>CM029941.1:24660902-25100902 GCA_017639245.1 Myiopsitta monachus
CTGTCCCTGACAGGTGAGCTGCCTGCAAGTCTCATGAAGAATTTCTTAAGTACAGGCTTTTTTAGGCAGTCACATTTTGAGGAAACTTGGCAGGAAAGAGACAGTGCTGACTGCAATTGAGAAGTAACAGGGGATTTCCATTAGCACAATAGCCTCCTGCTATAGCAATGAAGAGTGCCTCAGGCCAGAACAATTGAGACACTGGCTTCCTGGCTTTCCTAGCAGTGCAGCTCAAGGCAATACCTGGGCAGGCCCTTGCTTACCAAATCTGGCCAAAGGGGTTTACTAAGTTGTTCAGAAGAGCATTGTTAAACATCAGCCTAACCAGTCTGTTTTAGTGTCCCTTAACAGGCTTCTGAAAGTAAGCAGCAGTGTTAGTGATTAGACAGGGGCAGTGGGGAAGGACAAATGTAAAATTACACTCTCTCTCTTCCTTTCCCTTCATTTAAGAGGTGCTGTGAAAAACTAAGGAAAATTTAAGCCAGTCAATAAAACCTTAAAGAAGAAAGGAATTATAGGCTGGTCAACAAAACCTTAATCCCCACACATTTTTTTTTAACAAGTTATTAAAGGACGTTTTGTAAGCTCCTCTGGGATAATAAGACTGATAAGCAGCCAGTAGATTTATCAAGATCAAACTGTATCAGATAATTTTAGTTTCTTTCCTTGGTAGTATATATAGCCTAGTAGAATAAAAGGTGAGTGGTAGATGGATGAGGTATCTTGACTTTGTTATTTTTTTCATACAGTGACTGCATGTGATATTTTTTATTTTGTCTCACACATCATTCAAGGAAAATGGCTAGGGAACTCCACATGAAGTTGTAAAGTGAACATGCAAGTTGCTGAGAAAAGGTTTCCAAGTGTCATTGATGGCTCACTGACGACTGAGAAGGCACTTCAGATAGGTCCAGTGTACCTTTTAATTTTGTTTTGTTCTGTATTTTTATTAGGCACTTGTCTAGTAGAATACAGAGTGTATTTGTGGACAGCAGGAAGATGGGATGTTGCATTAACATGATGAGTTCAGAGTGATGATGATAAATGATTTTCAAGCTGTGGTCTGCAGACCCTGTGAATCAACTAGTTGCTTATAAGGAGCCATGAAGGGTAACTGGCAAAAGCAAAGTCTAGTATCAGTAGGCCTAAATTCACTAGACAAGGTTCAGTGCCTCAACTGGAAAATTTAAAGGGGTTCCCATGTGGGAAAAAGGTTGCTTGGAAAGCAGTTGTTTGAAAATTTGGAGAGGCAGTCCAAACACAGTGAGTTGAAATTCCAAAAGGTGAGCACAACTTGCTATGTTTTGCATATGTGTTGAAAGAGAAATAAAAAGCTATAGTAGTTTAGTCAAGGAAAACCTGGGGTCAAAACCTAGTTGAAGGACAAATATAATCTGAGATATATGAACAAGGAATGTTACACATAAGAGGACACAGCTGTTACTCTCTTTTTGGCACAGATGAGGTCTCAAGTAGAGGGCTGTATACAGCAGCTGTAATAAAGAGATAAGTATGACCTGCAAGAAAATTTTGAAGGAATAGGCAGTTTCATCTCATAGGAAAAAAAAACCAAGGGTTGTGGGAAAGGCATCTCATGAGTAGTGAAAAGCTTTACTAGAGCAACTGTCTTCCATTAGAGGAGGGCAGAAAAAAAGTAGTATTACTTGCATTAATAGTAGATAGTACTATAGTAGAAAGGATAGTAGAGAAATAAGAACAGTATGCAAGTTTCTATGGCAGCTGCCTAATACCCTGTGTCTGTTCAGTGGTTTAACCCTCTACGTGTTCTGAGTAACTCATTTGTGAGCATAGTTAGGCACTGGAATAGATGATTGTAGATGTTGGGGGGTAGCTTTTGAGATTAGGGGTTTCCAGAAAGTTCATACGCAAAGTCTAAAGGGGGATCGAACTATACTTCCTTGTATCTCACAGTGAGAATTAGATAAGATGATCCTTCAAAGTCACTTCTAGCTCCTCCTATAGTTCTGCTAGTATACGAACAACTTGAATTAAGGGAAACTAACTGACTCTTAAAGTGTAGCTCCTCAAGAATGAGCATTCATTAGGCCAGCGAGCAGTAAGGTGTTATATTTTTGAGTGATTTGCTTATGATCAGAACCAACCAGAAGATATTTGAAATCATGTAGAAATAACATTACATTAGTAATCAGAGTACAGTTAACTCTGGCTAAGAATACCGAGCCATTTGGGCCAATCTGTAAGTTTTGTGCCCCTTAACAGTCCTGAATAATGTAAGTAGTTGTGCCAAAACTGTTGTCTTCTTGATTTTGTTTCAGTTTGCTAGAAGGAATAGTTTCTTACATGTCACCTAACTGCGAATTGGGGAATCTCAGTTGCTGCAGGCATCCGAGTTATGCTAGTTTCCCAGGCTGAAATATTGTTGTGATTTCTGATGGCTAGTAAACATAGCAGCAAATAGAATTTGGGCATGAAATTCTGTCCAAAAGAACTGAATCCTATTTCATGACAAAGAGGTGATGACAAAATTAAAACTTGGTTGGTTTGGTTTTTTTCCCATAGTAAGTACATTAGATTTAATATTACTTAATAATTAATAATTAATATTTAGAAAAAGTTTTGAGAATTCCTGTGTACCAAATTCTTCTTGTGTTATCACCTATGCTATCAGTACTGCACCACTAAAATCCCACCCCCTCTCCCACATATCCCACCACCCCACCCATTTCTGTGTCTTGGACTTGATTGGCCAGTTTACAGGCTTCCAGATCAGTCTGAAGAAACTATAGATACTGATGGAAATCTAGTGGTTAACCAAAAAAAAAAGTAACATTTAAGACACAAAAGGAACAGAAACTTGGTCTAAATGACTTCTCAATCTTTATACTGGGCCCAATCTATTTGCTATTCTGGGTCATTCCTCAGATTCAGAGTCCACCTGTTGAGCCTTGATTTCCACAGAATTAGAAAAGCTTTCTGAAAGTGAACCAACATTTAACCTCTTTGCAGAATACACCCTTGGCTTTTAAATCTGGCTGTACCTAATTTGTTTGCCTGTTTGAGAGTTGGCTATGAATCATGGCTTGTTTCCCAGTAGTGAATGAAATCACACACATGAGAAAGACAAAATCATTTTTCTCATTTGTAATTTTTGTTTCTCACAATAATTATACGTGACTGTCCAAATCTGTTGTGTTTTACATTATGTCATGCTGTGTGCAGAAATGGTGATTAATGTTGTTTGTGAATGGGGAGAAGAATAAGTCACTAATGTCTGCATACGTTCTGTGCCTGTGAGTTTGTCTGTCTTCATTGGTATTTGGCATGTTTTCCAGTATTTCATGAGAACAGAACAGCCAGGTTCTGGTCAGGCAAGTGTCCATTTATTCCATACTCTCTCCAAAGGCAGCTAATAAAGATGCTGGGGGAGAAAAATTTAAGAAATGCATGAAGTATATCTGGTGGTTCTTTCCTATGGTTAAGTCCCTCAATTAGTGGTTTAGGAACCTCCTTAGCTAAAGGTTGCACCAAAGCATTTGTGTTTTAGATAATTAGCAGTGGGTCTGTCATTCAAGAATATAGTTCTTTTTTGAGTTCTTTTGTGTTTTATGTGTGTCCAACACAGTGATTCCATAACACGGGTATGTATTGTGAAGAAAAAGCTTTCCTAAATTGTTACAGATTTACCACTTAGTGATCTGCCCACTAGTTTTCATTGTGAGAAATGCTTCCTTGTTGATTTTTCCACACATCAGTCAGCCTGCCAGCCTCTGTACTCTTCTCCTTGGTGATTTTTCTTCTTCACTGAAGACTTACAGTCATTTTGGTCTTGGAAGGTTTGGCAGTGCTTTGATGGAAGAGCCAGTTTCACAGAACTGTGAAAGCTCTACCAATCCACTTGGCCAATGCCCTGGGTTTTCTCTTTTTTTTGACTTTGCTACTGGTAAAACTAAGTTAAGATTTTTTTAATTAACCAAGGTTCTGTGAAGACTGGTTAACGTCCATGTTCACATATTATGAGTTAGATGACATGCATAAATTAAGGAGGAATCAGTTTGTAGTTGTGAAAATGATAACTTCCACAAGTAGTGTATCACTGAAGTTCTCTTTGTGTGCTGTACATAGCCATTAATGGTGGCTATTGCTATTTGATGAAATATACTTCCACAGGCATTTTGTTGCTAAAAGCACTGTAATTAATCTATTTTTATGGTTTCTCCTTTTATTTTTGTATAAAAGATTGAGAATGATGAAGGCAATATTATTATATCCTCTTACGTTTCTTGAGAAACACGTTGATGAACAGCTTGTTAGGCTGAGCAACAAGATGTTATATAAGATGTCATTTAAATAGGAACAAAATTACTTTAGAATTTAATATAACAAACCACTTGGGTTTTGCTGCAAAGAAAATCATCTGTTTACCTGTACCTGTCTATGGTGTATCAGGCACTCTGTTACTCACCTTTTGCCTATGCTGCACCTTTATGGCCTGGCACAAAGGAGTGAGGGTATATTTGGCATACACTAGTGGAAAGAACAGTATAGCTATAGCATTGTGGAAGTTTTGAGGGGTATGGTAATGTCATGTGGTGCAGAGGATTAGGGAGCAGTGAGTAGTGGGAAGGGCTGGGCATTGCGGTATTGCTAAATGAGAGTGCGTGTTGATCATGAAGTGATAGGTGGTGGTAGAAGTTCAGCAGAAGGGCTGGTGGGATGATGTCTGTGTGGCCCAACAAAGAAAATTATCAAGTTTCCTTCAGGTGTTCACTCCAGTATTAGGACAAAATTGTGTCATTCTGTGGTGTGTGTGAAGAAGCATGCATGGCACATAGCTATTCCTGTCAGCAGCTGTCTTTTCTTCAGCCTTGTAATTAGGTGGTGTCCTCCTATAGCTGTTAGGTTTCTGAGAGGATCTCTAAGTCCTTCTTTCTCTATGTAATTTTTTTGTTGTTCAGCTAACTGGTTTCAGACATCAAGAGAAAGACAGACTTCTCAAAGATGACAGGGTACCTTAATTTTACAAAGACAGGTAACCAGTTGAAGGAGGGACTGTAAAACATCCTGTCAGAAGTCTTGATCAACTGCGAAGCACAATTCTGACAAAAATAAGATTAATTAGTAGCAGAGCTCATGGAACTACTTGCTTTAATTAGTGTTACATGGCTGAAGGAGTTCTTTGCCATATAAGGGTTTGTTTCAGATGCAAGTTTTCCGTTAACAAACAAGCACTATGCATTTTAATTAAAATAATTTAGACTTCGGTCCTCCAAAGGTTGATGAAGTATCTCTGTTTTGTGTGATTTCTTCTCATATTGTATAAAGAGCCTTAGTGGTGAGAAGATTGGGATGGATGACTCATCTGTCCTTACTGTTTTCTGTGTTTCATGGACGGTACTGTAGATATGCAATTGGCAACTCTGCAGTAGGAGCTGCAAGTTTGTGCTAGACCATTGGCTACCAGGTGTTATTTAGAGCTGTGTTAGCTAGAAGACCTTGAACTGGGGAGAAGAAAGACTGGTGAAGAGCAAAAACCAGGCTGGCAGGTGAAAGGTGGGGCCAAAACATGGTGTGCTGTGAAATACAAACCTTAAAATTATGGAAAAAAGCTTTATGGATCTTTCCTCTGCACATTTGTCAATGTTGTTTGAGTTACAGATGTCAAAAGCAAACCACAGGTTTTGGGGCAGGTAGGCTAATGCTTTCTAGCCCAGTTTGGTTTGGTTATTTTTTTGTGTGGGAGGGGGTTGGGTTTTTTTGTTTGGTTGGTTTTGGGTTTTTTTGTGGGTTTGTTTGTTTGTTTTAAATCCCTTGTGTTGTTATCTAATAAGTCACACTATGTTTGATTACTATAATCCTTTGTCTCTATTTTAAATTGGAAAATGTCCCTTTTCTTTACAAACAGAGAATTCTGACTGGCAGGGTTTATAAGCCCAATAGATCAAATGTAGTGTAGTATTAAAACTGTATGTAAGTATTTTTAGTGTTTAAAAATCAAATTGTTGTATAGAAGCCAGTAATAGCTTAAAGTTGCTCTTACTGACTCAAGCAGAGCAGTTGAATTAAACCAGTGTTTACCACTTTTTTGAAGTTCACTTTGAATATATAAAGTTTTTGCTATTTCTTTAGTGATTTTTTTTCCTTTTGTAGACAAACGGTTTCATATTATAATTTTATACTTGCTTTGCTTATCAATACCAGTCAGAGAGCAGTGTTTTGGGTGGAGGGTTCTTTGTAGCTTTATTTCTAGGCCTTGTTCCAAAGTACACAGCTAAAAAGCTTTATAGGTTTTGTTTAGAGGAGGGCTTTTAATGCAAAGATCACCACTGAGACTTTTTGATGAAATTTTGCAAATACTTGATTCTATTTCTTTCCTTAAAACTCAACATGACATTTCAGTATTGGAGTATGGCTGTTAAAATGCATGTCATTGTCCTGAATACTGTGCTTTAAAGGGGATCAGAGAACTTCTCAATTTTGTCTGAACATGTGACACTTTTGAGGTAGTCTGCTAATGAATGAAAAGAAGAGGATGCAAGTATTAATGGTGTAGAAGGCTCAAGAGATCATCTTGATACAATCAATGTGAAGCAGAGAGCCTCCTTTGGAATATTTCGGTAAGGCTGTACCTTGATCTGCTCCTCAGTGCCCATGACTGAAGTTTATGATGCATGGTAGAAAATGCCTTTAGGCAGAAAATGAGCAGCCGGCTTTTCATTAATTTGTAACAGAGAGACTGGTGGGAATGTTGTTCCGTGCCATGGAGAGCTTGTATGGAATTCCTTCAATGTAAAGCAAGCTAAAAATGATACTCCAGAAAATGTATGTTTTAGCCAAACCCTTTGTTTTCTGAACATCTATTCGAACAGGGGTTAAAACTGTGCTATGAAAGTAGAGAGTGAAGTATCTTCCCTCTTACTATTGTAACCTTGAAACTATCAAGCTCTTGAATACATTTAAGTAAGGATTTAAAATTGGTCAGTAGTGCTTATATAGGAATGATTTAGAAAATTTGTCTATGTGCAATTTTAAGATTATGTTAGAAAACTCATATGTTTTTTAAAGCTCTGTAAAAAGTATCTTTTTTACAATTTTTATGCCCTCTTCCCTCATGTTGATTCTGCAAGGCAACTGAAGTGGATGAGCTAGCCCATCTGTGAACAGATGAGTTGGTGAATCCAGGGGCTCACATTAGGCAAAACTTAGGGAGAATTGCACACTAGATAAAACCAGTTTCCTTAGCTGCTCTTTGGAGACACAAAGTTTCAAGAAATTTTAATTTCCACAGGAAAGGGGAACAAAGACAATAGCTGTTGGTATGGCCCTTTGATAATAGTGGTGGACTGGGTCATGGAGAGAGAGTTGCCAGCATGGGAAGAGAGAATGGATGGAGGGAGCAGAGCTGTTGTAGCTGAGGGGCCAAACACAGGAGGCAGGTTGCAAGGCAAAAGGAAAGCTTCCAAAAAGCAAGCAATGATTTGCAAGAGGGACATCTTAGCTGTGCATGGTTTTCTTAATCCAATCCCCAGGTACATTCAAGTATGGGAAGAGCCAGAGGCAGCAGGCTGTCTGTATAGGCTTTTGTTTTTTTCCAAAGGAGAGGGGGAAAAATAGAAAGGAATTACTGGAGTATTAAAATACTATTTTAATCCTGATCTGTGTGATAATCAAATCACTAGAGCACTTGGCTGCTTTTCTCTTGCGTATTTCTCTCCTTGCTGCAATGTGGTTCAAATTGTCCACCTCTCTTGGCCACAGAGACTGGAGTTGGTGGGTCACCAGCATAGGCCACCCTGTCTGGTCCTGCCAAAGCTGTACTACTACACAGCTGGGAATGCAGCCCTCTTTCTGTGGGGAGGGGAGGCGGAGAAAGGGACATTGGCCATGACCTGATTATTTAGCTCATAGCGCTCTAGGAGAAGAGTGTGGAGATCTCATCTTCATCTCTGTTCCAAAGACTGTTCTTATAGTCTTAAGCAGTGAATAGTTGCAAACCTTTCTGTGGTTCTCATCTCGATTTAAACATTTGTTTTTTGTATTTGCATGGGGAGGAGGATGGGGGACAGGAAATAGCTGCAAGCTGACCTAGTATCACTGATTTAACCTGGTACGTGTGTGTCCCTGAAAGGGTATACATTAGCTGGAAGTATTCTCTTTTTAAACCAGTTTTACTTTACAACCCTCTTTTTTTAGGGCAAAGCGTGCTTTTGAAATCACTGTGGTGGATCATTGTGATTGGTTTTGGTGGCTACAATACAGTTTGTGTATCTCTGAATTAATGAAGTAAGAAAATGAAAATACTAGGTGTGAGGTTAAACTGCATAACTCAGAAAATGAACTATATGCACATCAGAACATCCTAGCCAAATGAGTATTCGTGCTATGGAGATCTGTAAATAGAGCAGCTGTCACTCACATGGATGAGGGTCTAGCAAACATAACTCTTAACTTTTTGGGTGGTAATTCTCAGAAGTAACAAAGTTGAATTTATCAGAAAAACTCTTCCTTAAAATTCAAACAGGAAACAAATGGAAATCTCATTAACATTGTGTTGAACCAGGAAAATACTCTTAATTTACAGACATCCTTTTGACTGAATACAGGAATGTATTTGCTTTTTGAACGGGGGTAGAATTATTAAACTTAAAAGCTGTTTGGGGCAATGTAAACATATTTCTTACCCAAAACACTTACAGTAAAGGAAATGTGCCCTTCATGCTTTTCCCTAGGAATTAATGCTTTGCTTTAAGTGGTAGTAATTTAGACAACCTGTAAATACAAAAAGTAATATAAATTCTAAGGGACTAAAGATATTTTATTTATTCCTTCCTCTTTTAAGGAGTGTCTTTCATCTCTTAACTGTTCAGAGCTTTATTGAGAAAGAGACCTGTATGCTATATTCCAGAAGCACAAGTAGGATTTTCATGTTTTCTTAAGCTTAGACAATAATCAGTTCCTACTGTTTATTATTTATGTTAATGCTGGCTTTAAATTCACACTTGATTGCTGCATAAATGTGGCATACAAGGTTGCCATGAACACATTTTTTTTTCCCTTTGGTTTTGTTTTGTAGGAATATTTAAAATATATTTTGCACTCATGGTTGGCGTCTCATCATTCCTGTGCAAATCTCAAAATTGTTTTGTTTTTCTGCTGAAAGCATTAAGCATAAACTCCATCTTGTGAGGAGTTTTATAACAAGGACTTCTGTTTCATAATCTAGACAAAAGCATTAGATTTTTTTATACAGACGCTCACAAAATGGATTGAAGAGGATTGTCTCTCCATTTTGTAAGTAATTAAAATGCCTTCTCCTACCTCCATTGTTTGGTTTCTTTCTTCTGATTTTTTTTTTTTTTACAATTTTCTAAATATTAACTTAGAACATTTCCACTTTTGCTCATCTATGCCACAAATTGAAAAGTATTTGTCAAATGTTGATGTTTAAAAGAAGTGTTGAACAAGCTTGTCCTTCCATACAGGAAGAAAAATGGGATTTGCATCCCTAGGAGGCTAAGGCAAGATTCCCAAATAAATGGAGCCTTTTCATAAAGGTGAAAGAAAAAACCAGAATTGCTGTCTGTGGCCACACTGTTGATGTGAAGGTGAAGATATGTTTGGCTACAGGCTCTTTAGTACTGAAACTTAGAATTTACCTGGTTGAAAGGCATCTTTGCTTTCACATCCAGCCAGTTCGTTGCTATTGAAAAGCTCTTCGGCTTGTGCATTTGGTAGTGTTGGGTCACTGCTCAGCTGTGAAGATCCAGAATAGCTTCCAGGATAAATGTATTGTTCTGTGGTTACAGAGGATACACTTTTCCCTCATCTTCAAATGATGCCTACTGGACTCTTCATTTTTTTCACTTTTCAGTGTTTTCTTCTCTTGGCATTCAGTTCTTCGAATGTGAAAAGGCATTAAACAAAACTGTAAGAAGTTCTTAATAACCAGGACTTTGCTTCTCAGCCAGTAAGACCTGATGCTGGAATGAAGTCATTGACCAAAAAAGGCAGACCCAGAATAACAGGGTTCTTGAATGTTAATCATTTAATTATTCAGTGGTTGGTAGTTGAAAAGAGTAACTTAAAGCTTTAAATGAACTTAAAGAAATTCGCTACAAAGAATTTTGTCTGCAATGCTATGATAAACCTGAAAGTCATAAATACATATTTTAATGAAGAACCTCCTTTCTGTTAAAAACTTTGTTTTTAAATACAGGTAAGTTTTCCAAAATCTCCACAGAGCTTCTGATTTTGAAGATGCAGAAAGGTTTCTCTTTTCTTTGATAGCAGAGCTGCCTCTGAATCTCATTCTTTCTACCTGAAAATTGTAGGCAACACATTTTAACAAACCAAATGTGATATGCATACTAATATTACTTAGTGTGAAAAAAAAAAAAGCCACAAATATGACTAAAAGCTATGTATGTGTAACTAAGTCACTGGCCTTACAGGTTTCTGATCACCAGTCCAGGTAACCCTTAGTATTGTCAAAAAGAATCATTCAGGCAACTAAGCTGATCAGGAAGAAACTTCCCTGATTGGGCTTTTAGAGCCACACATAAATATTTTTGGAGTTTGGCTGTAGTTTGATCATGGAAATATTACATATTATTTAGGAAGTAAATTATGATTAGAGAAAATTAAGTAGCATCTAGTTAATTGATCTTTGTTTCTAGTCATTAAAAAAAGATGCTTTGGGAGCAAGATGCTTTTGATTGACTTTGTGGGAAGTTCTAATGTTAGGCACAAAGGTTTGAGAGCCAAGCATAACACTGATGTATGCTGACAAACCTGGTTGTCTTTCATTAAAAAAAACTGGTTAGGCTGTAGGAATAAAAACCAAAGAAAACAAACCTCCCCTCCCCCCAAAACCACCACCATCACCAAAAAAACAAAGCAAACAAAAAATAAACCAGAATTCTTGTCATAAACATATAGGCTTTTAGAAGTATTTTTAAACTTGAGAACATGCTTTACAGATGACTACACATTTACTATCGCGTTACCTGTTACCTGGCATAAGATATATTCGTTCACATTAATATCTGACAGGAAAGTTGCAAATGCCTGGAACATAAATGCAGAAATTAATAGCATTTTGTATTAGTTCCTTTGGTTCTTTTTTAGTTCAATCAGATTTTGAGTTAATTATTGGAATCTTTCATTGCTATGCTTGGAAGGATACTCTGCCTAAAACCACTGTTAGCCTGTGAAGTATTTTTAATAAGAATATACATTATTCAGTATACAAAGGACAGATGCTGTTAACTGACTGAATTTTTAAAGTAGCATTTCTCCTAGAAGACTTGTCATATGCTGAAATGGAAACACTGTACATGGATGCATAATCCTGAATAGCCCTTGCTGGATGAACTTTGCTTCCAGAAAGACAGAAAAAGTTGCAGTAACTTAAGTGCTTGTTCTAGTATACTGGTATCCATGCTGAGCATTTTTTCATTATGAAATAATCTATCCCGCCTTTGACTTATGAAGATACATACTTTCTGTTACTGGTAGGGGAAACTGCCTCCTGTTATGTGCAGGTTGCATTTCTGAACTCAATCCTCAATTCATGATTTTATGTATGCTAAATGTTTGTTATATGATGAATTTATTTAGTGCTGTGCTTTTAGGTTACTATCTAAAATATGTTTCTTGCTTATGTCAAATATTTCTGATGGATCAAAACTGAAATTTATAAATCCCAACTCTCTGAGATAGGTTTTTAGACCTTGACTCAAAATTTGGAGGATAAAACCAGACTCTATGATCTTAACAATGGGTGTCTTGGGAATTAAAATGATGTTAAAGATTATTTAAGACTTGAAAAATAGCAGTTCTGTCTGTTATCTGGCAGCTAAGAAAAGCCCTAAAGAAATAAGAGAAATGTCTTTATTTAATCTTGGGTTTTACTCATCTTTGTACTTCTTTTCATCTTTGAGAACTATCTTTTTCTCTCACTGTGAATTGTTACATAACTGGAAGAAAAATCACTACAAAATTCTGATCTGTTTCAGCAAAGCTGGAATGAGGATTTTTAATTTTAAAAAATTATATGTTTTGCACACTTGGATGCTTGGCTGATGTGTTTTAATGGAGGACATTTTGGGTTTCAAAGAAATCAGAGATGTCACTTCGCACAAGCAAGCCATTTTTGAAAGTTAGAGTAATATCAAGCACAAAATAGTCTGTTCTCAAAAAGACAAACTTAGAATAACTAGCCTTGCTAATGCTTATTTTACTGGATGGCATAATAGAAGTGGAAGTGTTGTTGAGTGCTTGACACATTCTTCAGTATGTGTGGTAGAATAGAATTTCCTTCTATGTTAAGTACCTGCCTTCTTACTCAACTGGGAAAAGGGGGGATCAGTTCATTGTTGCACATGAATACTCTTTTGAACCAAATATTCTCCTAATATTTTTTTTAGCTTGTTTTCCAGGGAGTTGGTATAGGGTAAGATTAAGTTCCAAGCCGCTGTCCTGCCTCCTGTAAAGTGAAAACCAGTTATCTTCTTTTTTCTTGGTTCCCATTTATTTTCTTTAATTTGCTGTCTTGGTGTCCATCCCTCCTCATTTCATAGTAGATATTAAATAGCTGCTGTGATATTTTAAGAAGGTGTGAAGGGACTTATAGGGATTTTTTTTTTGTCTCAGTGGCTCCCTGTTATGGTGCTCTTCCTCCCCCCCCCCCCCCCCCCCCGCTGCTGGAAACAAGATTGGATTAATCAAGCCCCAAACTGCTGTACAGATACCCTCTGCTCTTCAGTCAAAAATGTCAGTACAGTTCTGTAAATTGTTTTATGAAAATATTGGATTGAGTTTCAAGCTTTGAGTCCCTACTGATGCATTAAATTCTTCATGGTATTGGCAGGGAAGAGGCAGGGGACCTTTTTAACTAGGTAAGTAAGAGAAATGTCAACTCCAGATGCCTTTAGAAAGAGACTCCGGACAAGCTTTTGGTTCAATTACAGAAGGACAAACTTGAAGAGACCCATGGGACTTCTATGTGTATTGAATTGCATTTAGCCTTTTGGTCACACAGAAAAAAACCTACAGAGGTCTCTGAAGTATATGTATTTGTAGTCTTTTGGGTATAAATATGGGGGTGTTGCCTTTTTTAAAAGTATTTACATATGAGTATATGCATGTATATATGAGTATAAGCTATAGTATTTTAGGACATGGTATTGGCATAGGGCACTCAAGATAAAAAAATGAGAAATACCTGTCTTCCAGAGCCCATAGCTTATGGAATTAAAGTCAGGTCTCTTCCTTGGGACATTTCCTAATGTTTGCAGTAAGTGAACTTGCATGGAACTGGGGCATAACTCAGCAGCATGGATGCTCGGCTTCAGTGCTCTCCTGGTATCAGTAGGGTTGGATGTGCAGGAAGCATTTTATTCATTCATTTATCTTTCTCTGCAGACAGTTGATGACTTGTCTAATCTTCCCTTTCTGTCAGGGAGCCTTCAGTAATTCTTTACATGAAATTATTTTAAAGGAAAGAATAAAACTCAAAGTCATTATTGTTTACAGTTTGATGATAGGTATAGTAAACATGTCTGCCTAACCTGCCTACTTTTTGTGTAAAAAAGGGTATTTCTTGTATCTTAATCCTTAGCCAAGCAATATTACTTATCTTTTTAATGTTTCAGTGACTTTACTGTTTGATAGAAACATTTCTTCCAAAGCAAAGCGCTGTCTGATCACATGCTCTGCATTATAAATCTTCCCTTCGTGATATCCTTTAAGTTACATAATGAAATTGAAAATAGATAATTGTCATACACAGCAGGTCATCTTTGTGCCTTCTGACTTGCAGAACTGGCTATCGATGCATTTTGAATGGAGTCCTAATTAGTAATGTCAGGTAGAAATTTTGCTGAGCAGAATATTTGTAGAACCCACCTTCGTCCATTGCTGTAGAAGGCAGAATTGGTTTTATTCCCTTATCTGTATAGTTCCTTTTACATGAATTGCAAGCATTCTGTCATTTGAGCTTGATTCTTCTGCACCTTTCCCCCGTTTCTCTCTCAGAAGTCTCTCTGGTTCTCATTCATGTTCTTCGTCTCTTTCATGCAGGGTGATGCAGTGTTTCAGCACTGGCTACATATGGGACTATTCCAGTTTAACCTGGTTTCCACTGATTTCAGTACCAGTACAGTGATGGGGAAACATAACCAAAAATAATGGTGCTTCATATTTTGCAAATAAAGTGGTTTGGTTAGGAAGGGGTGGGTTATTTTTTTTATTTGTTTGGGGGTTTTTTCCATGATGAGCTTCTGGTTTTGTCCACATTTCTAGTTCTAATGACTGTGGAAAAAAGTTTGATGATGCCTCTCATAACATCAGAGGTAATCTTGGCCATCTGCAGTTTTAAGAAAACACCAAATATTGTGAAGGTCACAGTAACATTGTAGGAGTTGGCAGCAGTATCTGATTTCTTTGATTTGACTGATTCTTTGACTGAGTCATCGGTTTGGTGTGAGTGAACTGAAATTTTGGCCTTTCTTTGACAGGTCCCTAGAGATGACTAATTGTTACTTTAAGCTCAGAATTAAGCTTATTTTTTTATATGATTGGTTTTCTTTTTTTTTTTTTTTAAGGGTCTTTCATCGACCCTGAATGACTCCCTGCGTAGTAATTATACCTGTGTAGTAAAATACCCCCACATCTCCCTGTGAATTTCCTTCTCAATTACTGTAGAAAATGTCACTCTTGCACTGTATGTACAGGTCAAAGAAAGGTCCAAGGTAATGTCATAAAGCCATAAATAAAGTAATTAACTGGAGGTTCTTTTAATCCAGTATCTGATGATAGACAGTGGCCTAAACTGCAGAGGAAACTTACACTGATGCTTTCCTACTTTCCACTGCTCTACATCATGAGAACTCACTGAGTCAAAGGAGGCAGTTGCTGTGTTTAAGGTTATCAGTGGATGTTTCTATCCTTAACTTGTCTCACTATTTCTTGAGCAAATTTAAAACTCAGCATCCACAGCAAACTGTGGCAGATTTCCTGACCATAACTGAGTCTTCCTTGGAAAAAGCACTTCCTTGAGCCTTATGTTTCTCAGTATGATTTGATGCTGTCAGCACTTGCATTAGCAAATACAGTGAAGAGTTTTTATTTTTTCTTCCTTTCTGTGCTTATCAGCATTTCACAGAGATCAAAAGAAAATACATCTTTGTGTGTGATCTGTCCAAAAGATGGTGACTCTCATACTGTCACTGCCTGGAACATTCTGTCACAACTGCAGAGTTCCATGACAAAACCATGTATTTTCTGTGCTATAGTTCTGCAGAATTTTGCCACTTTTGCAAAAAGTTACCTGACAGGACATAAAATAGATTTTGACACTCTTTGTAAAGTACAGGGACACAAAATAATGATCTTTAGGAAGAAAAGTTGGATTTTGCTTCAACTTTTTAGTTATAGTGGATGACTTTTCAAGCACTTATTAATGATTTCCATCTGACAGCATCTTTTTTTTTTTTTATCTTACTCAGAAAAGAAACAAAACTTTCAGCAAAAAAGCTTTTTAGACTCATGGTGTTTTCCCTTTGCACTTCGGGATACTATTACACATGCTTATGATTATCCACTCTGCAAACAATTGTCAGAAAAATTCATCTGTTTTCCAAGTCCCACAGAAAAGCAGATGTGGAATTAAGTTTCAAACAATGTACACTTAATCACTTACATGTGGACACGAAATGAACTGGAGCTCAGTGGGAACTGATTGGGTGCTTTGTTAGTTGAGCATAGAGTGGAGAATTTGGCTTTTTCTTAGACTTCATTCTCTGAACAATCCTTTGAAAACAGGACTAATAAATGAACAAGAAAAGGGTCTGTTTCAGGTATTTAAATCTATTTAGAGAGCCAAAACCTCAGGGGACCACCTGAATTGAGCTGGTATATATTATGTGCATGAATATGAAAGAGAGATTGTGTATATATGTGTAATTTTCTTCCTTTATTTGAGACCTCTTTTGATGCTGTAAAGGATATTGAGGAGTAAAGTAGCTGCATATAATCTGTATGCTTTCAAAAGCAGTGATTTAAACCAGCCAGCTCTGCCTGTAAGAGATTTAAAGTCAATGTTCAGTTGCTGGAAAACCATAAGAAAGCAATTATGTTAGAAAACTTACTCATGTTATGTTCTAAACCTCAGCCTTCATTGGAAAAATCACTTAAAAAGATAGTCCGTACAGCTACTTCAGAAATCTAGTCTTGAGGGAGAAAAGGTTAGTAGTTAGGTTCTCTAGAACTCTACAGTTTCAGACTTTACAGAACTATGATTTTGAATCACGGCATTGGGCAGTCACTGGGCAGTCACCAAAGTTAAGGAATTGTCCAATCCTCATTCTTGGAATTAATTTTTTTTTGTAATTGATAGGAAATCTCATGGAAATGGGGCTACTGATTATTGTTCCTAGTGTGATTGCTCCCTCTCATATATGCATTGGTCTTGGAAAAAGAGTGTCTACTAATAGGAATCTGCAACCTCACAAATTTATTGCTTCTTAAATTTTGACAAACGATTAGACAAACAAGGTTATGTCTTGTTTCAGGGTTTATAGTGGTTCCTTGGAAGCTCTTATACACCCTTGGAAGTTTTAAAATTAGTCTTACATATTATATTGGAAAGTTAAGAAGGCTGTGAACTCAGTTGCAGATAGTTTGCCTCTGCAAAATAGCTACCCCTCAAATTTGAAATGGCGAATGAGGAGATTAGTAGTGATGCATTTTCCAGCCTTCCATGGAGTAGGAATAGGAGTCTTCCATCTCACTGCCTTGTTGGCTGTTCTTTAACTTCTCACCTTGCATGTTCATCAAATGGCCAATGCCAATTGAAATGTTCATTGCTATAATATAATAGCAAAATACAATGTTTTTGGAGACAGAGAGAACAGAAGGAACTTTCAGAAATTTTTGTTATGTTCCAGAGAGGTGTTGTCTCTTAGCTGAACTGCTGGAGAGAAAGGTTACAGTAGAGTTCATGTATTCTTTAAAAAAAATCTTTTATATGGATTTCCTGAGGCTGTTTTGCTTGTGCTCTGTGAAGTGACCAATTTCTTGCTTTTCTTTGTTTTTGGGGAGGTCTGCTTGACCTTAGTTTTTCATGTTTTGTTTCAAAATAATCTTCTTTCATGGATATTAATTTGTTTATGCACTTTTTGAAAGAAAGAAAGAGATAATAACATTCAAAATAAACATCTTTATACTCCCATGTCTTGTTTTTCAGCCTTTGTCTAGAATGACATAAGTGGCTAAGTACTTCATGTTCTTTAAACATGACTTCATGAAGGTAGTTGATGTAGATATTTTGTGAGTGACCAAGACTTCTAATTAATGCAGCTGTCTGTTGTCTTTACTAATCAAAAGTATGGGATACAGCCAGTAGTTCTGCATGGGGCTGGTAAATCTCAAATGAGAAACTTAATTTTTAACATGTAATATTTTGAGTATTTTAAATGGACTTAGAACACATATTGTGGTTTTAACAGTGGGGTTTGGAGTGGTCTTAAGTTGTTAACTACATACTTCTTAGAGGTGACTGGAAGATATCCTAGTGTATTCAAAAATATACAGACCTTTGGATGAGAAGACCCTTGTAAAGGAGTCTGTTCCCTTATTGCTATGGGCAATCAGTTGTACCCAATCTGTTTCATCATGTCACCAGTCTCTAGTGTAAACCTAAAAAGGGTTCTTGCCTCTGCTTTTGTTGTTGAAAGGCTGTTGCAGAATCCTGCTCTTTCAGACTGTTTACAACCTGCATCTAAAGTGTTTTCAGAGTCTATTTACAGTTAATTTGTTCCTGCTGCAGTGTTGGCTTTTAATTTAAATATCTTCTTTCTCCTTGCTAATTAGCTGCCTACAGTACCTGTAAGAAACAATAATTATTTTGTGACCATTTTATTAGACTAAAGAAGGCAAGACCTCATATATTTTCTTATCTCTCTTCCCTTGATCGGTACAGTATTCCTTTCATGCTCCTTATCCAGCTTAAATGACTTCCCCTGCCCTTGCTTATGGATAATAAGAATTCTTTGTAGTGCTCAATGTAAGACCTCGCTACACTGGATTCTTCAGCAATTGGTAGCTCTCCTGCAGGCTAATAAACTTTTTGATATATTTTAAGATTATACTGGCATTTATCACCCCCATATCTAGTTAAAGGTATTGCCTGAAAGGCTCTAGATCAGTTATAACGTGCTTCTGAAGGTCTTCCTCTTCTCCAAATTATAGGTACATATTAAAATAACCATTCTTTAGGATTTCAAGCTACTAGTAAACTTTAAAATTGTGAATCTGGTGGAGATTGCCAGCAGAACTGTAAGTAAGAGGTTTCTTTTTATTTTTTCAAAATTCATTGCTTTAGTTTAGAAAATAATTATTTAATGAGAAAATACATTGGCTGGTTTGGGTTTTTTAAGTTATAAACCAAACTCAAAGTAACTGAACCTATTTAAATCACCATCTTGCTTTCTCAATTGGAGACATGAGGAAAGCAAGGAGTCTTCCTTCGCTCCCACAGTTGATAAAAGCTAAAGGAGAAGACATCAAATAATTTTAAAAGTTTTTGCATCAAACTTAAAAGTTTGGGTCAGGTAAATATCCTCTTGGGAGTTTCAGTAAAGCATTTTAGGGGGGCATTTTATCATGTTACCGTAAAGTTCCTTGCACACTGAGTAACTGCCTTTAGGAATGTAAAGGTTAGTGACAGAACATAAGCAAGCAGGAAGACAAAAATGCATATTAATGGAAAACATGTCTGACTGAAATTTATATTCAGTTATTTGTAGTTGAAATTTTACAGGTTGGAAAGGACTGACAAAGGTCAGTTTTACCCTGAGCTGGGGAAGAGGGATAAAAAAAGTTGGATAGCCTTCTCCATCTGCTCCCACCCCTCCCACAACCTTACATCCTCCACCATTCCTATTTGAATTGAATCCTTCATGGATTATTGTGCAAACCCATTATTTGAATCCGAAGTTGGCCTGTGGCACTCCACAGTCAGCCTGTGGCACTCCACTCCAGTTCAGCTTTGCAAGTGTGTTTGTATAAGAAATGGTAAAGGGAGCAATTAGTTTGTCTTTCTAAAGAATTACCTTATAATAATCTTGAAATGAAAAAGAAAAGCAGAAACTGAGATCTGTTTTTGCCCTGTTTTTTACATGTTTAGATACGTTTCTTCTCTTTCTTTTAACATCTATACATGGATGCAATCTTTCACAATCTTGTATTACTAGGACATTTTCTGAAAAGATTGTCTCTGTAGCAGTGTTTGAGCAAATCAGCTCCAGAGAAAGCTTAAAATGACAAAAATTACAAAGGCAAAGGAAAGCCATTTGTGGTAAACAAACCCACAGTTAATATATTTCTTAGTTGCTGTTCAGTTCCCACCATCCCCAGGGCTAACTAATTCTTCCATCTGCAAACTTGAATACAATGTTTAACTCTTACCAAGCAGCAGCTACCTCATTTTCCCTTCCTTGGGTTAGCATCAAAGGAGAGAGCCTCTTTGTAAGCTTGTAAGTTCTTGCTGGAAATGCAGGCTGGATGGAGATGGCTCACAACTTTCAGATGTCTGTAGAAACTGCAGGATGTTCTCCAGAATGGGAAACCTGGGCAGATAAGACTTGAGTAAAGGTTTTACTTTCTGTAACATGCTTTTACTGAAGCAATCAAGAAAGTCACATGGAATGTTGCTGAAGGTGTCATCTTCATATAATTTTTCTTTATCTTGGGTTTGAGGTTCGGTTTTTGATTTTTTACAAGACTGAAAATCAGTTCTGAGACGCAAACTGGAGAAGAGTTGAAAATAAACACACTGATGTACTCTAAGCAGTAATTTTAGCTTTGAATTAAGGCCTTGAGTGCATGATAGGCCTATTAGTTGGATAATATGCAGACAGACTATTTTCTGTAGAAGGAACTTTGCTTTGGGTCAAATTGAGTGGCCTATGATCTAGATCTTGTCATTCAGCAAAATCATTACATGAATCACTGAAATGTTTTGTTATTAAAAAGCACCTCTTCACTTGTGGAAGGTCACAGGTAGTACCTGTGGGTGCTTCAATTTAATAAGCTACTTTTTATGTCTATTTTTAAATTGCCTTTATGACAATGAAAGCTGTAAGGAAGGCACGAATATTAGACTGATATAGAATATTTGCTCAAGGTAGAATCATAGAATCATAGAGTAGTTAGGGTTGGAAAGGACCTTAGGATCATCTAGTTCCAGCCCCCCTGCCATCAGCAGGGACACCTCACACTAAACCATGCCATCCAAGGCTATGTCCAACCTGGCCTTGAACACTGCCAGAGATAGAGCATTCACAACTTCCCTGCGCAACCCATTCCAGGGCCTCACCACCATTACAGTAAAGAATTTCTTCCTCATATCCAATCTAAACTTCCCCTGTTTAAGTTTGAACCCATTACCCCTTGTACTTTCACTACAGTCCCTCATGAAGAGTCCCTCCCCAGCATCCCTATAGGCCCCCTTCAGATACGGGAAGGCTGCTATGAGGTCTCCACGCAGCCTTCCCTTCTGCAGGCTGAACAACCCCAACTTTCTCAGCCTGTCTTCATAGGGGAGGTGCTCCAGTCTCCTGATCAATCTCATGGCCCTCCTCTGGACTTGTTCCAACAGTTCCATGTCCTTTTTATGTTGAGGACACCAGAACTGCACACAATCCTCCAAGTGAGGTCTCAGGAGAGCAGAGTAGAGAGGCAGGATCACCTCCTTCAACCTGCTAGTCACTCTCCTTTTGATGCAGCCCAGGATACGGTTGGCTTTCTGGGCTGTGAGTGCACACTGCCGGCTGATGTTCATTTTCTCATCGACCAACACCCCCAAGTCCTTCTGTGCAGGGCTGCTCTCAATCTCTTCTCTACCCAATCTGTAGCTGTGCCTGGGATTGCTCCGACCCAGGGGCAGGACCTTGCACTTGGTATGGTTAAACTTCATCAGGTTGGCATCAGCCCACCTCACAAGCGTGTCAAGGTCCCTCTGGATGGCATTCCTTCCCTCCAGCATATCAACCGAACCACACAGCTTGGTGTCATTGGCAAACTTGCTGAGGGCACACTCAATCCCACTGTCCATGCCACCAACCAAGATGTTGAACAAGGCTGGTCCCAACACTGGTCACTGAGGGGCACCACTCATTACTGGTCTCCAGCTGGACATTGAGCCACTGAGCACAACTCCTTGTGTGCGGCTGTCCAGCCAATTCTTTATCCACTGAGTGGTCCACCTATCAAATTGATGTCTCTCCAACTTAAAGACAAGGATGTCATGTGAGACAGTGTTGAATGTTTTGCACAAGTCGAGGTAGACTACATCAACTGCTCTGCCCCTGTCCATCAGTTCCATAGCCCCATCATAGAAGGCCACCAGACTGGTCAGGCAGGAGTTGCCCCTAGCGAAGCCATGCTGGCTGTCACCAACCACCTTGTTGTTTTTCATGTGCCTCAGCATGCCTCCCAGGAGAATCCGCTCCAAGATTTTACCAGGCATAGAGGTGAGGCTGACTGCTCTGTAGTTCCCTGAGTCATCCATTTTCCCCTTCTTGAAAATGGGGGTGATATTTCCCTTTTTCCAGTTGTCGGGAACTTCACCTGACTGCCATGATTTTTCAAATATGATGGACAGTGGCTTAGCAACTTCATTTGCCAGCTCCTTCAGGACCCGTGGATGGATTTCATCAGGTCACATGGATTTGTATACGTTCATGGGACCTGATGAAATGTAAACAATGTTGTTTTCCTGAAACCACAGAGGAGTTTGAAATTGTGTTTTGAGGACTCTTAACAGCTTTTTTGTGTTTTAGTAAGACAGCCCCTAGTTCTGTGTTTGGATGCTCTGTTAGATATCTTGTCATAAATGTAAAGCAAGTTGAATATTAAAATAAGTCTGCTTTTCTAGGGGTGCAGGGGAGGACCGTGCTTCAGGCATTTTTTAATTTAGGTTGAAACCACAAAACAAATAGGTTCCCAATTCAGTCCTGATGCAGGAGTACTGTGAAACTCAGGAATTTTATAGGGCAGTTTGGACATCTTAATGATTCTTTCACTGATTTGTTATAATCACAGTTTGGGTCACTAGGATGATACTGTGGCTATATCTTTGGCCTGAGAAGGAGTTGCTGGTTTGAAAACAAAACAAACAATGCAGCTGCTCATTTAAAAAGTGTGTGTGAGTCTATGAGATAACAGGTCTTTTTTTCCAGACTGTTACAATGAGATAGCTCTGCAACCTTTTGCAACAGGCTTAAGCTGTCTACTGATCAAATAAACACAGCATTAATTAGTTATGCCTTAAGAAAACTCCACATTTGCCGTCTCAAGGCCTTTGGGAGGAGATAACGAGCTCTCCCTTGGAGTCTTTCTGTTCCTCTTCTGCCAGCAGACAGCTTTATTTGTAAACTTAGCATTTTGCAGGCCACAGTGTGTGGTAATCTGGGGGCAGATCACCCCCACAGTAATGTAGCATTAGTGCTAGTAATACTCTTCAGAAGTTATTTGTTAAGCCAGCTGACGTTTAGGAAGAACAGCCTGAGCCAGTCTAGTGACTCTGGTACATTGCTGAGGAAGATGCTACCGGTTAGAGCTTTTAAGTAGCAAGCCAACCTCAGGGCCCCTGGGGCATGAAGGGGCCTCAGCCTCCCCTGAGTCCTGCCCATACTCTTGCCTGGTGGCCCAGGAGCTTGTTTCAGCCCAGCCTGGGGCCATCAGTCCATGCTGGAGCTGTGTTACCTGTGTGTGTGTTGCAGTCCCTGCTTCTGTGGGATTGACCTGGAGCCTGCCTTTGCCCAATGACTGCTGGGCTGTCCACGGGACCTGTTTCTCTCACCACCCATGTCCAGGTGGCAGGTAGCTGAGCAGCGCTGTCCCCAGGGTGAAGCTGCTTTCTGAGCCACTTCTTTTCTGGTCCCTCTCGGTAGTGGCCCAGCTGCAGCCACCTAGAGCAACTTTATGGATAAAATTGAGACAAGGAACTTTTAGAGTCATGGAATAGTTAGGGTTGGAAAGGACCTTAAGATCATAAAGTTCCCACCCTCCTGCCATGGGCAGGGACACCTCACACTAAACCATGCCACCCAAGATGTTACACTAACTTTTATAGTGGCTGTGGATGTTCTGGTTGGAAATGCTGCAAAGCTCCTGGGTTTGGCAGCTGCTTTGGGCTGGCAGAGGTGGTGGATTATAGGGAGCAAGACTAAGGTGATGGCTGTGGCGTGATTCATGGTGCTGCTGTGGGAGGTGACTTGCCTTTTTGCATTGTCTCTGTGACACAGAGACTTGACTCAAGAAGCATGTTGTAAAGTGAACTTGCTAAGTGCTTTTACACCTTTAAAGTAAACAGTTCATGTCCTTTTATCCTCCTGGGTAAAATAAAGATAAGAGTTCCCACTGATTTCAGTGAACATTGGATTGGGTCCTGGCTGATATTCTGTATTACTAACTTCAAATAAAATTTTATGCTTAGGTAAAACTAGCTGTAGAAGACAAAACTAATTTTATTAATAACTTTGCTAAAAATAAATCTGCATAGATTTTGCTTCAGTAAGTAATGCTTGACTTGTTAGGAAATACAATAATTTGATTCACTTATCACTCAGGTGCTTATTGTATTAGGTAACAGGCTAAGAGGGATCTTTTATTCACAGCACAGGTCTCTTAAATACTTCTGTATTTATTCTGTTTAGTTTTGTGGGAATTACTAGGATTATAAAAATGTAATATTTGGTTTAAACATTTTAATGATGTGTAAAACTATGCTGTACCACTTTCTTGGTTAAGGTGGTGCAGTGGGAAAACAGGCATTAAGTGCAGGGATCAGCAGTGTATTAGAAGTACATCTGGCTTTTATTAGGTGTAAACTTCAGGGCAGGTGCATTTGGGTGAAGTATGTCTTGTAGTTTAAAAAAGTGAGAATTTTTTTGTTCTTATTGAAATACCTTGCAAATTATGTTGGTCTCTATGGTATGCTCTTTTGAATTTGCTTTTAATTACATACATACAGATATGTGGCATGATCTTCTGGATTGAATAAATTAGGTAGATAATGCAAAAAAGGAAAACTGGATTTTTTATTTTTTTTGTTAGGTTTGTGTGAAGCAGAATAATCAGACAGAGAAATGTAAAATAATCTATTGTACATCTCAAGCTGTTAGTTTCCTATGGTGTTTAGCATTGTAATTCCTTTAATTTTGGGATTTTTACTTATCCTGCTAGCAGTGTATCCCTGAAGAAAATGCTTTCTCCTTCTTGTTTTGCTGTTATTTCTGAAGGTAGCCCTAATAATGCCTGTAAAATAGTTTTTTTTTTTTCAATTTTATTGTATACTGTTTTGTTTTACACCGTTCTGCACTGATAGCAAAATACAAAGAACCAACTGAATGCATTATTTCTATTCATAGCAACATAATTGGTCATACAAACCTTCCTGAAGTATTTCTTTGATTTGGATAGTTGCAGCTATATAATACACGGAAGCATTGCACAGTAGTATATCTGAAGAAAAAGCAACTTGAAAAGGATATTTTAAGATACAGCGGAAATATCTGTATTTTTTTTAATATTATTTTTGCTGGGGAGCCCAAGTATACCCAATTCCTGTTGTGTATAAAGCCAGGGTATGTGAACAGGACTGTTACGAAAACAACAGTTTCCTAACGGTGTCCAGCCTACTTGCTTCTCTTGTTAACTGTAAATAGAAAACCTTTAAATGAATGGCTTGGTATAGACGTTTTCTCACTGAATTATACTAAAACACTTCTCCTTTGCAAGTGAGAAAGGGGCTAAAAATGAAGAATACAATGTTTTTTTCTTTGGGGGACATGGGAGGCTGCCACATTTGCAGCTAGTTAAGTAGAAATGAAGAAATGTATTTTGATGTATTTTCACCAACTGTTCTAGAAATCCATCTCAGTTACTGCAAAATTCGTAAGAAAAAACTCCTGAGAGAGAAAACCAGAGCATACATGTGTTTTTCTCATTCTTATTTGTTTGGGAGGATTTGGGTTTCGTTTTGGCCAACTGCAGCATAAGGAAAGTGCATGCTGCCTGTGTGGTGATGGGGCAGTGGAAAGCATGTGGAGTTTCTTCTTGATAGCTTTGTCACAAATGTGGCAAAAAAAAAGAGCCTTTCTTTTTACTATAATACTTGCTATCCTTTTTGGGTGTCTGTTATTTCTTGTGTGGGTGAGGATGATCATTGCTGTGCCTTTGGCAGGTGGATGGATCTATGAGAGGGGACTCTTCTACAACCTTCTCTATGTGGGCTGATCCTGACTTACCCTTCCCAAGCCTCTTTCTTTCTTAGGGAGCCTAGACTCCAGGCAAGGAAATTTTTCTTAAAAGCACCAGTTAATTCTAATTGTGGGAGCAATACATCATTTTCACATAATTAGAATTGATCATGCTTTTTTGGGTGCTTGAGTCTAAAAAAAACAATTTGACCTTTCTTGTTCAGGAAAGGTAGTCTGTATCTCTGAGAATACTGCTGTATTTTCATTGCTGTGTTAACTGCTTCTGAGACTGAAGAGGAACATTGGAATAATCACAGCTACTTAGTCCAGTCGTTTGTTATTTGTTTTTTGGGTTTTTAGTTTGTTGGGCTTTTTTTTTTTCCTTTTTTTTTTCTGAAGGAATACTCCATATGCCAGGAACTCAGAGGCCATTTTAAGCTGTACTTGATTTTCCAGTGCTCCGAGTACATTTTCCTCTGTCCTCCAAAGCACACTCTCTTATGATTTTTCTGCTGTTAAATCATCTTCACCAAGGCCAAATTGTGGCTCTTTGTTAGAGCCTACTGACCTTGTTCTTTTATGTAGGGGAAGTTTCTTCATATATCCTGTCCTGATGTATGTATAAAAATGCGCAATTTATTATTACTGTGTGGAATTCTGTAGTTCAACCTCACTGTATCAACCTTACCTTTATTGCCTTATTTGATTACTTTTGGTAGTGGGGACCCAAAACTCAATATGCTGTTCCAGATGTGTATTCCTGTAATGCTGGCTAAAGACAGATAATCATTTATTAGCAGAGCTGAACCTGAAGATATACACTGGGATATTCTTGGCCTTGCTTCCTTCCAGGTCTAACTGCTGCCCTTTTAGCCCACTGTCTGCTCAGATCCACAGCTCCAGTTCAGAAAGCTGTGCCTTAGGTAGTCAGCCTACCCAAGGGGCAAGCCCATCTCAGGTGTAGGACTTCATGCCTGCTCTTGCTGAATTCCATGAAATCGGGGGGAGGGGGGGAGCAG
Source organism: Myiopsitta monachus (assembly GCA_017639245.1). NCBI lineage: Eukaryota > Metazoa > Chordata > Aves > Psittaciformes > Psittacidae > Myiopsitta > Myiopsitta monachus. Next base: position 24,687,169 of record CM029941.1, read on the forward strand.
TGGAAGGGGTTTGGAGGTGCAACATTAACCTACATAAGCTTGTTGGGTGAACATTCTATGCAGTTTAGGTTTTTATTCCAGCAGTTTATGAACTCTTGGTGTTTCTCCTAAGTTATATCTGATTTTAGAATGTTGTTATAAATCAGAATAGAATATACAAATTATTTTAAGTGTATTTTCAAATCTTGGCATCCTTTATTAATAAAATACAGAAAAAGACACAATTTTGTGCATGCTTAGTGGTTTAGTTGTTACTACTTCATAGAATCACAGAATAATAGAATGGTTTGGTTTGAAAAGTGTCTTAAAGCTCATCTAGTTTCACCCCCTCTGCCATGGGCAGATACATCTTTCACTAGACCAGGATGCTCAAAGCCTCATCCAGCCTGACCTTGAACGCTGCCAGGGATGGGGTAACCACAGCTTCTCCAGGCAACCTGTGCTACTGCCTCATCACTCTTGTTGTGAAGAGTTTTTTCTTAACATCTAATTTAACTACCCCCTCTTTCAGTTTAAAGCCATTTCCCCTTGTCCTGTACACAGTCGCACTCCAGTAGGAGTCCTGTAGGTACTGGAAGTCTGCTCTAAGGCCTTCGCAGAGCCTTCTCCAGGCTGAACAACCCCAGCTCTCTCAGCCTGTCTTTACAGGAGAGTTCCAGCCCTTTTATCATCTTCATATCCCTTTTATGGATTTGCTCCAACAGGTCCACGTCCTTCTTATATTTGAGGCCCCAGAGCTGGATGTAGCACACCAGATGGGGTCTCAGGAGAGCCGAGTGGAGTTTCTGCCTGACTTCCTTTTTGTCAGGATGCATCGCTCCTGAGCTTGAAGGAGGTGATCCTTAAATATTATCCCGCCTTCTTGGGCTCCTCTTCCCTGCAGAGCTTTATGCCATGATGCTCTACCTAGCAGATCCCTGAAGAGGCCAAATTCTGATCTCCTGAAGTCCAGGGTATGTTCTTATTTTTGTTTGCTCCTTAGTGGTTGGAGCGATGCCTAGAATGCTGCATTTCTAGCAAAGCAGAAGTGTCCTGGTAGTGAAATATTACTCATGTGCACCAGCAGAGTTGTACCATTCCTCCCACCAATATTAATCATAAATATTGTTTTATTTTTTTTGGCTCTGTAAATTTCTTACGTTTTATGTAAATTATTTCTCTAGGTATTGCCAAGCATCTGAGTTAGTTGACCAAGACCTAAGGACTTGGATCAGTGGTGAGTAAATGAAATTCAGATTATAATATCTGGTATTTTCACATGCTCTCTGAAGTTTGACTGCTGCTTGAGTGATGGAAGGTGTGGAGTAGATTATAACTTTTGAATATTTTCATCTAGGTGCAAAGTTCCTCTTAGAGCATTTGTATGAGTTTTTTAAGAAAAGATTTTAAGAAGGTGAAGAGGAGGTTGTCTTAGTGACTGCTTTTGATAAGGGAAACCTCCTCCCACCAGTTTGACTTAGAAAAACACTGAACTTTAAAGTATTTCAAGCAGAACAGTTGAGTCTGTACTTGTTGAAGCAATAGCATGCAAAAATAAGAACTAAAAAGAAAAAGTGAATAAGTGAATTTAAAGTGAATTTGTCAGTTAATTTTGGATAGTTTCTTTTTGCCTACTGTTTCCCTACCATCATGCCCCCATGCTCCACCCTCTGACAATTCTTATGACTAAACTGCTTGTTCATGTGTCATCAGAGCACAAGTGGAATGAATTGATCGTTTCTGTGCACTTACCATCCACCTTCTTCCTCCTCCTTGGTAAAAATGGAACTTGTTCTTTCCAACTTCTGTGTTTGCCAGCGCATTCAAGAGTCCTCAAAAATAAGAGCTACATTTTCTGGTTTTTATATTGATTTATCTAGTACTCTCGAATAAATATTACAGGTCCTTGCCCACTTTGAATGTGTTCAGTTATCTAGGATATTTTTGGACAGTGGATACCAAAAACCCCAAAAAACATTCAGGTTCCCATAGAAAAAATCCAAGTTTTGCTCTTGCCCTTAACTGTGGACCTACTAGGAGCTATGTTAAATGTCAGGATCATGAAGAACTGTGCAGGAAGGAATCCAAATTGCACTGAACCTCATCAACTGGTTTTGTCCTTGCTGAAATACCTACATGTGTATGGATTTATGTGGTTTAATTTACCTGTGTACCAGCATGGCACATGTATTTGTGCTATGTAAATTAAATGTTCCACAATACACAAGTGTGCCACCTTGTTGAAACAGCTGTGTTAACCCAACAGCTACCGCTCTAGTGCATGCATTAAGTGATCCCACAAAACCTGACGCTATTTCTTACAAAATTTCTTTGCAAGTGATAATGGACAAGTCTGCTCTGTGCCTCTTCATCTGTAGGGTCTGATAAAACCATATGCCTGGTGTTGCTTGTCCCAGACATTCTCAAAATAAAAGCTATCCTTCTGTCAAGCTAAACATACCTATTGTTTAAAGGAAATCTATCTTTTTTTTGTTTTAAAAAGATTTTTTAAAAGTAGCTCTAAAACTTGCTATGGCTTCTGCTTGTTGGTGACTCATATGTGTTTAATAGTAGTCTTATAAACAACTTAGTAATTCAAGAGAAGCAGCTTCTAGTTTTTTTACTGACATTTAACTGCATGACTTCAAAATGAAATAATTTCCTTCTTTACAGAGTGGTAATATTTGTTATTCTATGATTAGTATGGTGGCTAGTTGGATGCTCTGATCCGAAGCTCTGATTCACCAGAGAATCATAAGATATGCATAACAGCTGTTGAAATGTTGTTAAAATGCTATTTGTTTAGAAACTAAGGAGGTGTCTAAGGGTTTTCTTGAGGTAACAATCTGAGTACCAGCTTTTGCTAAACCAGAACCTTGCTCCTCATAGTACAGATTACAGTGAGATATCATGCCAAACTGACAGCAAGTTGCTAGGGCTGACAACTGAACTGTGGAGTGCATGGTACTTTGTCTTGCACTGGTACATTATAGAGAGTTTATAAACTTTATCTAACAATGAATATAGGAATTTATTCTTTCAAGTTTGACGCCCTTTAAGAAGCTGCTAGTTAAAAATTAAAGAGACCTCTTATTGATTAAAAATGGTTTTTGGATTGTGTAGAAACTTCTTTTATAGTGATGTACCTTGGACCACTTAGGAGGGGAGTCCTATAATGATCAGAAATGTAACAAAAACACTAACAAATGCCTTAAGAATGTGAAGCTAATGTAAACAATGACTTGAGAAACCGTCAGCAGCAGTAGGTGGGAAATCAATGTAGAGGACTGAGTGCAGTGGTAATGGTAAAATTGCACAGTTAAGATTAGCTATGTGTAGATATAATATGTAGAAAGAAAACTGAAATTATAACTTTGCTGTCATAATAAAGTTTGGAAATAATTTAGTTTGTCTCCAAGTGTTCTAATGAGCACAGCAAAGGCCTAGTTGCCTGATTTTTCTTCATAGGCATTGCAAAAGTTATCTTGGGGAAATATTTGAAAATAGTTAAGCGCTTTATTCCATAAAAATCTTCACTTCAGTTGCAATGAAATAATAAAATTTCAACTGAAAGCAAAAAATAAACAACTGAGATAAAAAAATAAGGGTGAAATCATCTCCTGATATACTCCTAATGAAATCTTTGGTATTTTGATCCCTTTTTTTTTTTTTTTTCTGTTTACTAAGGCTTCAATTTAATTTTAAGAGCATTCACAAACTCCTGACTGTAGGTATGCTCCTTTTGTTGCAATATGAGCAGGATGCAGGCTTATAATGCCTTTCTAATCGACATGATAGATAGACTCCAAGATTCTATTAGGCAACAAAGCACCAGTTATTATATTTAAAAATAAAATAATATTAATCAAGAATTGACTGTTCAGTGCAGGGATGCTAAGCTCCTTCCTAAACCTGCACATCATAGCTGACTGTGACCCATGTACCAGTGAGATGCCCCAGTAAAGGTCAGATGCTGCACTAGGTGTTGGTGTTGGACATCTCTGGAGGGCAGCAGGTGTTAATGTGGTGGGAGAATGTTAACGTGAGGAAGCTGGTATAGATAATGAGGCTAGCCCCTGAAGATCTGGAGGTTTGATCCCCTCTTGCAAAATATTAGCCACTTGCTAGATTTTTGCCAGAGTTTGGTATATAAGGTGCAGTTCTTGGACCATGGACTCTTGGTATCCCAGCTTACTCTGGAACATGCCAGCTGATGTGACAAATACTGTGTTATGTGAAGATAAATGTTTTGACAAGCCAGTCTGGCTCCACTTCAAGTAATAATACTTACCTAGCTTTCATGTGTAGGGTCCTGGCTGGCACTGGAGGATGAGGGTTGTGCTTCTGGCCTTAGGAAATACTGGGACAAACCAAGGTGAGGAAAAGCAAGCAGAGTGTCTTTCTGCAGGTGTTTTTTCATGGTGTGACAACCCATAGAGAAAGGAAGGCTGTTGTTTGCTCAGGGTGTTCTAGCTGTCATCTTATCTATGTGCTGAACTTTATCTGCCTCATGACAGTACTTTGTGACTTCAGGAATTATATTTTATGTTCCTGAAAAAGCCCTGACATATCTTAAGCCCGAAATAGAAAAATTGGTAATAGTTTTGAAGTGACTAAAATATCCCTGAGCGTTAATTCCATGTAGTTCACAGCAGACTGTAGGATGGGGACAGGGAGTTGATTTTTTGGGGTTTATGTTTAGTTTCGGGTATATGGTTTTGTTTATGTCAGCACATAGGAACACGTAGACAGGGAGGGTTTTTTACTCCTGGAAGCCAAGATAGAGCTGTAGCCAGTGTTGCTAGTTTTACTAGTTTTTGTTAACAGAGTAAATAGGAAGTTATATATTTGTAATGCTTTTTCTCTATGAGCAATCTATTTTCTGCTTTAGGTTTGTTGGGTTTTGGGGGGTTTTTTTGTTGGGTTTTTTTTTTCTTTTCCATATAATTTATCTTTGTTTACTGCTTCTGTGGAGAACTGTAAGATGATTTTAAAGCACTAATCCAAAATTGCACCCCACTTACATTTAATAGAAACAAAAATAGCAATGGACATTTTTTCACTTTCTTTTCTTTTGTCTATTATCAGAGGGAAAACAAAATGAGTTACCAAATCAGGAAAATACAAAGGGTTAGAGTTCTTTGCCTGGGAAGGCACTGGAAACTTTCAGATGCTGTAAACCACACTGAACTGTTAATTTGCTTATGGAGCAACAAATACAATGGCTAATTTAAATTTTGTTATTTCTGGAACCAAGTGCAGTTCTTGACATGGAGATGCTATGCCACAAACAGAAAGTAAATAGCATTTGCAGCCACAGGAAGGAGTGGTTTAATGGATAAAGCTGCCTGTCCTGACTCATGCATTTGATTTCTGCCTCTGTTATTAATCTGCTATGATATTAGGAAAGTTAATTAATTTCTCACTCTTTTTGTCTGTTTAGATTGCAAGGCCTTTTGTCCAGATACTGCTCCTCAGTTCAGCTCACTGTGCTTTGGTGCTTGTGGAGTCCTTCAGTTGCTACAGTATTACTATTTTTACTTGCAGAGTTTCTCTCATGTTGTGACGTTAACTCCTAGGGACTGGCGTGAAATCTTGAAGGCCCTTCAATATTCATTCTGCAAGAAGAAAGCTAGTAAAACTATTCAGAGCAGGGATTAATATTGCGTTTGGTCTGGTGCAACTGAGGATGATGCCGAAAGGGACAGTACTCCTTGGATCTATTCCCTTCTCTTGCATTAGTCCCCAGCCCCAAGGTGAGTTGAAGATAAGCAGCTGATTCAATAAAAAAGCTGGCTGCCTGGGAAGGAAAACTACATCAGAAAAATACACTGGCCTGACTTGTCCCATGGCTGAGAAATTACTGGGTGTAACATAAGGGACAAAGAAGGAATAAGCACCTGGAAGTAGGTGGGGAGAGTGGTATTGTTTCTTTCAGCAACAGGTAATAAATACACCAGATGAGATATAGCATGAAAACCTAGGCGTATTAAGAGCTGCATTTTACAGTCAGATTTTCAATGTAGCAGAAGAATGTCTTGCAGTGGATGTGCCAGCCCAACTTTAATTCTGCTAATGTTAGTTGCTGATGTTAAATATTCTTCACTGGGAGTATTTTTTTCTAATATAGCTTATAATTCTTTTTTCTCAAGTAGTAATCATTTTTGTGATCCACATTACAATTTCAAGATGTATTTCTAATGCTTAAATATAACTTTGATTTTATTTAATTTTAGTTTATATTGAAGTCCAGTTAATCTTGCAAATTGAGCTGACAGAAGTTACTCTTGATGTGATATATTCTACAGACATTTTATTCATAATTTCCCCTTTAAACTCCCTCAGGAATCCTTATTCTTCTTTGAAAATTATTTCTGTAATTGGAGTTGGGTCTTTGATGGGTATTTTCACCCACTGCCGTTTATTTTATAAATGTATACACTAGTCTACACTAGATTAGATTGTTTCTTAGATCTTACTTTCATTGTGAGCCTCATGTAATAAGATCTACTGTTGAAAGACCTCTCTTCTTCCCCACTTGTCCTAAGTGTCCACGAAATAGAGGGGTGAGCAGGATGGAGGAAGAAAGAAGTGAAATGTTAAAATGATATTGGAAAATGTAGTGACTAATTTTAATTGAGGAGTTTTTACACACAGCCTACTTGCTTGTGAGGATGTGAATATTTCCTGTTGATTACATTCATGGGTGAGGTTGCTGAGTAAGTTCAGCTGAGCAATGGGCAGCTCAAAAAGCATTCCTCTGAGAATGCTGCAACCTAATGGGGATCCCAGTCCTGAAACTATCTGTAGAGCTGACCTAGTCAGTGATGCTGCTGAAATTTAACATCTGTTATTTCTTACTGCCCACTTTTCTGGCAACAGACGATCTTTATTTTTTCCATTATAGGCAGCTGTTGGAACTAGAAAGAGCCGGAGCTCATTTTCAGATGTGCTAAACAGACTATGTTTTACCTTTGTTCTTTCCTCCTTCTTTCTACTACATACAGCACACTGACTTATTTCAGAAGTGCAGTACCTGTGAGATGCAGGATCTGTGAATATTGTGTTCTAGATACTTCTGAAGATAAGCAGATGTGTTAGCCTGTGCGTATAAATAATTTCTTAGAAACAGCCATCATAAATTCTGGAAAATATATATTCTTAAAAATAAACTGTTAGTGAAAGAAGAAATCTATATATAGATAGAGAAGGACTGATTGTCAGGAGTCACGAATATTATTGTTGAAACCTGCCTTCTACCCTGCCTGTGGTTAGGGTTACTTTATGCATAAAGTAAAGAAGTGCACAGAGCTCAATAGCAGAGCCAAGTACTTTGTGTCCAAATAGAACTGGGCTGCTTGAAAGAAATAGCTCCTCTTTCATTTTTTGAGGCTGACTTACCCTTTTTCTCTGTCCCACGATGGATTTCTTCTCTTATATTATTCTGGCCCTCTCTAACTTAAGCTATTAAAGCTGTTAGATAACTTTTCCAAAGAGGTATTAGGGCCACTAAGCAAGCTTGCAAGTAACCTGTTGATGCCTGCTCAAACCCACGTGTCTGAATACATTGTGGAATTGAAGTATAAGAAAACAATATTGATTTTTATTTAGCAATAATTTATGCAGAAAAGGTATTCAATGAAAGTTATGAACTGAGAACTGGGTGGCTTGGTGAGCAAATCTTACTAAGCTAAACTTCTCATGAATACCAGGGAACCACCAAAATTCCTACTTCATTGATTTTTTGAAACTACATGAGGTCAATAGAGATGTAATTTAATAAAGGTCATCTACTGATACAGGAAGTCAGGAATCCTTGATGCCTAAGTGCTTTAGTCTGTTCATGCTGCTACTGTTCTCCATAGAAACAGTGCTTCCCTCAGTCCAGTAATCACAGCTGGCTGCAAGGTAATGCAGGAGGGCTTAGGACAAAGAGTAAACAATAGTGAGAGAATATTAGTGACTTTCAGTGCAGTAGAATACATGGGAGGAATGGATGGGAGAGGAGGTAAGGTAACATCTGACCCAAAGGTAAATGTTGTCTTGTGCTATACATACCTCCTAAAATACATGAGGATGCCCATGAAAAATATATTGAAAATTAGTAGCTTATTATTCTGAAGTATTAGAATTGTTATCTATTGAACGAGTCTAATTTTCTGACAAAATGAAATAGTGCTGTAATTGAAAAAAATCACTATATCAAATGTAGGCTGATTATTTTCTTTCATTCTGTGCTTTTTATATCACACTCTTTTTTTTTCTTTTGTCTGGTTGATAGAAAGTTGCAGTAGTCCTTTATTGGATCATTTTAAAATCTATCCCTTAAATAATAAAGATAAATATTTTTATAAAAATTTTTTGGGGAGTAAAGTTTAATGCAGTAAAAAAATAAAAAAGTTAATAGTCTCTAAAGATTTGTAGATTTTATTAAATGAACACAAAGTCCTTCCTTGCCAATAATTCTTTTTTGTGTGTGTATTGGAAAAATTGAGAAGAACAGAAAAACATTTTGTATCAGGGAAGTTGAAAACATCCCTTGAAATTCAACTAGTTTTCCAGATTGCATTGACCATATTTTTCTCTGGAGATGGGATATCATTCATACTTCTTTCTGAATCTGTCAAATCCATTAGGAGTATGATAATAAAGTACTCTTGCATGCACATACATCAAGACAACTTATTTAATGCAATTGAAGACTTTCTAGTTCTGCCTCCCTGGCATTCGCATCAGCCTGTCCTCTGACAGCTGGTTATCAAGTTGGTTTTCTTTGTTACTGACTTTTGGGTTATGATGATTGTTTTTCTGATACGTGGAGGGATACCACCTCAGAGATTCTGCTAGCATACTAATGCTTTTGTATATAGGTGGATGCTGCTTAGTCTACATGTGCAATATCTGAGTTAATAAAAGAGAGATCAACCAAATGCCATTACTCTGCTTGAAAAGTCCTTATCCTTTTTAGTTTTACTACTTTTAATCATCAATCTGTGTGTATGTTCCTTCTTATTCGAGGAAATCAGTGAACAGTAATAGCACACTTTAATTTGAGCTACCTTTCAGCAAATGATTAAAAAAATATAATCACTGCAGTTTTAGAATGGTAATCAACTAACAACACCGAGACGGGAATTAGGATTAGCAGTACAAAATCATAATTTTTAACATTTTGGGACAGTCTGAAAGATTGCTGTGTTGTTCTAGGTCTGAATGTAGCTTGTTTGCATTCATGTCTGTCCTATATTCCGACACTCTCACAGTGGTCTGCATTAACTGCTGTGCCTATAGGAGCTCACCTATCATTTTTATGAGCTACTGCATATGTATATATTGTGCTAGTGGGGAAGAAGGTGTTCAGGGCGAATGAAGATCTTTCTCTGTTACATCTTGGCTGTACAATGGAGGAGTTCCCTCTAGGATGAGCAGAAATGAAAGTGAAGTACAATAAAAGCTTAGAGGAAAGTAAATAAAAGCTTAGAGGAAATAGACTTATTAAAACATCGAAGGTACTAGAAATTATTGGCTTTATTAACCTGAAATGATGTGAAATGATGTTTTATGAGATGATGGTCTAGCAAGGCTGTATCTTAAAGCTATTTCTGAGACCAAAGAATGGGAGTAGCTCCTTAGAGCTGTTTACAAATGTGCCAGGAGGCACAGCTCAGAATTTCATACCTACAGAAAGCCTGCTGGAGATCTTGTATGTTTCCAGGTATTTGAGTAGCCTTTAAAAAAAAGCTGGGTACACTGGCACACTTTCAATAATTTTACCTGTTTTATTTTAATAAATTTCCATGTTTAGAGCATCAAATAGCTCTGCATACCATGAGTAACCTAATGCTGACTGAGTTTAATTCAGAATGTTTATAAAATGTAATTAACATGTTTGAACTGTTTTGGAGACATCAAAGAAAAGAAATTATTTAACTGATGAATTGTTGGCAGACATTACGGAATGTAGCAATAGGTGTCTGTAATTGTGATGGTCTAATGAAACATCCAGAAAGGGAAAAAAAAAGGCAATTTCAGATACATAGGCCTTCTTCAATGATACTCTGGAAGAGTGAAAAGTTTCTGCATTCTCTTAGGGGTACCGAAGTCTCAATCTGTCTGCTTGTTAGAAACATTCCTGTTACAAAAGTTGACTTTGTGGGATTTTACAAAGGTTGGTGAAATTTAGAGGGGCAGATTAAGAAAGATATGAATAGCAAAAAAAAAAAAAAAAAAGAGGAGTTTAAAAAATAAAAAACAGTGGCTAGAGCATTCTTAAAAACCCCTAAGCATTGAAAGTTTATTCCCTAGCTGCCTTAAGGTAAATGAATCTTGTTCTTCCCACACCCTAAGATGGAAGCTGCTAAACTCTCAGGTGTCCAAGTGTGAGGCACATACTGTGCTAGAGTATTGCAAGAGCTTCTTAGGAGCTTCCAAGGGTCATGGTGATGACCAGTACAGTACTGAACTCAGTACAGCACTGACCTCAGTACAGCCTTGTGTCCAGATGCAGTCCATTTGCTCTGCTAACAGGCCAGCTGTGGAGATAATGTTGGGGTAGAAAGCATAAAAGAGACCACAGAGGAAAATACTTCCAAAAGTGTTTCACTAAATTTTTTTAGAACTAGGCTGTCGAAAGGACAAGAAATTAGCTGTATGAGAAACTGATGTGGTGCACTGCAACAAAATTGCAGGGTTCACTTGCTTTCTTAGGATATGAGATGTTCCGGCTTAAGAGATCTACAAAACTTATGAAGTGTTAGTTCCTCGTGCTAGATGCTGATGAGCTAGGGCTCCTGCTCTGCAAACACTTATGCACATTGCTTAAATACATGAGAATTCCTTCTGAAGGTGAGAATCTCATTGGGTACACAGAAAGAGAGACATCAGTGTCCGTGGAAATGGGACCAGGACTGATGCTGGGCAGGGTATCACTTTATTCCATTTTCAGTTTTCCTTTTTTGGGGAAAAAAAAGTACTTCTAATTAAAATCCACTGAAGTATTTTGCATAAGTAAAGGCCTGAGTTTGCTCAGTTGTTGCAATATTTCCCCTTTTGTAAAAATATTTTGAATCTAAACAGTGGCTTTGATACCAGTTTTTTCCTTCTTAATACAGGCCAACTAAAAATTGCCAACTTCGAAATGTGTCATTCAGAAATTCCATTTTCAGTTTGTATGAGTGATTCACTCCACATTTGCCATGATTGTAGTCATACCTTTCCTCAGGATTGTTAAATTTACTGCCTAGAGAAATCATGAAGCCTTTGGCCCCTCCTTGTTATGATCATGGTAGAGCTGCTGATAAGTGCTTTGAGCTCAGCTCAGTTGCTGAGGCCACCAGCTTCATTTAGGGCTTGTTCTCACAACTTAATGACTGGATTTTGGTGAAAGCCATTGAGCCAGATGCAGTCCATTTGTTCTGCTAACAGGCCAGCTGTGGAGATGTAAAATCCCCTTTCCCCGTTGCTCCTTGCAACAACAGGTTTAATTGTTACAAGCTCATAGGAACCAATTAGATTAACAGATGTTAAAAGGAGACAGTTACAGGTCTTGGTGTGAAGCAGTAATTTGAGAAAGCTTGTGTAAGGGATTGCTGACACCTAGGTGATGAGTGTCTGGCTTTGAGGATGTGAGTACCATTAAAATAGCATCACTTTTTTCCCACTTGCTGCGGCCAGATGGGGATGTTTGTAAGAATAGCAACCAGAGCATGATCTTATTTATTTTAGCAAATAACAGCATACTCCAGATGCTCATACTTTGTTTTTTGTTTCCCTTACTTCATTCAACTCCATCGAACCCTTAAATTCGTGCTTGCTTAAATCTGCCTTGTGGAAAGAATTTACTTTGGGGCCTTTTTGTTTTCCTTAATAAGTTACAAGCTACTTAACATGTGGAACATCATTAAAATTTGATGTGACAGAGATCTGTTAGTGCACCTACTTAATCCGTTGCTGAAGTGGAATTTCTTCCTAATGGGTGCAACCTGAGAGAAAGTTGTAATACTTTCAGTGTTGGACAGGAGAAAGTTTTTTCTTTTCTTTTCTTGTTCTTTTACTGATCTAAACTGTTTAGATCATTGCCAGAATAGCACTATATACTTTAGACGATGGTTAGGATTTACAAAGGTTTGTGTGAACATTGAAAGGCAATTTATTTGTAGGAGTTTCTTTTAAAAAACTAAGTAACAATATTGAGGATATTCAGAAAAGGTGAATTGTAAAATGTGTCAGTATGTTTGTATTGCCTTCCCTCTTTTTTCTGATATCAATGATGTTTATATTTACATCTTGAATAGTATTTGAATGGTGTTGAAATAATCCAACAGAATAACAGTTATTAACAACAGCCTGGCCAATGTTGTTTTCGAACTGATACTACTTTTTAAATTTATTTGGAAGGGAGGGTTAGGGTGGAAAGGCAAAAAAATTATCTTCATCTACAGTTTTGTAGTTTTTTACTTGTTCCAGTTCATTGTGGGTGGAATGTCATACCAATGCAATTGTAACTTGTCCAAGAAATAAATAAATACTTATTTTTCTCTGAAAGGAAAAGAAATGGGAGTTCTCTCATTAGTGGAAACATACAACAAAGAAGACATGTTGGAATTCATGTATGTGGATCTTAGTGCACTGGCACAAAGAAATAACCATTAAGAGACGAAAAGCACTTCTGTAACAATCTCTTGCTTTTCATTCAACAAAATCTGATACGCAGTAGTCTGGCATGTGACCAAGGGTGTCACCTGCCCAATTCATGTCTGTATTCATATATTTAAAAAGGCAGATTCCTTTCTCAGTGCAGTAATGAAATTGTAAAATGTAATTATGGGCACCACTGCTGAGGTTCCTAAATGTATGACTCAAGGAAAACAGCAGATATGACTCATGATAAAATCAGAAGAGATGGAAATCATCTGAGCTCACTTAGTTTCGATTGGTATTGGCTATAGTTGCACATTTCTTTACAGGATCATGCTTGTAGATTCACCTAGCAACATATTTTTGTGGTGTTATCCATACTAATAAAAAAGAAATTAATAACACTGGGAACTATGCAGTTCTATTTGACAACGAAATTCTGTTTTCTGCACCAGGGGATGAAATTATAAGTATTGATTTAAGTAATTGTATCCATCCTTCACTAAGGGACAATGTAAGTTTGACTTCATATTGGTTAAACATAAGCTATTAAATAAAATGACACAGATCTTTACAGTTGGATTCATTGGAAGCTAGAGCGTTATAAAATAACATGTATTTAATAGAAGGATCACTTTTCAAAAAAAGATCCATAAAACTGGGCTTTTGATATTCACATGATTATTTCCATTCTTGTCCACAAAAAATGAGTCAGAATATCAGGCTCTTAGATGAAGGGAAAATTAGTCCATTTTCTACTTGAGTTTAATCTATAGATCAATCCCATATTCTTAGCTGTTTGTTTGTGTTAGTCCTGTTTCCTAACAGGATGTAATGACTCAGTGTCCAGTAAGGGTCCAGTAATTTGCAGCATGCCTAAATCAGTGAGAATTATATGAAGTTACATCTTCTGTCAGATTTTCCTACCAGGGTGGCCTAATCCACCCTGGGTTTTTAGGCATTTTTAAAATGTTGGCTGTGTTCAACCTTGGAATAATAAGCACAACTGTAAGAGTTGTTACATGATCCACCTGGATTTAATGCTTGAAGTAAGAAACAGCTGTGGCTTTTTCAAGAGCTGTTCCTGTGACATTTGTGTTCATGCAATTAATTTTCAATGAAAGAAGGATATCTCTGTATCTGTGGTAACGCTGATATACTTCTGTCCAGAGTCCACTGCAGGTAGGTGAAAAAATTCAGTTGGCTTTGGTGTGCAGTTACTATAACCTGGACAATGGAGTATATGTTAAAACACACCTCATCCTAAAAGGCTCTTCCAGAACTTCACAGAATTTGCCATGTTTGAAAAAGCCTGCAAAAAGGTTGTTACTAGAACACTATTAAGTAGTTTTATTTCTTTCACCTCATTATATTTGAGGTGTTTTTTTAACTTCTAGAGTCTATAAATCACAGGGTTAAAAGAGGCCTAGAGAGAAATGTAACAAGTATTAGCCTCATATGTTCCAAAAGTCTTGAATAAGAAGAGAGCAGATATAGAAAACAGTCGCTAAAGCATTGGACCTTTTGGCATCGCCCTAATTATTTTCAGAACAAAAGTGTTCTTCTTGTGATGTAAGTGTATTTAGATGGAAGAATCTTTTGAATTGTGAATTGCTCCAGTTCTCATGCTTTTTAATTTTGAAATATCTTTGGTAGCTTACAGCTTACAACTTCCTTTGTTTGAATTCTGCTATTTGAGGAAGAAAACAAAGAGCTAGTCAGACTCAAATATATCTCTCAAAGCCATGAGAGTCTGGTGTTTCTATGGCATAGTCTACAGCAAAGTCTAAGTAAAATGTTTATCATTTGACTTAAGCTTATGATAACAAAATAGGTATTTTTGCCATGGAAAAGTTATTTAAACAGTGATGGAATGGAGTTGGTTTGATGTTTGCTGATGTGTGCTGGAGTACATACTGTAGTGAAGAATGCATTATTCTAATTAAATGGATGCACAAGTCTTTGTGATCTTATTATTCTCATAACGTTTTGATAAAGATCTACACTGAGCTTTCCAGTTGTTAAAGCATTTTGCTGACTTGTGCATGATGACTTACAGTTGCACAATAAGGGTTGATGGCAGCTATGCTGATTAACATACTGCCTTTATACTTTTCAGCAAAATGAGAGGCATTGTCCAGGAACATTATCATCATCTTTAATTCTCTAATGTTAGCATTATTGTTATCTAGTTCTACTGTTAGCTATAGTCAGACAGACTTGCCTGCATACTCCTTTTAAAAGGTAAATTAAATTGTGCTGCTTTGTTCCATGGGGGAGCTCAGGTTTTGATGCAGAATAACCCATAGTAGGTGACTGATTCTTTCTAAAGCAAAAAAGCTATAGAGAATTTTGGTTTCACAGAAGGCAAAAAGAAAAACTTGGGACACTGAATTACACAGACATTTTGGAATTTGTGCACAGCATATTGAGTACTACTGAATCAAGCAGATTTCAACTTTTTCTTTGATGAGTGAGAAGCCTTCCTACAGCGACATTCAGAGAAAAACAGCGCTGCTTAGTTTCCGCTTTTTTTCAGCCATAATAGGAATGTCCTCTGGAGTTTGTAGTGTTGTAGAAACTATAAATTATGCAGCTTCTGTCAGTGCAGTATTCTAGCAAAGTGTTTTATTTACCCATAGCTGCCGCCTTTGAAATGCAGACTTACTTCATGCAGTTCTTTATTGTTCTAAGCTGACATTTATATGTTACAAAAAATAATTAGTACCCATACTTTAATTTTAGGTCTGAGGAACAATATGTGATTCTTTCTCTAAAAAAGTGGGTACTATAGTGAATTTAGTGAGAGCAACTGCTTTTATTCTGTGGTGGCATAGGAATGGAGAGGGGACAACGAAGCTTGATCTATATGTTAAAAGAGGTTCTTCCTGAAAGTGAGGGATGGGTTTGTTATTTTTCTTATCCCAAGATTAATAAGAAAACAATAGTTCTTGGAAGAGCTGTTGTCTCAAGTTTTAAGTTTTACTGCAATCCTCCTCACATTTTAAAGGTGACTTTTAGGTCAAAAGGGAAGGAAAACAGAGAGGTGCTGAGAAGATGGCAGGCTGATGGATAAGCTCCTATAGCAACAGTTCGAATTTTGTTCAATAGCAAGTACATGACTCTTGTTTGGAGAAAGATACTGGGCCAAAACTGTTTTGAAATGTGCTTTCATCTAATCTCATTCTAACTTGCATGAAGTGCTCTGCAGAGTAGATTACAACTGTTTCAACTTGCCATTTACCAGCTGACACCGCCTGGTATCAAGCAGATGAAGAATTTTCCATAAACTTTCTTTAAACCTGAAGCTGTATAAAATCAATATTTTTCATTGGTAGGTACTATAGACTTTGACAAGAGTGAAATTGCTGGTGCAAGAAAGAGTCAGATTTGTTTGCTCTTAAGCATCCAATGATCAAGTAGCTGGTCCCCATTTCAGCCAAAAGCTCTGAGTTGTGCCCTTGTTCTATATTAGGTCAAGATCTTGGAAGTCTTGTCTGTGTTTGAATTGATCGTTCTTAACTCTTGTGATACTGGCTCTTGAAGGAAAGTTTGAATGATTTCTGTTTCCCATACAGACTATGGCTTTTAACTGCAGTGTACAGGGGGGAGTTGTTTTGTTTAATCTTACATATTTTTCAGTTGTGGGTTGGGGGTTTCTGTTGTTTTTTTTGATGGGGGCTTTTTGTTTGTTTTACAAAGCAGAATTCAAGATTTTTATTTATTTATTTATTTTTAGAAAAGGACAATTGCTGACTGACAGACAAAAATACAATGTATGCTAATGCTTAAAATTGCTAGAAATACTTCCAAAAAACCTTCCTGCTATGTTTGTCAGAAAACTGGGTCATCTGTGTGCTTCATTACTGTGGTTTGATTTATATTCCTTGATTGCATCTAGATTTCAGGGCTTCAGAAATGTTGATTCCATTAGGAAAAGCAGTAGTTCTTTGTTTAAAGAAGAAAAAATTCAGGCAAGAGACAAGGAAGGCTGTAAATACTGACTGCATGGGACCTGTTTTGTGTGTGTACATCTTCATAAAATTGTCACTGAAAAATAAAATCTTGTATGCATACTAAAAGGCCTTTGTTGTGGGTTTCTGGCAGAAAGCAGTTTCAGCCCTTGAATAAATGACAGCAATTACTAAAGCTGGGTTCCTCAGTACAATGTGTTTCGTTTGATATCTTTTTTGCCTTCCCAGTAAGAGTGGCTGTATTCATTCTTCAATAGAAACAGGAAAATATTTGATGAATTTGATAAAGGGACTTGGCAGGTTTTCATTTTATAATAAAACATGATTTGAAAGTTTGGCTGTGTGAATTGTGTATCTTAGTTTCTCTTCTGTGTTCTAACGACTTATTTGGAAAATAAAGTTAATGTCTTTGCTCAAGGACAGTGTAGGATAGGATAGCCAGAAAAACATTGGTTAAGTTTACACTGGGGAGATTTTCATTTAAATTTTAGTGAGTTGTGTTCTGTATCTCATTTTGTGCTGTCAGACCTTGTGGATAATGTCTCCTGTGAGGTGATGGATATTAATGTCAGACCAAGCCTCAGCTCCCTAGTTTGTCATGCTGATAGCGTATGAACAGAATGCTTAGCACTAAGCAGAAGCAGTGCAGTCAAGTGGATTGACCACTGCTGGTGAGCATCAAGGGCTGTCTCTGGAATGTGAAAGTGGTGATTTATGATATGGGGTCCTCTGCGACACTTTTACTGGGTATGCTGTTGTTGGGCATGTTTACATTAGGGCAGCAAATCTGTGTTGTTGTGTACAATTCTGCTGTGGCTATCAGTGGTTGCGGGAAAAAAGATGTGAGGAAAGAGAAATTTTTAATCATCTCACTTCTGCAAACTTCCCGGTGGTTTGTGTTAATTTTGGAGAAGACATCTGGAAACCCTGGCTCCAAGAATGTTGAAACTCAGCAGGCAGCTATTAGTAAACGTACAGAGAAGAACATCTGCAAGCAACAACAGAATGGCTTTCTGTGCCTTTCCTGGAGACCTAGCTTCTATGACAACTTCACTTACAAGCTATCTGTTAAGACTTTGATGTGGAAGAGAAGATAAGCAGATGTAAGATATGATCCTTCTGAGTTATTAGTGGATATTACAAAGCAACAGAGATACAAGTGACTTAGCAGCTGTTTCCCATTAGCCATGACTTCTTGTATAACTTGGTGGTGATGCTTTAATCCATGGAGGGAAAAGTATGGGTTACTCTTCCACTGATACAATATAAATATTTGTGCAGAAAAATTATTATGCAGAACATTATTCTGTGAAACTGTAGTTTCCAAACATAAAATCACAACTATTATCTCTTTTAAAAAAATTAGAGAATTTGTGAGGTTAGGCAGTTGCGTGTCATGCATACATGAAGTATCTGCAAGATCTTTTCCAGGCCATTAATGTCTTCACGTTTCTTTATTTCATCCACTTGCATGCTTTCTGTTTTCACCATGCTTTCTGCCATCTTCAGTTAAGCATATCATGTTTTTCTCAATTTGTCTTTCTTTCTCCATTAGTTTATCATGATTTTCATTTGTTCTTACAATGCCAGCTAAACTGGGGCCATTTGCTTATTTTATCCATAGCTAAATAATCTCAACAATGAAATAATGGCCAATAGGACAGGCAGGCTGAGTGACAAGGTGAGCTTTGGGAGTTACTCCTGAGAGAACTCATGTGATGAATCAGCCAGCTGCAGCAGAGCTTTTCTTTGGTGGGAAAGGTACAGGATTACAAAGAACTGACACATTTGCTTAGAGATTGAAAAGCTTTATTGCTGGTTTTCCAAAAGTTAATGCAGCATCTTTTTGAGAGAAGAGGTCTTGAAGTGGAATTTTTTTGCTCCTCAGGATATGTTAAAGAGACATGTCGGTAAGCAGGTAAGTTGAGTATCTGTGAGACAGTGTTAAGAGCATCCACTGGCAAAACATCAACTACTTCTCTTGTCTTGCTGACATTGTGGTTTAGTGGTCCATGTTATGATTATACTGGCTGGCCAGGGTCAAATACATTCCTACAGAAGCATATAATGGCTTGTGTAGTCTATTTTTTAAGTACCTGTGAATGGGATCTGCTTTTTTCTGCTCTATTTATCTGTGAAGATGTTGTCATATTAGCTATTGAAAGAGGCAGTTTAAAGCTTTGATGAACAAAGTTTGTCCTATTTTCAGAACTCAGTTCTTGGATTTAAATGCAATTTTCATTAACTCATGCAACAGCATAAGGAAAATCTAACATTGCATCCTTCCTACTTAAAAGAGAAATCTGACTTCAGGCATCAGATTTCTGTGTAAGGAAGTATCCTTGGCTTGCCAAAAGATTACTTTAAAAGATAGAGCTTTCTCTTGCTCTTAGGATAATGCCAACAACATTCATAAAAGAAGAGCCTGCAGCTTACACTTTCTGGGGAAGAGGTGAATGACAGGGTAGGAGTAGGTAGCTAGAAGTATCCCTATTTTTGTCCTTCTCAAATATTATAATTCTGTAGAAAGAAGCTGTTTAGGCAGAAATTGAAAGGTATCTGTTAAAATGGCAATGAAACAGAATAGTAAAATCAATTCAACCTGCACATAAGCTCAGTTTTTATTTTTTTTTTTTAGAAAGTCAGCTACCAACAAAGAAGTGAATTAATGTTGAGCTGCAAAGGCCACTAACCTGCGACTTTTGGCATCAAATGGCAGCTTAAACACTTGTCCTGGGTTCAGCAGTGGCAGTCATTTTTCTCCTTCTTGGTAGCTGGTGCAGCACTGTGTTTTTGATTTTGGGCCTGGGAACAGCGCTGATGGCGCCGGTGTTTTCAGTTGCTGCTTGGTAATGTTTTGGTCTGACCAAGGACTTTCTGAGCCTCATGCTCTGCCAGGGAGCAGGGGGAGCCGGGAGGAAGCAGAGACAGGACACCTGACCCAGACTGACCAAAGAGGTTATTCCATACCACAGCATGTCATGTCCAGGATGTGAAAACGGAGGGCAGAGACCCAGAAGGGTGTGGTGGTGGTGCAGTGGGGGGTTTGTTACTGGGGGGTGCACTGGCTGGGTCGGGCTTGGTGAGCAGTTGTATTCTCTTTCCTTGTATTTCTCTTGTATTATTATTGGTGGTAGCAGCAGTGATTTGTGTTATACCTTAGTTACTAAACTGTTCTTATCTCAGCCTGTGGAAGTTGCATTCTTTTGATTCTTCTCTCCATCCCCCTGGGACTGGGGGAAGAAAGAGAGGGGAGTGAGTGAGTGAGAGAGAAAACTGCGGGGGGTGGGGTGGGGGTGTTAGAGCCTTAAACCACAACAACACTCCAGAGCAATTCTCGTTTTGTCATATACTGTATACGAAGATCATTTCTTGCCAGTTAGCACTACTTTGCACAGGCCATTTATTGCTTTCAAGATTTTTTCTGCAAATTTAATCTTTCAGCCTGTGCTAAATTGTGAAAGGCCCTGAAGGGATGACTTCTGTTTTTTGCTTGGGTGACTGAAGCAGGAGTTGTTTTAGAGGGCTTCTTAACATATGTCGTAAGTAAGAGAATATTCCATCTATAATATTTTTTTATTTTATTTTATTTTTCAGTCTCTGTGGCTAAATCAGTACTAAAATCTTTACAAAATCTTCCTGGCAGTATAATTTATGATTAGACCTGAGGGGGGTAAAGTCTAGCTCAGCAGTGTATTTCACATAAGCCCTTAGAGTTATGAGTTGGAAAGGCAACTTCTCTGGCGCAGGGGCAATTTATGAGATTTTAAAAGCTTAGAGAAACTGAGATAGTACCAAAGGGGGAAAAAAAAAATCAAAGGCTGGAATATTTCATGCTCTGACTTGTAATTTTAATTGTTTTGGGGCTTTTGTTGTTCTTGCATGTCAAGTTAGTAGCAAAAGCTGCAGCCCTTCTTTTAGCTACATTTCGAGTTAATTTGATGATCTTTTGTCATGCCTCTAAATCCAGCTTCCTGAAAAGCAATTCTTGCTTTTGGACTGTCTGAATTCTTCTAGGAACAGAAGCAAATTTTCATCTCAGTGGCTTGGTGCAATAAGGTGGTCAAACCCAAGTTCACCTCAGATGTTTGTCTTTCAGCTTTGAAATCAAAAAAATGGCTGAATGTGCTCCCCTCTATAAAGTATCCTGGGAAGTGGGTTGAACAGGTTAAATCCTGCCTCTGCTGGAATTGAGAGTAAACTCTTACACATCTTTCATGTCTATGTGCAGTATTATTAGATTAAGGTTGAAACCTGTTTCGTCAGTAATGAGTACATTCAGGTGCCCCATGAAGAACATTAATACAGCTAGTTGTCTGATGGTCCTGTGGTGTCCTGAGTTAAAAGTGGACTATAAGGAATAATCTGATAAATTTCTATGTCCTTCCCTTTCTGACCTCCAATTTCTTTGTTGAAAGACATTATTGGGGGGCATAATTTCTTAGGGTTTCAGGTTTTGAATCAATCTTCTGGATGCCTGGTTTAGAATATGGCAGAGCTTCCAAACTATCCATAAAATATTTTCATGTTAGCAAAATCTTATCATGACAAAATGCATATGCTAGTGAGTAATTACTGCTGAAAATAAATGGCAGTTGAGTTTGAATAGGTCATTACATGAATTAGAACCATGTGACAATCACATCTGAATCGTGTCTTTTGGCTAGATAGGCAGTGAAATCTCTACTTCAGACTATTAGACTAAATAATTTTGCATGTTCCCTTTGCTTCCCTGTCTGACACTTTTACTAGACTTCAGCTATTTCTCAGCTCACATTAAAACAATGGGGTTTGGGTTGGAAATAATTGGAAACTGACTGCAGATATTTTACCAACAGATTAAGGGGTATTAGCTACGTTTCAAATAGATTTTTATTCTCTGTTGCACAGCTGAGACCATAAATAAACTTGCACAATCTGAAATTTAATCAAGCTTAATCTTTATGCCATCACCCACAGGAACTACCAGTGATGCAAACATTTGGGAATTCCAATTGCATATACAGTATTACCTAAATCCTTCCATCTCTTTCAGGGAAATTCTTTCCTGTCTGTTATCTAAAAAGCAAATTACATAACTTAGTATCAGCTCTTCCTGAAGGGAAAAAGGAAAAAGTTATTTTCTTAACCTTTTTTTTTTAAATTTTTTTTAAACATGAAGTTACTAATGCTCTTATTATTTGCTGGAAGCTGAGACTTGTTGCTTTCTTTGCTATGTGTACTTACAGACACCTATAAAAGTACTTCATTTTTCTTGTTATTTATTAATATTTATTGCAGAATGGAACTTTCAGATGTAGGTATTCACACTGGTGCTTTGAAACTCTGAGAGGACACATTTTGCACATAACATTACTGTACCCAATTCACATGACTGAGAGTAAAGGTATTTTCAGTTGCATATATAATAATAAAAGCACTCAGTACTTGACAGTCTAGAAAGAGATTCAAGTTCTCAACAAGTATATTTATTTTACCTTCCGAGAGCACAGAGAAGGCTCCAAAGAAGGCCTCCTCTCACTCATTCCTTATCAGTATTTAGCTAGCATCTGATGTTCCGATTTCAAAATTGCTCTGTCCCCGGAAAGCATCCTGCAATAAAATTAATGTCTCGAAGATAAGAACAGGCTGAAACAAAGTAGATTGCTGGAAATAGGTGACTAAACCAACTGGAAGCTCATTCTTTGAGAATTTGCTTGGACAGTCTGTGCATATTTATTTTTTTTAATGTGCATGAGTAGCTGCCGTCTCTAACTGTTGAGCTCCCTTGAGGAAATTAGCTTTGAGACAGGACTTGGAGGATAGTCATGGTAGATGAGGTCAGGAAGAGAGTTTGGGCCAAAAAGGCCCTGAATGCAGCATAAGAAGAATGTGATGCAAAAATCTTTCGTTCTTGCTGCAGACCGCTCAGTGTGTGGCGTGTTTTTGTTGTTTTTCCTTCCCCCCCCCAGCACACAAGTCTCATCTGCCAGCTGGTGTGATGAATGATGCTAGTCTGTAGCTGGAGAGCTATGTGGCAATCTCTTCCTTTCTCTACCACTTCATGCTGCAGATCTGTGCTGCAGACTCAGCTCTGTCTGGGAGGATCATGGGGAGGGAAGAGGCCACAGTTGTGTCTGTATGACTATGACATAAGGACTGAACTACAGGGATCCATATGGGAACTTAAGTTGTGCACATGTTTCTGTGTGGTCCAGGATGGTCAGTAACTTCACGTTTGCAATTAGCATCCTTGCACCGAGCCCATGGGAGAGGGGAATCTGCCCTCCCCATGTCTCTCTGAAACGCTGGGGGGGTCTCACCCAGGACAAGAGGAGATCTTGCTCTCCTGCCTACCCAAGGTTTTCCAGTGGGCATTTTCGTCCAGGTGAGACCACGAGGCTTCTGGTGTGCTAGCATGAGGGTCACTGGCCCTGGTCACAGCAATCCTCCTGCTGAAACTTGAAGCCAAATGAAGGCTTGGGCTGCTTCATCCAGAGCCAGAAGCACTTATTCTCTGGCTGAGCACCTTGTTGCTGTTATTTTCAAATGCAAGTATTACAACTGGGCATTGAATCACTGATTCCTTTTTTAAGATGGATTTAAAGAAATATTTTAGAATTGTCAAGGATTGGGATGGTGTCAGCAGGTTGTTTAGAAATAAATGGTGGAAAGCTCTTTTCAAAACTTTGGAACTGTGTAACGAGTTCAGTTTTAACATGGGTAAAGGAGGAAGAACTTTTTAATGAAAACAAGATTATTTTTCTAGTTTTAATCTTGAAGTGGATGGGGTGCCCACCGGGTACAATTGGACCAGTGTGACTGAGCTACAGAAAAATAAGAGTGAATAAGACTCTGCTGTTTTTAAACAACATAGATATGAGATAAATAAAACTGAGTTCTTTGCAGGGAATATACTGCACACCACCATGTGAGTCACTGAAACATTGCTGAAGTAATTTCAGCGCATGACTCCAGAGTTGTGACTGAATGAAGAAATAGCAATAGTTTTGTCATGTTTTCTGGAAGAAGCTTCTGCTTCTAGGGGCCATGATCAGGGAGGAGGTTTAAAGAATTGTTGTCAAGCATTGTCTATAAACAGAGATAATGGCTTAGCTTTAGGTAAGCCAACAATGTCCTTACTTCTAAAACTTCGGTATGTCATGATGTAATTTTTGTTATATCTTTCAACTTGCGATGCTGAAGGTCATTATCTGAAAGGAAGGAGATCTTGCTCTCCTGCCCATTCACTCCCGACTTTGCGGTCTTGTCACCTCCTACTGCCAGCAGGAGTGTTCCTCATCTTCCCTGGGAGCCAGCTCAGCTTGCTCACTGAGAAGATGCCTGTGTGATTGCTTCCTGGTTTTCCTTTCCTCCCCTGCTTTCCTGGTCTAAAGTTGTGCTGGGTTAGTGGATTGGTGGTCCCACATGGGGCTGTGGAGGGGTCCAGTGGCCACTGGAATGATAGAGGGAAACAGAAGGAAAATGTATCTGTGAATGGGAAGCAAAAGGTGAGGTTTAGCCTCTAAGGACTCCCTGCTAGGCTGGCTCAGCTATAGCACCTAAGTTAACTCTTCACTGTAGTGCATATGGGCATTTTAAAGTAGAATTTCAGAAGCAGAATGGGGGAGGCTTAAGAATGCTGTCATGCAGTTTTAAAAAGTAAAGAAATGCCAGATTTGAGGTTGCTTGTGCAAAATAAATTCTGTACTCTTCTAGGTAATTTTCACCTCTTAGCATCAACATCTGATTGCTTTCCCTGAGTTAAATTGTCTGGGGTGCCCCTGGACAGGCCCTTTCTGTTTCTTCATCAGTGAGTCCTGTCACCCTGATCCAGACTCTCCATGTGCTTCCAGCTCACTTAATTCCCTCCAGCCCACCCAGTCTCCAGCCATGGTGTGGTTGTTATTGGTTGTCTGGGTTTGTTTGGTGGTTGTTTTTTGGGGTTTATTTTTTAAAGCTCTTTCACTGTTTCCTTCCAAAGTAGCCTCCCAGCCTGGCCTTCTGCATAGCCCAGTCACTGGCAGAAGAAAGAAGAGCACACCCTGTCTTCAGTTCTGATTCCAGCTCTAGTCTGTCATGGTACACAGTGGATTGAAATCACATGTTGTCCTCCAGGGATGGTGGCTGCTCTGCTGTTCTGGTCAGGGCTCCAGCTTGAGGAAAGGTGTGCAAAGTGAGAGTTCAGTCTGTGGAGGTTTGAGTCTCTAGACAAACTTAGGAAAGGCCTACAACTGTCAAATCAGGGTAAAGGTGTGCCCCTCAATGTCACATGTCATCTAATGGGATAGGAAATTTTATTCCCTATTACATATTTTTCCTTTTGAAGAAAAGGTCACAAGAAGCTTTTAATGCTGAAAAATTTAGCTTCAGTTTCTAAAACATTTGAACCATTTGGCTGAAACATATGCAAAAAAAAAAAAAAAATCAGCCTCAGGCAGGCAGCTGGTGCGGAAAGTTTCAGCCCAAACTGCTATTTTGGCAAAGTTTCTAGCAATGAAAATGTGTTTAAGAGTGGAAAGTGTTGAACAATCTCTGTACTAAAGCAGAACTTACATTTTGGTGGATAAAGGGAACCTATGCTGGAGTTTCAGGATGAACTGCAAAAACTTGCATTCCTCTTTCCTGAAAGGGGAAGCCTTTACCCAACTTGAAATTCTCAAACAACTGTCAGCTGAACATTTTTCTAACACTTATTGTAGATATTTTCTGCACTACCAAGTGAAATGTGGAGAAGCTGTGCACTAGCATAACTGAAACTTCAGGAAGAAAATCTTTTGGGTTGTGATAGCATACAAAGCTTTTCTTGTGAGTGCCCACAGCGTGCTGCTAATGCTTCCAGGAAGCCAAGCAGCGGATAGTGTTATGGGATTCAGTCTTATAATTAGTTCTGGTCCATTCTGAGCATGTGCATCACCTGGGCTGGAAGTTAAAGCAAAACCCCTTGGGTGTCTTGCCCCTGCATCCCAGAGGAGGTGTTCTAGAAACACTGTGACTCCCCTGTACATCCTGTTTTGATTTTCTTGATTTATTGTCCTGCAGTTTATAGACTGGCCATATGAAGAACATGAATCTTGAGTTTGACTAATTGCACTGTAGAATAAAGCTCTTTTCAGATCACCCTGAAATTCTTACTGCACTTCTGCCCAGCTATGTGAGCTTACCCCGGTCACAGCTGCTTTTGTAGCTCAGATGAAACCTGAGACCAGGAGAAAGGTAGAGAAAGTTAGCGTGCAGCTTTCTGAATATTAACGCCACACAAGATTTTTTTTCAGTTTCATTCTGCTTTCTTATGACTCTATTCAGCAGTGTAGTTGTTTTTGCAAGTACCCTAGTTCGCTTGTGTCTCATATTTAAGGACAAAATAGTTGGATAAAACATCCATCTAATAACAGTTTATGTGCTGTTTGTGAACTTTGTTTCTAGAGTCCAAGTTGTATGACTTAACTCAGTTAATAACATATTATAGAACCATTTTTTCATATAAATTAAAGCTCTTTGAATCTTCCCTCATATCTTTAAGATCTGTGGCTATTGTTGTTGCTGTTCCCTGGTCTCTCTTGTTTTGTCTGCATCTTTTGATGTGCAAAGCGAAAAGCTGGATGCATTGAAAATGCATGGAATCACTGCCTTCTGTGCCCTGGTCAGAGTACCAATACATCTGCGAATAAAAAGGGGATTCCATCATTTTGTCATGCTTTTGACTCCTACTCATTTGTGACCCATTTTACAGTCTGATCCTTTTCTGTAGTACTACTAGCTGTTCTTCACTCTGTATTTATAGATTTGATTTCTCTTTCTTGCTACTTGCCCTCATTCAATGTTTTCTTTTTCATTTCATGCTATTTTATGTTGTACTTTCTAGAAGTAACTAAGTAATGTTCTGTGTTACCAGTATGATCCAGGATATACTTGAATGCTTCAGTTATGTTTTAAAAGTAAAAACAAAACTTCATTCATCATTTGATTGACAAGGGGAGAATGAAACAGTTTTGAAGTAGGGCTTATTCTGGTGTGTTTGTCTATCTGCCCATCCCACTTTTTTTTCCCTTTACCAGAAACATACCATATCTGTCTGTCTGCAGTTCTCTGGACATATGAGCAAATACATACATTCTTGAGATAGAGCTTGAGAAGATTATCTCCTTCTTATGTACCTTGAAAGCAGCAGATCTGCTGCAAAACACATCAGTATTCTATTATTGCACTTTTTCTTTTCCTCCTTTAATCTCATTGGTTTCAATTAATTCATAGTCCCTAGTATGCACTAAAATTTGAAGTTCATTGTGCTTATGATATGTAATTGTTATAGGCGGGTCCAATTACTGACTTTTATTTCAATGAGATACCTCTTGAATTCCTCTGTTGAAGATCATGTCTGCCTTACAGCGAGAGGTTGTAAGGATTACCTTTGATTTAATCAATTTTAGCTTGCTGTATTTTTTATTGTCTTTTCGTATGTGTCTGTCTCTTTGAAATGCAGT
The DNA here is from genome assembly GCA_017639245.1 of Myiopsitta monachus. Lineage (NCBI taxonomy): Eukaryota > Metazoa > Chordata > Aves > Psittaciformes > Psittacidae > Myiopsitta > Myiopsitta monachus. The sequence goes on from CM029941.1 coordinate 24,714,221, forward strand.
CTTGGAAAGCCCCTAACTGTTTGTACCTTCCGATAGCTGTTTGGTGGACTTAGTACAAACCACTGTCTGAGCTCACAGTATGCAGCACAGCAGAAGAAATTTTTTGACATAGGTTGTCTTCTACTGTTATGGCGTATATGGGCAATATGAATATAATGTAATCATTGCTTGTAATTGTGAAGAGTAAAAAACAAGCATCTCTGGTTTTTTGGAAAGGACTGGTGTTCAACCTTGTCATACTCAAAGCACCAAAGTCAGGATGTGACAAACATGCAGTGATACGTTCAACCTCAACTAAGTTTCTCCATTATCTGTTTTCTTTAAGAAGCTGTTTCCCAGTGATTTCATGATGCGTGTTTATTCTTCTGAACTTTTAAAAGGTCACTCATCATTTCAAGGGCTCTCTCAGATGATTAGTAATCAGTCTCATTTCCTGAATACCAGCCGATCTAAGTGAAAACATAGTAACTGAGTCAGTTTGTTGTTTTGTTTCCAAGATTACAGTTGTACATGCATGTTGATGCTCAAAAGAAGCTTGTATTCCTGTGATCAAATAGCAAGGCAAGCCTCATGGAAACAATGAGTTCATAAATTGTTGGCAGTGAAGTTAGAATTTTTAAATGATGCTGAGCATTTCTAAATATATCCTATGAAATCTTTCTGCTCAGAAAAGAAAAAAGAAAAAAAAAAGAAGAATCCATGCAAACATATTTACCATTTCAGAAATCTTGTTGTAGTTGAAAAGTCTGTATCTGCAGCTTTGATACTGTGTTTTAGTTTCTTCTGGGAACTGAATTCAACCAATGTCACTAACCAAAGAGATGTGTGTTCTTAGTATTTTGATGGGTACATGAAAACATTTTGCCGCTGAAAGATCAGTATTCTTGCCTGTTTTGTGCTTTCTTTTTTTTTTTTAAGCCACAATTTAACTAGAAAGTAAATAACATTATGCTTGACAAGTTACTGCAGAATATATCTAGCAAACCTTCTCAAAATAAAACAAAATATGCAACCCCATTTCTCCTCCGCTCTGAACATTGCCTGGATTTTGCTGATGGAATCATATGGGCTTCAGTTTCTTGCTTTCATTGCTGGGGTAACAAAAGTGGGTGGGATGTGTTCTCTATTTTCTGTCTGTCTGGAGTTTACAGTGCATGTCTGACAGCACGCATAGCAGCTTATCAGTGCTGGAATAACACTTGCCTCCCTGAGATACTGTGGTGGAACATGAGTTTGAATTAGTTTAGATGGAGGTGTAGTCAGTCTTAAATACCTGCTCTGTGATAATGCTTAATTTTATCAAGTTAATCTAAAAAAATAAAAATAGACACACTTTTTATATGCTACCTTACTTAATCAGCTGAGTTTATAGTGTATTTTTTGAAATCAGCATAGGTGCTTTTAAGAAAGGTGCAATAATGGAAGCGTTGTGGTATTCCATCTTTTTCATTAGGCAAATATGGCTTATGTCTACCAAAGCAGGGAGGGAAAAAAGGCAAATAGAGGTTTTCGCTGTTAATTGTTTCAATGCCTCATTTCTCTTACAAAGGCATTGCTTGTTCTTGAGTGATTAACTACCATACAAGTACAGTATCAATAAACCTAAACGAATGAGTTTTTCCTCTGCTGTCTCAGAAAACAGAAAAGAAAACAAGACAAGTCATCCTTGTTTTTCTCAGTATGGTGCTTCTAAACAGTTGTTTTTGAATGGTTTCAAAATCAAGCTTTGGATAATTCTTGCCTTCTAAGCAATATTTGTATTTGCTCATCATGACCATAAAGGCATGATTCTGCTGTGTGATATGAAACTTCTATGAATTCTATCGGCTGTATTGAACTCTTGAATGCTTTGCTCTTTCTCTTACAAGAGTTTCAGTGGAAGCCTACATGTAAGAAACTGTGTTGTTTGGGTTTGATAAGAGTGTTGTATCCAGGTTTGCTTAACTCATGTTGTCTTCAGCAGCATTCTTCTGTGCATGCCTTCCTACTATTTACAGGAGACAAAAATGGTTTAAATTGTGTAGAGGGATAACTGCCTGCTTGTCCCAAGATCCTTCTTGATCTTTTTCTCCCAAAGAAATAATAGTTTAAGCTTTGGATTTTAGCTTGTCATTCTTAAGGAGCTTACTGTGTAAGAGTTAGGCTTATTTCTATAATCTCATGTTCTTCATGGGTTTAAGGGAATTGCTTATGAGAGTTCATAGGTATCCTGTTTCTTGCTCTTAGTTGAGGCTGGGTTGATCCGTACCCTGCCCAGCACTACATTCTTTTCTTTTGCATATATTCCAAGTATCTGCCATTGTTCAACAGCTTCTTACAAAATTCAGCATCACTTTTTCAAGCTCATCATTAAACATTTGTATTATAAGACCTGGTTATGTCATTTTTTGTACTGTTAAGTGTATAAAGCATCTGCAGCTCAGAGGCACCTGGAGCCAGAACACCTTGTGTCAAACCTGCCCCAGAACAGGCAGAGCTTTTTTTTCTTCCAGTATTGTCAGGAAGCAGTGGTGTTGCTGAGCTGCCCTGCTGGCTTTCTGTGAAGAATTGTGCAGGCTTTGCAAGCTGGCTCTTGGAATATGAATGAGTGCATCAGTCTCCACATAGGTGCAACTGAATTTCCATAATTTCTATTGTTCCTCTTCATATTTTCACACACTGTCATTGTCTTTGAGTTTAGTAGTAGTGCATTGACCTTCTCTTAATACATGCAGCTTCCCTGTGCAGGTTATTGTAACAGCCTGTGTTTTGCATTCCCATAGCGTGCTTTGTTCCACCATGCTCTTCCTCTCACCAGCTGATTCCTATTTCTTTATTTTCTTTTTAACCATATTTGCATAAAGATATGGATGTTTACTGTTATTTTCCTTCCTCACCAACTTGCAACTGCTCCAGATTTATTTTTAGAATTTCACCTTATCTCTTCCTTGCATTTGCTTGTGGTTTAAGAACTTTCTGCTTATTGTTTCTTTTTATAGCTTCCTGTAAAGAAAAAATCCTTAAACATGAATATGGGTTTGAAACAAGGGAGAGGATTGTTTTACTGAGTATAACTGTGACCAGCATGTTAGTTTTACATTTCAGACACACATGCCTAATCTAAAGTAACCTGTCGTGTTTGTTTGTCTTTTTTTTCTACAAACTAACCAACTTGCCAAGGACCCTTTTATACATTCTTATAGTAACAGCTCATAAAGAACCCAAAATCTGGTATGCAAAAGTTTTTCCACATTTGGGGAAAGGAGCTATATTATTCTTGTTTTTCCTGCAGCATATTTCATTGCAGTTTGAACTGCTTTTAAGCTTTCATGTGTACAAGACAGTGCCTGTGGAATAGCAATGAGAATTGGGTCTGCGCATATTCTACAAGCAGTATTTGGCTCTAGCATATGGCAAGCGAGTGCAATGTTACTGCTCAGCCACATTGCTGCATAGTTCCTGCAGTTTCTTATTTCAGTCTGCATTTGGGAAACAAGATATTGTGTGTGTCACAGGTAGACAGACTTTTCTCATACTCCTCAGAATGCTTTAGAGTTTTTCTGGTAGTCACATGTTAACCCTCTAAAGTGACTACTGATGTTCCTTCTTCTAAACTATGTATTTTGAAAAGCTCCTTTTTAACTATGTATTTTGAAAAACATTCAAGAGTTCAATACAATGCTGGAATGGATTCACAGAACTCTTAGCCCGCACAGCAGACTCATACCCTTATGAACATGATGAGCAATCTCAAAAATTGCTTAGCATGGAGGAATTACCTGAAGTTTGGTTTCGAAACCATTCAAATATAACAGTTCAGCAGCACCATACTGAGAATACAAGGATGACTTGTCCATCTAGTATCTTCTGCCTTTTATATTTCCTTCTTTGAAGAGGATAGCAGATTTGGATTGTAGTGAAAAAGGAACAAAAGTGCTTCTCTCCTTTCTTGGAAAAAACATGTGCAGTAAACAAATGGGAATGTTCTTGCAGTCAATGACACACTCCTTGAACATAGAATCATAGAATAGTTAGGGTTGGAAAGGACCTTAAGATCATCTAGTTCCAACCCCCTCCCATGGACAGGGACACCTCCCACTAAACCATGCCACCTAAGGCTCTGTCCAACCTGGCCTTGAACACGGCGAGGGATGGAAGAACGTGAAAGAGCATAACTGCCGTTCATCTCCTGCACCAATTTGAGTAGGTGTCTTCCAGTCCAGAGAACGTAAGCCTGTGTATTTTGATGAAAGATGTGTTTTCTAGTGCTCTATTCAGAACTACTCAGACAGCATCTGAAAATATTGCTGCAAAAAGACTCAATAGCAAAGCAGGGATCACCAGCAGTGGAGATGCCACCAGCAATGAAGCCAGTAGCAACACTTCCATTATCAAAGTGTTACATGATAAGTTTTTCCAAATATGAAAGTGAGCAACTGAGGTGGATCTTGGCCCTACAAGGGCAGAATCAGTAAGGGCACAGGGCACAAATTACATTTTGGAGAGGACAGCCTGCTGCCAACAGCTCTGACATAGCTGCACATGTGTACCAACAGGCCTCTGGGCACATCCCCAGGAGCATCTGCTTTAAAAGTCTATAATTTCTGTCCTGGAGAACAGAATGGATCAAAGCCCTCCTTCTAGGAGAACTACTGAGGAATCTAGAATTTGCAATAGAAGTTTTGTTATCTCAAGTCACTTGATATTTTCACAGCTTCAGTTCAGATAAGATCATTATCCAAATGATGAGTCAGTATAGTTAAATCTTTTGGCATGTTCTGTCTGTGCTGCAAGTGGACTGGACTCCACCAAAAACCTTTGAGAGCTTTTTGAGGGTCTGTTACTCCTGTGCCATCTTGACAGCTCAGAGAATACACAGAAAAAAGATATTCCAGGAGCAAAGACTCAAATGCCCCATTCAACCTGTTTGTGTTTGTTGGGATTTTTTTTGCCATGGAAAGCTCTGGTTTATCCTCGTGCAGAAACTGAAGTGTACGCCAACCTGTGTAATTTTGGAATTTGTCCTGCATAAAACATTAAACTGATCTGTCAGCTGTTGCTGTAGACAATGAATTAAACTTTAAAAGAAAAACAATACCACAAAAGAAATACCCCCTTACTTTTTTAAAGATCTATTCACTGAACATAAAGTAATGGATTTTATGTCCAGTTTCGTGTAGAATTGTATTCCCTGTCAGATAGATAACAAATGTGAGCCTGCTGTACCAATTTGCAATAGGTGTTAAATTGATGATGTCATGCATGTGTTTCAAGCACTACTCATCCAGCAGTGCTTGGAGAGTGTCAGGGTACTGGATGTGCATTGAAGCTGATTTGATTCCACTTTGATTTGGTCGGTGGATTGTTGAATTTGTAGCAGACTTTTTTTAACGTAGTGCTTTGAGATGATGATAATTTTTGAAGTTCAGCTTTTTATATAGGTATCTTTACTGGTTAGCTCTAAATAAAGAAAATCTAGGCTCCCTTAATCTTTTCTCTGATACAATGAAAAATAGATAAATCTCCTGATTCAACTTCTATTTGGGAAGAACGGAAAGTTATTTAGTAAGGAGAGAAGGTTTCCAAGTGTTTTGTATTTTATATATATATATATATATACACACACACAAGATGAAATTGTAACTGTGTCAAATAGCAAGATCTTAATGCATTAACAGAGATCTGAAGCATAGAAATGGGTAGTAGGAGTCATTGGAAAGTATTAAGAAGTGCTTCATTAAAAACAAAACTCTGTGGGCAAAGGAAACTAGCTGAAAAGATTCTATCGCTGGTGTTTTGCTCTCTACCTGCATGTTTTTGGCTTCACATTTAGGTAGTCTGGTTTGTTTTTTTTTTTCTTTCTTTTCTTTTCTTTCCCTTGATGCTTTGGACCAGTCTCATAACCACCCAACAGTGAGAGAGCATTTTGAAAAAGGCAAAAAAAAAACCAAACCAAAAAAAACCCAAACAAGCAAACAAAACAAAACAGAACAAAAAAGCAAAAGAAAAATCAACCCAAAACCAAACAAAAAAAAAACCCACAATGCCCCCCAAAACCAACCAACCAAAAAACTCACCACCATAACCCCCCACCGAAAAAAAACCCAAACAAACAGAAAATACTGGTTTGCTTGGTATATTTCATTTTAGGCTCAAATTATAGAATCATAGAATCATAAAATAGTTAGGGTTGGAAAGGACCTTAAGATCATCCAGTTCCAACCCCCTTGCCATGGGCAGGGACACCTCACACTAAACCATGCCACCCAAGGCTGTGTCCAACCCAGCCTTGAACACTGCCAGCAATGGAGCATTCACAACTTCCTTGGGCAACCCATTCCAGTACCTCACCACCCTTACAGGAAAGAATTTCTTCCTCATATCCAATCCAAACTTCCCCTGTTTAAGTTTGAACCCATTACCCCTTGTCCTATCACCACAGTCCCTAATGAAGAGTCCCTCTTCAGCATCCCTACAGGCCCCCTTCAGATATTGGAGAGCTGCTACGAGGTCTCCACACAGCCTTCTCTTCTCCAGGCTGAACAGACCCAACTTTCCCGTCCTGTCTTCATACAGGAGGTGCTCCAGTCCCCTGACCATCCTTGTGGCCCTCCTTTGAACTTGTTCCAACAGTTCCAGTATTTGATTACTTTGCTGACTTACTAATTCGGTAGTCTTAACATTACCACATAGCCAGAGACTGGCAGAAGAACAAGTTCTGACCAGTTGAGATAGAGATAAGTGTGCAGCTACATAAACTAGGAGGTTTTTCCCGTTCTGTCTTTTGCAACCTCGTTGATTCTATGAATATATGTTTGAGGAAGGTACTGTAAACAGGAGTGCATGTGAACAGTGGCACTGTGCACAGCTTAAGCTGTTAAACTAGAAGACCTTTGTGGCATTCATGGGATTCTGAGTAAAATTCTGATAAACATTCAAATAAATATCTGGTCTGCATGACCATATTTTCATTTCATTTTATAATGCTCCTGCTGATTTATGCAGATCTGTTTAATTTTGAGATGAGTTGGGTTTCTAAGATAGAATTTATTAAGGAATGGAAGATAAAGTTTATAATATGAAACCACATATGTTAAAGAACCAACTAGTGTTAACAATTGCCATTATCAATTTACAAAATGCAGTGCACTGTTTAGAATAGTTTTGAAACAATTCCAGAGGAGGGCCATGAGGATGATCAGGGAGCTGGAGCACCTCCCATAAAAAGATAGGCTGAGAAAATTGTGGCTTTTTAGCCTGCAGAAGAGAAGGCTGCATGGAGACCCCATAGCAGCTTTCCAGTATCTGAAGAGGGCTTATAAGGATGCTCGGGAGGGACTCTTCATTAGGGACTGTAGTGATAGGACAAGGGGCAATGGGATAAAACTTAAACAGGGGAAGTTTAGATTGGACATAAGGAGGAAGTTCTTTACTGTGAGGATGGTGAGGCGCTGGAATAGGCTGCCCAAGGAAGTTGTGAATGCTCCATTGCTGGCACCGTTCAAGGCCACGGCCTTGAGCAACCTGGTCTAATGGGAGATGTCCTTGCCCATGGCAGGAGAATTGGAACTGGATGATCTTAAGATCCTTTCCAGCCCTAGCCCTTCTATGATCCTGTGAAACAGCAAGCTGCATGGCAGACAGTTAATCCAACTGTTTCTTGTACTGTGTATGTACACTGTATTTTTAATTCTGCATTGAAGTTCTGTTATAAAGAAGTTCCATTTATATAGAGCTTGAAATGTGACAAGGGGATGTAATATGCAATCATATATTTAAATATAATATTTAAAATCCAATTATGTTTGGAACCTACAAAGCAGATAGATTTTCTTAAAGCTAGTAGTATACGGGGACTTTTTCTTAGTAATAGATTTCTAACTAGCTGTCGTGAGATCTTCAGATACATAGGTTTGATTTTGATTTATTTGTATTTCCCAGTGGGGAAAATATAATCAAGAAGTTTATACCTTTTGGCAATAGTACAATCAGATGTCACATATATGCTAGTTTGTAGACTGTGTTTGCTTTCAGAGGATTAATGTCAGTGAAAGCTTAAAAGAAAATGTACCAACCCAAGACCTGAAAAGGCTGTCTCTCTATCCTGAAGTAAGCCCTCTCCCTATAGCCTTGTGGGACCAGCTGGATATCTATTATTGTCTTAATGCTTCATTCTTTTCCATAAGGTGTGCATGTGGGCAGAATTGTCCCCTATAGGTGTCATGACTGAAGTTATGTTCTTCTCTGAGGTACAAGTAGAGAAGACTAGTTCTAGAGGTGGCTTTGTTTCTTTGCAGGTGAATTTGTATTTCCTGATACAGTGGACAAGCTGCTATGACATGCTGTTATGAGAATTACCATTTTCAGGAGTGAATATTGTAGGAAAAAAATACAGTTTAATAACAATTTTTTTCCTCAGTGACCAGGAAATTCAAAGTCACTTTTGGAGATATGATCATTTCATTTAGTATCATTTGTCTATGGTCATACTTGGTAGAGAAGTACCTTTGCAGGCAGTGTGTTAGGGCTGGAGAGTGAAAGTGATAGAGAATAGCTGAGGTTTGTGTTTGAAGGATGACAAGAAAAGCAGTTGGCACAGGTCGAGTTTTAGTTTGCACCATTAAGTGCTGCTGTGACACAAATTGCAAGACATTAGTAGCAGAAAGATGATAGAGCATTTTCAGAGAAAGTGAAGCTGAGAAAACTACAGATGGTTTTTGCCTCTAGCTCTTTTCAGCTTTTAAAAATTTGTACCAGTTATTCATTTTCATAGTTGTATACATTTAAATAATGGAAAAGGACTGCTAGCAATACCTAGTCTAGCAAGACAAAATACATAAAACAAGCCAGAATTTTGTATGTGGCTCAGCTTGTAGAAGTATGTCCAATCTCATCTTTAGAATTGAATCCAGTTGCTAAAATTAATCATCTGTCTCTTTTCGTTTCTTGCTCTAAATGGGGTTTCCAGAATTTGAATTATCACTCTGGATTTTACCAAGCTCTTTGCAGTGAGCTTCCATTTTAAAGTTTAGGGATCCTGACTGAACATAGCATACCTGTACTTAAAATGAAATATGCAGTATAAGAAACATCTCAGTTCAGTTCTTTTCTCATGGCCATGATTAGATGGTTAGCCATTAATAACAGTTAAAGCTCATGTTCATGAGATGTTCATAGAGATATTGCACTTTTTTTCAAATTTATTGTTGCACATTGTGTCCAGAGATTTCCAATATCTACACACCTTTCCAGTATGGGAACGAGGCAGCTCTGATCCATCACAACCATTTTCAGTTACCTTGAGTCACTCTTTGTTCTCCTTAGCTCCAATACAATGAAAAGTCAGTGTTTGTTTCGTAAAGGGGTTCCTGTCAAGCACGTTTGTATGTGTTACTGCGCTGAGCTGCTCATCTGTATTGATTATTTTTGAAGGATGTTTCACTTTCAGTTTCAATTAGGAGGAACAGAAATGAATACATATGTTCTGAAATATGATAGGTTCTCTATCTTATCTGTCACTGATCTTGTAGCTGGGTAGCTTCTTGAGCTTTCTGGCCTGGATCCAAAGTGCATCCTGCTCTGCTGAAAGTGTGTCCTTTCTGTGCTGTGGGAACGTCACAAATCATGAAGAGGGGCGGGGGGGGGGGCAGTCAGTACTTGTGAGGTGACTTGCTAACTGGTGGCTCTCTGGAGGGAATGACTGATGTAGAAGGTTGTTTATAGACATATGCAGTGAGCAACAGTGCAAATATCACTGAGTCCTTGCTGTCCACAAAGGGCAGTCCTCAGGTGCACAGCCTTAGGTCTTGCCTCAGGAGAAAAATGAATACCAGGGTGTTCAGACTGTTCAGAGAGGCTGCAGATCCATATCCTTTGTGGTTGCTCTGCTGATGCAGACACAACTGTGAAAGGAGATACAACAGTGTTTCCTTTTGAGAATTAACTAAGCAGTGTTTTCTTTGTACAAGGAGCCAAGGCTGTTTGCCAGGGTGTATGCTTTGCCGAACGCAAATGAGGGTCAGAGTAGAATGTCCTATGTTGACCTAATTTCAACAGGCACCTGCAATAGGTGCCTTTTTCTTAGGCTTGTTTGTCAAAAATAGCTTCTCTTCCCTTCAGTTTGAGAGACTGCTCCTTCCTAACAGTCCTTGCATCTTCGATCTGCTGTGTTTGTGAGGCTTTTCCTGTGTTAGTATTGTCTTTTTAGTAAGCAATTCTCCAGAGTTTGCTGAGAAGTGGCATAACTGAGTAATTCTTTCCTTTCCTGCCTGTTTTTCTCACCAGCCTCATATTAAACAATAACCAATATATTAGTATAATAATTACCTTAACACAATATTCATAAATTATTAAAAGCAGTTCCAAATCTGTCATGATGAACTCATGGGAGTGAATTGCTTTTTACAGCAAGATCAGATTCCAAGATTTTCTGGGCTGATGCTCCAGCTCAAGCACACATTAACTATTTAAACAGCGAAAGTTGAGCTTCCTTTTAAAGTAAAAAGGCTTAGTATAAAAATAGCAAGGATTTGTTTGCTACCAAATATTAGTAGTACTTTCCTTCTGACTTCCCATTTTCCTCCTAGCCACTCTTTCTCTCTCACCAAAGTCCTTTAGAAGCTGTAGCTTTCAGTTAGAAGTAATTGCAACACAATGAACATTTGTGTCCTCTTGACAGAGGTGATACTGTAGGTCTCCAAGAAAGGGGGCTTCAGGTGAGACTCTTGAAGATTGAGACTTCTGTGAGCTAGTGAGGAATTGAAGTTGGAAAGGAAACTCATTATTCCACTCCCAGTTGGTAAATTCCTGAGCAGTTAGGCTATCACTAATTGTAGCCAAGATTGCTCCCTTAGTGATGATTTTTGATGTGATGTGCAATTTTCTCTTGAGATAGCAACAATAGAAATACTAAACATTAGCTTTTCTGAGCCTTGTAGGTTTTAATAAATTTTGGAATTGCAAAAGATCTCAAGTAAGTTTTCAAAACACAACATAATGGCTGTAAGTTTAAAGAATTTTGTAAGTCAATAAATACAGAGCAATGGAACAAATCTCCTGCTTGAGAATTTGCAGTTCAGAGGAGATGCTGGAAATCCAAGTTAGCTTGATCTCCTCTTAGTGGGGGGGCAATAAGTAAAGTTTTGTCTGGATGAGGGAAGAGGGAAATGAATCATGTGTTTAAACCTCCCCTGCAGTTGGTCTGAAAATTTGGAAACTCATTCTTTTAGTGATATTTCAGTGATGTATTGGCCCCATTAAAGTCAGTGGGAGTTTTGCCATGGCTTTTAATGAGGTCAGAAAGAGAATAGAGCACTTCAACTGCTTTTTTTTAAAAAACTTGGAAAGAAGTTTTATATTCCTTTCATTCACGGTGATGTATTCTAGAAACAAATCCACCTGTAGTTAGATGACATTTTCCATAGTGTGATAGAAAAAGCCTATTTGCAAAATAGGATGGAATAAAAATCTCACACAACCTCAGGAAAACAGTGACTGTCAGCATGGGGTGTGTGTGTTTATTTATTTTTTTATCTGTTGGCATACATAGAAATTGGGCATTTGGACACATGAGTGATAGTTTAATATAAAATTTTACATTTAAAAGCTCTGCCTTTGATAGAAAAAGGCTGAAGTAAACATAATTCAAATGAATGGAAATAGAAATGGAAATGGCAAATGGAAATGGCAAGGAAATAGGGATCTGATTAGAATAATTCAGTGAGCTTTAACTATTTTTCAAAATGTTTCAGGTATATTTCACGTTTTACATTGTGCCAACAGGAACAAGACATGATGCACTGTAACTCTACATTCCTTTTATAAGTGAAATGCATCTGTCTATGAACAGCGTATGGCAAGTTTTCAACAGCTTGTCACAATAATGCACTCATTAATATGCCTGTGCAGGTTTATATCATTTAAATATTTATGAGATAAGCAAGTGTTTGCTCTCCTTTAGTTCAAAAGTGATGACTAATCAAAGCTTTGCTTTCTGTTCTGTAAGTAAAAAGCTCTGCTCCAGAATATTGATTTAGTAGGAAATAATTTGATGAAAATATGAAGGTGGATGGAGGGGGAGGGTATCTTTTGCTTATTCCCTGATGTTTGTCTGAATCTGTGCAATCACTTCAGCTTTAAAGCAACTTCTCCTCTTTCATTTTCTGACCCTGAATATTTTTAATGATTTTGAAATGTGTTGCATTTAAAAAACAAAACAAAGACACACTGAAGTATCCAAGTGTCCTTCTCTCTTCTCAGTCCATGTGGTGAGTATGTACTCAGAAACCAGAAACTAGAGCGAGCAGAGCACCTTGCGGTTTAAGAGAAAGCTTACTCCAAATCTTTTGGGACACTTGTCTTTCTTTAAGTACTAATCCTTGTCCCTGTTATCTTGTGACAGGGAAATGTGATTAACATTACTTACATTTGCAAGTCACCTGTAAGTGTTGGGGATAGAAACGCAGAGGTGAACCTTTAGCAAGATGGATTGGTGCCATCTCCTGAGAAATGCTGCTTGGTGTCTGGTCCACTACTTTGAAGATTGTGTGGAAGTCAGCAGTAGCCTGCCCTCTCCTTCTGGACAGCAGCTTCTGGAAGAATACACCTCATGTGCGGGGACCAAGTGTGAGGAGAAGTTTATTTACTCACAGTTATCACTCCCCCAGAAAATGAATACTCTCTAATGCCCATCCCACACTGTCCAAGTGTTCTTCCTTCTGCCTCCATGGTTTGGTGGCTGCTTTACTATGATAGGCAGGGTGAGCTACAGTTAACTTGCTTGCTTCTCCAGCAATACCTAGGGATGGAAGATGCATAAAGTTGGAGCTCATATCAACCTGGGTGGGAGTCAGCTTGAGGTAATTGAGTCTTAGTGTGTGAGCCTCTTTCTGTTTGTTTTAAATAGTGAGTCTGCAAGCATCAACATAAGTAGGAACCACTTCCACTCTTACAGTTCAAAGCATTTTCACAGTGTTTATAACTGCTAACGAACAATGTTTCAGAGGAAGCAGAACCCAGGCCTCTACGATTTGCACATTTTGGGTTATGAGATGCTCAAGCTTGTGTATTGTAAACAAGGTTTGGAAACTCCTCTGTGTAGTTGTACTTTGGACTATAGCAAGCTTTAGAAGAAGATGTCTAATTGTGCCTGGATTTATTTTACAAACTGGGACAGTTTCAGCAGTCTGTGTGGCCTTCTATTCAACTGTTTGTTTAAGACAAGCCAAAAGCCACTTATCAAAAGATGATTTATTCTTGGTCTTCAGCTGACAGAACAAGGCTGGGAAGGGCGAAAACTGAATTATAGGGTTTAGCCTGAGCCCATCTTCAGTTAAACCACGAGGGAAGCATGAAGGACTGGCCCTAACATTGTTCTGGAAAGAACTTACGGGTCTCTTGCACGTTGCTTGTAGGACACCTTTTTAAAACAAACAGCTGTGGTATGTGACTGACTGAGATTTGAACTTTGCAGCTGTTCCTTCCTATCTGCCTGGTATGCCAAAGGAAAACCCTGCAGCTCAACATCTCTAATATCAAAATGTTAATTTAAATATTATAATTTAATTCAGCTTCTGTCTTCCCAGGTTTGGCAGTGTAAGCAAAATGGAGGCAAGTATGTTTCTTTACCTAGTTCAGAAAAATAGATGCTATTTATTTACTTAGCATATAGCAGTGTTGTGCAGGAAAAGATAACAGCTGAATAGTATTAGCTAGAAATGTGAAAATATAACTTGAGACAGAGTATCTGGCTGTCAAAATTCTTCTCTCAAAGAGGAAGAAAGTTTTGCTGATATTTAAAGATGGTTTGTTTTCTTAGAGGAAATAACCAAAAGATCTTTGCATTCAGGGACTCAGTTTTATTCTCTGTGAATGCAGTGGGGGTCTGATGTTCTCAGTGACATCCTTTCACTGTGTTAGTCTTCACTTGAGGCAGAGCCTGCCCATGAGCATGATTTAGGGAGCAGAGTAAATAAGGCTGAATATGTAGTTTTGACCTGTCCAAAAGCTGTGCAGCTGGGGAACGATGGTGGGGTGGGATGGTACCTCTGAGGCCCTCATGCTAGGGAGCTGCTGTGGTGTGCAGCTTATGTGAGCGCTTGTATGCAGGGCTGTTTTTCTCTTGGGGCAACCACATCCACAGCATGGATGACCTTCCACACCTGTGCAATTGAATTCAATAGGGGGGGTCCAAATGACTTAAGGGGCAAGCTTACTTTTTGTAGTCTGCTTCCTCAGAGAATTATTTTGAATGAGTTAATACCAAAAGGGTTAAAGAACCATTGTAGATTTTGAATTTGGGCTGTCAAAGCAAATATTTTGAGAGTCAGTCAGAAGTGTATATTGAGTGTCATGCTGTGAAGAACACACAGTTCTGTCATGGAAGAAACTTGTTAAGGGTTTTCAAGCTTGCAAGGGCCTAGCTTGAGCTTCTCTGTTGAGCAAAAATGGAGGAAACAGGGCTAGCAGAGTGCTGAAGGGAAACTTCATGAAGTGCAGTTATCGAGCCGGAAATTATCTAGTTTTTATCTATTATCTGGAAATAGTTTTTTATCTATTATCTGGAAATATCTAGTTTCCATGCACAAACATGCTGTCGGAGCTGCTTGAGAACTGGATAGGTTCATTTGGAAACTCAAGGTGTGGAGTGTGTTGGAAAGAAAAGAGTAACTACACAAGTGCGACTGAACTGTAACTTATCATCAGTACTTTTACCTGTAATCTTTCTTTGCTAAGTCTCACAAATAAGGAATGGCCCTGCCTCTCTTCTCATCCATGAGCCATACTACTTTTTCTGTTTCTGCCTGTCTGCTCATGAAAAGGAGTTGTATTTCTGTGGCCCCTGCCCCTCTTCTTGTCTTGCCATCCTACTTCGTATGTTTCTATCTATCATCTGCTCACAAAAAGGAGTTGTAAGTGAGTTGCACTCTCATGCGAAGGCATCACTAGTGCAAGAATGAATTTAAGCAGTTCACCCCTGAATAAAGGTACATCGCTCTGGAGTTACATTTTGTATCATGAATTACTAGTTACCTGGCAAAAGCTGAATTGTGAAGGTTTCATTGGAAAGCGAGATATAATCTGTTGAAATGTAGTTATTGATAACACTGACTAACTTTTCAGTGCTGTGAATTTTCCCTGTGTTGCAAAACAGGGAAGTTTGTGTTAAAGTGAAGTCCTGAGATTTGACATGACCTCCATATCATCTTTGGACAGGCTATTTTGCTTATACAGTGACTTTTCTGAAGATACTCTGGTTTTAACTGTTACTGTAATTTATTCATGGGTTTGCATTTCATATGGAAAAGAAGCCCATGGTTTGGTCTTTTTTTCTGATTCTAATGTAGCATCCCATATTTGTTATCAGTGCCATGTCTTTATGGCTGCCAGTGTTCACCTGCAGTTTCCACCTACTTAGGTAAATATAAACTTTGTTCTCATTTGTATTCAATAAGCAGTGTTTTCTGTTCAGCAGGTACAGAGTAAGCAGTAACAGCTATGATGTGTGTTCGAGTCCTATGTCTTTTGCACCTTAATTAAAATTCTTGAAGCATAAATGCAAGGAGTTTGTATAGGTGCAGTACTCATGCAGAAATACAGATTCCGACTCTGCAGATTTGGAATTTCTCTTAAAAAATTCAAGACATTTTCTATTAAATTCTCTTCAACTGTGCAGATGACATTAGAAGAATGTAGGTTTGCAGTGGACATTTCCTACATTCCAGTTGTTATTTAAAGTGGAAATACTGAGAGAATTAACTTTTTTTTGACAGGTTGATGCTTCATCTCTCTGTTATTACAAAGAGTGTATTCAAGTCAGCAGTATGTCAGGTTGCTTGAAATCTTCACATTTTCCTCCCCAAAATGAAAACTGAGCTGAACTGTTCTCTCAGTGTGGCTAAAACCACAACTAAATATGTTTTGCCTTTTTCAAGGCAATGCCATTATATTGAACTAAGAGTGACAAAATTCAGTTGTTGCAGAGCAGCTTAAGTCTGTGTGTTTGCTAATACCAAAGGAGTCTGCAGATCTAGACAAGGAAGACAAATGCATAAAATCTTGAGGATGATTCACTACAGCTACTACAGGAGGAAGTAGAAATTGCTGGATGAAATTCTGAACATGTTGAAGTTGTGGGTGTGTGTTTTGTTTCACATTCAGTGGGACTAGGATTCAGCCACTGGGCTCTAGACTCCTAAGAAATGAAATACCAAACCCATGACAAAGCTGAAAAAAAATTGGGAATGCCTGTTTTCCTGGCATCTGCTGACCCCTTTGTGCTTGGCAGCAGTGCAGCAGTGAGGTCCAGGTCTGGTTTCTGGACTCTCTTGTCTTCAGTTCAATGTCGGTATTTTGTTTTTTGTAAGGAAAACTTGGAAGTGCTACGTTCTCATCACAGAGGGAGTAACGTGAGGGCATTTCCTGCTCCCACCCTTGCTTTCAGGTGACAGAGTTTCAGTTCAAGCACAGAGGCGTGTGCGATGACCCATTTATTATTTTGAGGCCAATATTTGGGTACAAGTTGGAAGTACAGTCATCTCTGATTGCCTCTTGCATTAAGATAAGTATAACTCTGGGAATATCATCAGCTGCTGTTCAAAGGCAGCATAAGGGCTTGGGTAAAGCCCTGGGAAGGGGGGAATTCAGAGGAGTCAGGAAGCTCAAGGCTGTCTGGCAGCTCCTCTTACAGGGGCTCTTGGCCACCTGGCAGCAACTGGGGTGTTTTACCAAAAAATCCTGTTTACGGTGGTGTTAAGTAGCCAGAGGCTGCTTGTGGTAGCATCAGATCAAGATGAGTTGTGTGACATACCTGCAGGCAAAATGCTTCTCTGAATCAGTGATGCAAACCTGGATACAGAACTCAGGGAAGCACTATTCCTGCAAAACTCAGGCTTCAAAGCGATGGGCTGTGTCACCACATAACAGAGTGGGCTGTCCCAGCTGTAGTCCTCTTTGCCTCCTCTTGAGGATGGCACTGGCTCAGCTGCAGTCAGTAGAAGGTTGGAAGGTTGGAACAAAGTTCCTTCATTGCCCTTTGCACCCAGGTGCCCATGGCCCATGGGGCTGTGCCTGGTTTCCATCCTGAAGGCGCGACGTGTTGCCTTCCCAAACTGAAGGCAGGAGCTGTGTGTCTGTGAAAATGCTTAAACATGTACAAGTATTTTGCCGAGTGTAGTTGCCAGCAATCTCAGTGATTTCTACCAGAGGAAGATGATGGTGTGCCGGTAGGAGTGGGAGGGACCACTGGGTGTGACTGAGACCTTTGCTTGAGAAGTGTTTGGCAAACACCCACAGTGGGATGGGGCAGAGCAGATACCGTAAGTACTGCTGGGCAGCCAGAGGTTAATCACTCTGTTGGGACAAACCCCGGAGGTTTCCAGCAGGCTCTCCTTAACAGGCCCTTGTTAAAGCAGTTGCATTTTGATGTGGATCTGCACTAGATCTTGGTTCTTTGTGGGGGTGAAAATGAAGACTTTTTCTCACTGCTGTTGTGTTGTCTCTTTTTTTCCTGTAGGTGTGTGATGTCAAACAGTGGGCAGTCCTTGCAGCCTCCCCTGCCAGCCTGCAACATCATGTGCCAGTATGAATATTAAGAAAGAAGAGTGTACTTCAGAGCACAGCATCCCAGAAAGAAAAAACGAGGAACAGAGAGAACAAATAACTGCACTGCTTGCAAAACTTGGGGCTGTTTACTTTTTCTTCTGAGAAGTATCATCTTGGCATCTCTGAGACAGCTGAAAAAGCAGGCAGAACAGCTACTGGGATTTTCTTAGGGTCCTTTTTTTTCCTTTTTAACTTAAATTTTTCCTCCCCTTGTGCCTGGATTTTAAGACCATCAGCTGCACTGATCACAGGCACTGGACATCAATATGTGTCATGTCATTGTAACGTGTCGGTCAATGCTGTGGACTCTCCTGAGTATTGTGGTGGCTTTTGCAGAGCTCATAGCTTTCATGAGTGCAGACTGGCTGATCGGCAAAGCAAAGCCTTCAAGCTCTGAAGATGTGGACAACAGAACAGGGGGGTCACAGGAACCTTACCGTCCGACGCTGGGCATCTACGGGCGCTGCACCAGAATCTCCCACATGCAGTTTTCTAGACGAGACACGCTTTGTGGTCCTTACGCCGAAAACTTCAATGAGATTGCCAGTGGGTTCTGGCAGGCAACTGCTATTTTCCTAGCCGTGGGAATCATGATTCTCTGTGCCGTGGCATTTGTGTCTGTCTTTACTATGTGTGTGCAGAGTATTATGAAGAAAAGCATTTTTAATGTCTGTGGGCTGCTACAAGGGATTGCAGGTATGTGTATGTTGAGAGCAACCAAAGTTTTTAATTTTGGGGCCATTCAGCTGAAGAAATGTAGTGATTCTGCCCTGTCTACAGATAGACTGCATTAGACAGACCCAGAGCAGTTTTATATGCTGGTAGTTTATTCAAACACAACTGAAATTTATAGCTACACAGCATGTAATACATCGACATTGGCAGCGCAGTTGCAGCCTGATGTGTGCCAAAATGAACTGACCAGTGTTGCTTTTGTTTGCTGCTTAGTTTTTTCCCTCTGAATTTTTTCCAGTAACAAAACCGTCTCTCCTTTGTTACCAGCAGAGAACAAAGTTATAACATTGAGGCAGTCTGTTTCCCTCTTGCTACTTTAGTACTTTTTCCATGGACCGAAGGCAGTTCTTTCAGGGCCTCAGAGGCTTTGTGGCTGTGGTCAGCACAAATAGCACCCCAGGGATTAGAACAGCCTGCAGTCACACACCCAGTTCTCCAGCATTTTCCTCTAAGCAGCGTCCTTCAAAGCTCTGAGTTTGACAAGCAGTACTTTAATGATAAACTCTTCCTGTAACCAGCTTATTGTTCAGCTGCAGTTACACAGCCCAGTGAGCTTCTCACTGTTCAAGAATCAGCTGTGCTTTGCCAGAAAAGATGAATTGGTTCTAGAGATTTGGTGTTTCTGCTTAAACCCATGGATTTAAGAGAGATTAAATGGCTGTTAGTAAACCCATGCTGGACAGCCCAAGTTAAGATAAATACTTGGCTTTCTGTACATGCCAGTGAGCCACAGGGAGAGCCTGTCCCATAAGCAGGTTTTCCCCTTTTGTGCTGTCCATGTGTGATCATCCAGAGGAGAGTGGTCTTCTTCCTGATCTGCCTCTGGCAGCCCTCAGAGACTTATGAGGTGGAAGGGAATGGCCAGGGCTGCATTCTCTTTCCCTCTTAGTTGTGCTCTTAAGCAGATGTTTTCAATTCATGAAAATCGTTTTGTTGCAACAAAAACTAGGAGATTTAACTTATTTGCTCAAAACATGAGTCTGGCTTTTCCCCTCATGATCTCCACTGAGGTGTTCAAACATGTCTGTGGTGGCTAGTCAGGAGGTAATGACAGGTGTTAAAACCTTTATGAAGATGGTTGGTTTCATTTTCGTGGTTGAAACCTAAATTAATCTAAGCACACAGGGCACGTAGGCTAAAACTGAATTTGCTGCTTGCTTCAGGCCTCCAGAGCCAGCAGTATGGGCTAGGGATCAGCTGACGCTGGCTCCTGAAACACTAGCACAGTGGCTGTCACCATTCTCCATGCATCTTCAGTATAAAAGTGTACTACTTATGTCATGTCACCCGCAGTGTAAGGTTTGTGCTTCTGGGGCAGAAGTAAATCCTTAAATTTGCTTGCATGATGGCACACAATTAGCAGATGAATATCCTTTATATAAAAATTACCAGTTTTGCTGTAGTCATGCCTGGTTTACAGAATTTGCCAGAACCAGTGCAACAAGGAAGCAGCTTGCAGTGCAGATTTAGCCAGGGGAAGATTTTAGGTTGTTGCTCTGTTTGCCCTGTACTTCAGAAATAATCCATGAATCCTGTTTTTCAGGAGATGACATTACTTCTTTTCTGTTGGAAGGGAGAGATTGGTTACCAGCATCAGTATATGTTTGGGATGATGGAGTTGGGTCTACTGAAAAGATAACTTTACTTACAACTCTGACACCGTCTCAAAATATCTAGTCTAACATCAAGATTAGCAGAAAGTAGGTTCCTGTTCGCAAGAGCATGTATTGGTGAGAATATGTATGCAAATGCTGGTTTGGTATCAAACCAGCTCTATCTGTAATGAGACTTGTGACCTCAAGAATGAGCAACATGGTCCATAAAGCATTTCTTACATGTCAGGGAGTGGACTGCTCCATTCTGAGCTGTATTGAGGATAGGAGTATTTGCCTTCTTCAATTCAGATAAATGACGCAGCACGAAACTGGGTAATACAAAGGTCATGTTACTGAAACTGTTGCTATGGGAAGTAACGCCTGCCAGTATTTGCAGCCAGGTGTCTTGCGGCTAGCAGCTCATTTTCTCAAGATGAGTTTTAGTGGGTCCACTGGTACATTAGTGTCAGTAGCACTACGGCATCTGCTTACTTTGTTGAAATTATTTTCCAGTGGTTAATTATCACAGCTGTTAACTTCAATTTTCTCAGTTCCCAAGTTTTGGAAACCGCTTAAGGAAGTTGTTCAGGAAGAACAGTTCTTACAGTATGGTTAATCCGTCCAGGCATTATGATAGACAGACTAATGCCCTGATCAAGAGAACTAGATGTAACCCTGCCTTAGTCACGTTAAGCATAAGATAATTCTTTCAAATGTGAACAATTATGTTTTTAATAAGAGTAGAGAAGAATTCACAAAATTATTTTAACAGCCTATATCAGTACAGTATTTGCAAGCATGTTGAACATCTAATTTTCAAAGATGAGATGCGTCCATGGCAGAGTCATCTACAGGAACTCAGGATCTTGCAGACTTAATCTCATTTAAAATCTCTATATCTCTGCAGTGGAGATTTAATATAATTAAAAACATACAACAATTTAATTAATTCCAGGAATTCATAATGAAAAAGGAATAACAAACACCGGATATATCTTTTCAGTCTAGCAACACTGGTTGTGACTCACATAATGCCTACAGTGAAATTACAGAACAGAAAGCAACATCTCTTCTGCTAAGGTCCTCAGACAAGTGTGCAAACTCTCATTTAGGTCAGCAGGAAGGAGCCATATACATATCTGGTACATAAAGCAGTTATTTTGTGAGAGAAAATTAGAAATACAAAGCCATAAAGGAAGAAATATGGCTCTTAGTTAAACTTCTGTAATTCTTTTTACCACTCATTTTCAGACTGCGGTGCCATTCATTCTGAAACTATAGAAACAGTTATCAGTGGCCCTAGTTTTTGAGGTATCTGAGGATCATTTAATCTGGAAAAGCATCTTTTCTTTGCAGTAGAGAGTGCAAAGAACGGAGCCATATAATTAAATAGATAATTACTACCCAGCAGAAAGAAGACCAGGCAGACTTTAATTTGAATGTCTTTTGAGGGAAAGTGCTCTATTTTTACAGTCTGTGAATCACTTGAAATGCAGAGACTAGAAGAGGCAGCATGTTATTATATGGTAGCTGATAAGAACTAAGTCAAAGTAAATTTTCACAGTAATCACCTAGTTATAGGTAGTAAATAAGTGGTGATCCTCTATCGACTTATCTTGGTATTGGTATATATAGGATAGTTGCATGTATGTTTACAAGCCTTACTGGGCTTGGGTACTTTATTTGGTGCTAAATAATACAAACAAGGGCCTGTTCTTTGAGTGGGAAGCTTAGGACAGAGGTATAAACAGGTTAAGCGTGTGTTTCTGACACAGTTTGCTCTGTGAAGTTCACCATAAGCAGCTTTTGTTGGCATCTTCTTTTAACCTGTATGAGCATGGCTGGGCAGTGCTGGCACCTGTGTTTGTTTCCCTGTGGGGAGCTACACTGCCATGTGCCTGGAAAGGCCCTGGGGAGAGCAGAGTTGAAAGAGCGCTGGTATGCCAGGAAGGTGGCTGGGTTTGGGAGCTTGGTTTCTGTTACTCCTGCTCTGCTGTGCTGGATTTCTCTGTTCACAGTCCACTGTCTCCTAGCTCAAAGGGGGCTTGACTAAATGGGTTTCTGACAGAAGCACAAAAAACCCAACAACCCAAACATATGGAAATCTGGTTGCATTAGTCAGATGGCTGAGTCCCAGTCATGTGCTGAGGGGTGGCTCTAGTTTGGCTGCATTTTGCTGTTATGAGGCTTAGCAGACTGTGTTGCTGGCAGTTATGCCGTTGACAGGTATATGTCCAGTCAAAGCAGTGGTTTCTGTCCTCAAAGGCTGCTGCACATGGGCCTGGAGCATTAGGTTCCCTGAGCCACCTTGACACAGTGTCTGCTAGGGCTCAGATGCTGCAAGTTTAGGCTTCCTGCTGTCACCCTCCAGCAGTTTGTCCTCCAGCATCACTGGAGGATGGCTCAGCTGGCTTTTTCCCTGGTGCTTGTTGTGCTCAGCCACAAGCAGTGGAGTCTGTTCCACAGTGCTTTCTCTTTCTAGGTATCATCTCACAAGCTCCCCTGTATTCATTCTTCTGTCCTTTCCATGATTTCTTCTCTTGTTCGTGTCTTCTCCTATCCCCTGCTGTGGCACTTTTGAAGTTTCCTCTATCAGAAACTACTGCAGCACCTGGGTAACAGTTCAGTTCCAGTAAGACAACGTTACCCTCAAATGCAAGGAAACTTCTCCACAGTTTTCTAAAATGAAGAAGTGAAACCCAGTTGGAAGGCAGCTGTGTCTATAACAGTCTGTCTTTGCTGCTGGAAGAGTTTGTTTTACATCTCTTGCACTAAGAAACAGTTCAGCTACACTTACTGGTCATCATGTCCATCTGGGGGGTTGTGTGATTAGGAAGATGGCCTGAGCAGCGTGTGATGGGAACCACCTACTGGGGAAAAGGATTGGAGCTGCTTGTGGGGGTGTATGAAGCAGGAATCAGCTGCTCAGGGTGGGCTCATGGTGTGTGGGGCTTCATGGCTCTGGGCTGCTGGAAGGTAAGGAGGCCACTGGGAGTTGCAAAGGAGGAAGCTGAGAAGGAAGCAGGAGATCAGCCAGGACTCTCCTAGGAGAGGAGAGAAAACGTAGAAGGGGCAGGGGGGGAGGGCATGAAGCTGCTAATACTCTGATGGTGAGAGCATGATGTGATAGATTATGATGGTTGCACAGTAGCGCAGAATGTTCGGTTGTAGGTAGCAGCATGCTGTAAAAAAAAAGTGTTATTTTGTCTGAGAAAGAGCTGAACTTGTGAGCAAGGAAGAAAGCACCTTGTGAGCTCATGATGCTGCCTATGGGCAATGGAAGCTGTTACTCAGCTGCGTTGCTCAGGCAGTAGGAGAGCACAGAGAGTGGTTTTGGTCTCGAAGGCAAGGAAGCTTCTTGTTTGCCTTTCTAAAATGCAGAGCATGCATTTTTCAAAAAGCATATTTCCTCTTGGATTCAGCTCAGAGTTTTTCTTTTCTGATGCCAGAATTCTGAATTCTTGGGGTAGAAACAAAGGAAAAAGGGGGGGGGGAGGGGGATTTCTAATGGAAATCCTGACAGTCTGAACTGCTTTTGCTGTCTGCAGTATAGTGCTTCCTGTAACCTATGTGGCCAAATGCCAGCATGACATGCTTGGCTGCTGGAAGTTCAAGAAAAGGGGACTGCTATATTGGAATATGCCAGGGAAGAAAAATTGAGTTCAAATGCTAAGTTGCTGTTGAGCTGGAGTGGGAGTAACTTCAAAGGAATAAAGTGAAGATTTCAGTGTTTTGTTAGGTTTAGTGGTCAGCTCATCTCCTGTGCTACCAAGGCAGGCACGTGGGAATAGTAGACACCTAGCAGATTACAGTAGAAAAATAAAAAATATCCTCAGCTTTTCAGAGATCAAGTGGCAGCCGATTTTCCTGGAAGCATAAATCGCTTCCATGAAATGGTGCTCACTGTGAGATTCTCACGCTTCCCACTGAGAAGTGTTTCACTGTGGCACAAACACACCTTGATCCCTTACCTCTACTAGGGTGGGTGAGAATCTGAGAACTTCTTTACACCTCTGCCCTGGCAATGTGAGGTAATAGTATGCTGACTGCCCCACGGGTCCAGGGGGAGAGCTGGGATCCCTTTCTGTCAGATTTTTTCTTCCAGACCTTACAGCCAAGACTGATGCTGCTGTTTGTATATAGGATGCAAACACCAGAAGGGTATTTAAGGTCAACAAATGCTGTGTAATCACTCAGATGCAAGAAAAAAGATGAAAGCACCTCTTTCAGGATGAGGGTCTAACTTACGTTTAGCTCCAGTCCTCAGTGTGTCTGATGTGATGGTGAAGGAAATTAGTGGGTTTAAGTTTTGCTTTCTTGTACAACACAGATGATCTGCAAGCTACTGCTGTACAACCCATAAAGCTACCCGAAATTCATCCCTTGCTGCATCCTCCTTCACCTTTTGCTTCTTTCTGAGCCTTAGTTCCTCTGCAGCTCCTGCTGCCTGCTCCCCCAGGGTCTTGTTTGTGCAGTGGAATCAGCGCATCCTACTGCACAGTACTGAAGAAATGTAACACTATGACAAAGATGACCTATAGTTTTTTTACCTCTTCGCTTAAGTTGAGGCAAGTTGTTGGCTCAGCCTCCCTTACAGAGCTGTGATCAGGAGGTGGTGGGTTTCATTCCCTTTCTGCTGATTTAGCATAAGCAATTGGTGGTTTGGAGGTCATGGTGCTGACTGGTTGAATAACAATGGAAAGGATTATGGGGAATGGTGTGAAACGTGCTGGATCTTCTCCTCTGCTTCTTTCATGCATGGAATAATTAATATGGCCTGATACTTTCTTCCCTAATTCAGGAGCCTCCTGAATTTACCACCACAATTCAGTTTCTCATTTAGCAGCTTCAAGGCTTTTATTGGGCAATCCTAAATTAAAAACTCAATGCTTCATTGGCTTTTAGGGTAAAATGGAGAGGTGACCAGCTCACACATCTGTGACTGAGCAGTGGTGCCCTGAGTGGAGAGGTCTTTGGTTACCGCTGCACTTGAAAACATTTGGCTTTTCCCCTATAAGATGCTTTATTTTCACTTAATTTGCTGCATGGGAGCTCATGTAGTGTGGTGACATGACTCTACATGGCTGGTGGCCAGCATAGAGGCAGCGGTGTCACTTCAAGGCTTGGGTCTGATCTTACTTAGAGTCTCCACATTTCCTTCCCTCCTACCTAAGAGGGACTCTGACCACATACATAAATATTATTAAAAGCTAATAGCAAATTTGCTCTTTCTCTCCTGAAAACAGGAGTCTGCAGGCTCAGGCTTTGTTACGGGGAAACCCAAGCAGTTAGATGATACCAACAGCAAAAAAAACCAAACCCCAGGTCCCTCATATGATGTCATCCTGCCAAAGCAACCCACATCAAGCTGATAAACTGACTTATTTTTGTGTTTTTCTGTGGATAACAAAATATACTTAAGAGTTGAGTCTCCCACCAGTAATCCCCCACGCTATATTTCTGTCTCTGTTTTCACACCCCAACACCAGTAATGCCATAAGAATTTTATATATGTTTGCATAGGTCAGGTTATGAATGACCATCTTTGATTTCTTGAAAAGATGGGAAAAGCTGCATGAGCAAATGGTATAGTTAATTTACTGTTGAAGAGTAGGGATCTTATCCTTTTCCTCAGCTTAGGGAAGGCAGTGATTATGGAACTGCTTTTTCTTCTGGTAAATGCTTACCCTGAGACAGTTTTAAAGGGAAAAAATATATGCACAGGTTTTGAGCCATCACTTGGTTACACTTTAAAGCAAGTCATTTTTCTGCCTCAGCTCAGGGTATCCTAGGTACACTGTAATCTGTATATGACTGTAGTCCTCTGCAGTAACTGCAAGTATACAGGTATGAATCTTGCCTCAATGCATTTCCCACTGTCAACCCTCCTCACCCTCAGCAGCCGTTCTTCCAACTTATCCCAAATCCCTCCTGCTTGTGCAAACCTGCATTGTGTGTGGAGTCCTGGAAGGCTTTTTGAAGCACTGACCTTCTTAACGTTAGGAATTTTTCTTTCATTGTGCAGTGTTTCCAAGTGGGCCAGAGGCGGTCTCCAAGGCAGTAAGGGCTTGCAGAGTCTCCCCTCTTTTTTGGGCAAAGACCTTCTTGCCTCTGGTCAGCTGCTTGCATTCAGTGGGTCTGGCAGTCACCCAGGGGGATGGAGAGCAGCTGCAGAGGCACTTCTGGGGCCTGGTGCTGAGTGTACCATAACTGGTGCTCCCTTCAGCATCTCAGCACAGGGGTTAAGCTTCTCCTATTGCTACTGTGGAGTGCTGAGACCACCACATCAGCTGGTCTGAGCCCACGTCATAACTGATCTGATTAAAGCAGAATTACTGAATCATTTCACAGGGCTGACGGTGCCTGCTATACAGCTGGTGAGTAGGAGGCCACCGCTTTTGGTTGTCTGCTGGTAGATGAAGAGGTCAAAAGCATGCAAAAGCACCTTGTAGTATTCAAGCCTTGGGTGGCATGGTCACTGGGAGGTGTTCCTGCCCATGGCAGGGGGGTTGGAACTTGATCTTAAGGTTCTTTCCAACCCTAGCTATTCTGTGATTCTACGATTCTATTCCTGCTGTGTATCGGTTTGTTAGGAACAGTTTGCATATGTGAAATCCCCCTCTAGTTAAGCTAGGGTATTACATCTGTACAAATATTTTACACATTAAATTGTTCAGGTATTCAGCCTACTGACACATTTGGAAGTATGAGGAGCAAAGGCAGGGTTATTTTGCCTGGCTGGTGCAAAGCCCTTGGGCTGAGTGTTAATCTCCCGTGGTTGTGCAAAAGATGAGAATGATCAGGATCACTGCCACTGAGGAAGTGACCCTTGTGGTGTTGTGCAAGGCTGATCCCTCCCTGCCTTTAGCCTTCCTCTCTCCCTTTCTTAAACTGTTGTTGCTCAGTTGTGCTGCTCCATGGGAGCCTGTTGCAGTGCCACCTCATTGATCACAGCTGCTTAATTTCCTGTTTCTTCAACAGCATTTACAAGCTTTTTCTGTTATTTTGCTAGGAAATGAGAAGATAGTTTCAGACTTTGCAATGGAAATTGGCTTTGTTAGTATATGCTGTTGTTTAATATGGCACAACAGCAGCTGCACAGGAGACTGTCAAAACTAAATAGCATGCCTTCACTTAGCAAACAAGCATCTGCTTAACCCCTGTCTTGAGGGTTCCTTCCATGGGTGGGATCAAAAAGGTTTTACTCAGATCTGACCCTAGCACATAATAGGACGTACAAATGCCTATAACGATAGAAGTGTCTGTTGGTTTCCCGTGATGTTAGCCTGGCAGCACTACTACACTGTATAAAATCCAGGAGGAACAATTACTTGCTGCAGTTCTAGACCCTTAAAAGGGGAGAGTTCTCAATGCACAAATGCAAAAAGGCCTCCTATAGCAAAAGCACTGTCTTCATAAACAGCATTGCACAGTGGCGCAGTCTGCTGTATTTGCACTGATCTTTCACAATATGCTATAATGTTTTGCTTTGCTGTTTTAGAAGAAAGGAGTTGAATCTCCATCATTTGCATATAGAACAGCTGATGTCTAATAGGTTGTCTGTTGTAGTCAGGAAATATATTTTAGTTTAATAATCCAAATAAATTCTAAATCTCATCTAAATTCTGTATTTCTTAGGGCTTCTTTTTGAAAGCAGGTAATTAGGGACTGATAATAAAATGTTATGTGGGCAAATTGCCTCCAGTGAATGATGGGAAAATGTTCTCAGCTGACAGACTAATACCAAAGATTTTTAGATGAGGTCTTTGGATAAAACAGTAATTTGAATAGTTTTCTGTTGTCATTCTTAGGCATCTGGCAGCACTGTGTAGCAATCTTTCAGACCTGTGTTCTAAGGACTCCTAAGAGGAGAGGTAACTAACTGAGAGCTGGCAACAACTAACAGTAAAGAAAACATTATGGAAAAATTATCACACTGATTTGAAGAAATGGGATAGAGCTAATTACGAAGTAGGAACAAGGGTATGTATACAGCAAAAGCTGCACTCCCAGCTAAATCTAGAGCAGAGAGCAAGCCCGAACTCTGTAAGCCTGTGGAAAACAGTTTGTAATGTTTCCAAAATGAATTTGTTCCTCCCAGCAGGGTGAACAAACAGCAGTAATTCCACAGGTAGATTGGCCGTAATGAAAACTCTCATTTATTGTACATCACCATGGAGAACTGGAAGGATCTGTTGCAGAAACTTAATTCAGGCAGAGCATATTTTTGTTCTCTGTTCTTTCTCTTGAAGATTGGCTTCTCTTCAAAGACACTGGGACAAGAACAAAACCTGATTTATTAAGTAAAAGAAATCTCTATCATTAATATTTACTGTACTCCTGCCAGATCCGTCTCAAGGAAGACTGTTGACAGGAGATAATTGTTGCTTTATCAGACTATGCTGACATAAAATTGCACAACACAAACCCAAGCTTTCTACTTTTTTGGATAACAAAAGCTTAAGTGCCTGTATCTTAATTTACAGCATTAAATAGCTTAGAAAGCCACACAGTGCAGATTAAATACACAAGTAATATTTGAATAAGTGTAAGAATAACTGAATCAAATGCACAAAACATGGGAATGATAATAGTTAATCCAGACAGCACCTTTTATATACAAATCTAGATTTTATCAGGAGCTGCTCTTGTGTTCTTGTGTGCAGAGAGTATAAATGAATGCCAAGGATAAAGATGCCTGGCTCCCCTTTCCAGCCCCTTGAAAACTACAGGCTGTGCTCTCCACCTTGTTTCATTCAGTGACATGATCATCGCTTCTGGCTCAGTGCCCCTCATCCAGCGCTCTCCTTCACCTTCCTCACAGGGACTCTTCAGAAAACAACATCACATGCCCCTGTGCTGCTTTGTGCTGTCCACAAACAACTGCAAAACCACTTCTCTTGCTTTGACAGTTTATTAAGGCTGTCTTGTTGCAGCGGCTGTAAAAGGCAAGGTAACCAGCAGGTGATGGACTGGATGAAGCTATTTTCGGTGTGCTGTTTGGGGTTAGCACACATCCCATCTCTGCGTGTCATGTCTGAAAAGCACATTGTCAGCTATTGCAGGCCAAAATGGTGAGCAGAGATGCCAGGCTCTGTAGCAGTGCAAGTAAATGACCAAAACTAGAGAGCTACAGGCAAGCAAGCCCCAGGGGCTGAGCAGCAGCTAGAGAAAGTCAGGGATAGAGACAGTTAAAGCTTTTGTCAAAGAAGCAAAGAGATGTAAGGGACCTGGCCAGGCTCTGCCCTTTCTCATACACTGGTAAGAAAAAAACAGGGATGAGACTTCATATGTTTTTTCCCTTTGTGGCTTGTCTTGTCACAGCCTGGCCTTTTTTAAGTGCTCAATTGCAACAGCTTGCACTGTGTTAGATGTAGGTCAAGGCTATGCTGTTGGCTGTAGAAAGTGCAGTCTGCCTTTTTTGTGTTGTATAAAATGGTTGTGGAGCTCTCTGTAGATTACAGTTGGAAGAGCACAGAGGCTGATGAGCTGTTTGTGTTGCATTTAACCCTTTTGCCTGTTGAGAAGCAGACTGTGACTTTCCAAGCAGCATCACAACCTCTCCTACCTTGTTCTTTGCATATGGACATTTTTCCTTCCTCTCCCTTGCATTCATTTTCCCAGAAGCAGAGAGGTTGTTCTTGGGGGTCTCTGGAAACTGCTGCTCTGGTTACAGGTAGTTGGACAGTTAAGTGCTTTGGACTGCTGGCTGCTGCTTCAGCCCATGGTTTGCTCTGTTGGTGGGTGGTAAAGCATCTTCTATGCCGTTTAAGCTGCGGGAGCCATTGAAATGAGCTCTATAGCCTGTGAGCACCTCTTGAGTAGTTACTGGGAAGCGGAAGGCAAAGCTCCTCTTGATGGTTTTACTTGAGCGCCCCTTTTTGGGTAGGTAGGGAGAGGCAAGAAGGGATCTCTGCACAGCTCAGCCATTGCTGCTGGTACTGCAGCTGTGAGCTGAAAAGTTGATGAGGAGCCTGTGCCTCTCCCCTTGCTGCTAGCTAGCATGAAATCCAGGGAGTGTCGTTTCCATGGTGGGTATGCTGATCTAGCTTAATTGAGTCATCTTTATTTACTGTTTCTAGCAAGTAGGAATCAGGTAGTCATCAAATGAAAGGTGCATGTCCTGATAAGCTTTCTGTCTGCACTGAAAAGGAGCAGTAAAAGGTAGGTTTGGTTGTGAAAACATGACTTTTTTTTTCTTTTTCTATGCTAGACCTGTGTATGCTTCACAAATTTTGCCATCTGAAGGAGAAATCAGGTGAGGCTCTGACCATATTTAAGTCCATAGTTAAGACTTTTCTCCAAATTTTGTTTTCATCTGTGAGAAAGCCGCTGAAGTTTACCAAGCTATGGGCTGTAGTCAGTGTTTCTCCAGGAATACTCTGTACTCTTATAAAAAAAGAAATTCAGTAAACTCCTGATGACTGCACTTGACAGCAGTGCTGCAGCCTTTTTGGGGGCTGAGTTTATCAGCTTTCAGCATGCACCACACAACCAGTAGCTTTCAAGAGTTGTTTTAGTTTTGGTGGAGAAGGATGTACCTTCTTGGTGCTGGTTGTGACTCAGCCATAAGGCAGGTTTGCTGTCAAACACTGGCTCTCCGGTTTGTGAGTGATGGGGTGGTGAACTTGAAACATTTCCTTGTTGGCAACAACTGTGTTAGCATTTCAGACCTGGCTTCTTAACTCAGTGATTTTTAACTATCAAAGGGCATGTGATCATCAGAGAAAATTGCAACCACTGTACAGTCAGAAAAATACATACTGTGGTCATGCCGGTTACACAGAACAGGAAACTAGTGATGAATAGAGGAAAAGGAACTGTGGTGTTTAGTCTGAAACAGCTGCAGGGCTCAGCAGGATGAGAGCACAGCTTATCCAGGTCTGTCCAAGATAAAGCAGTATTTTATACTTAACACAGTTTGGCCAATCAGCCAGGAAACACTGCATAAAATTTGTCATTGGTTCTTAAATGTAGGCAGTGGTGAAATCCCTTCATAGAAAATGGATATCGCTCAGTAATGGATTTTGCTGCCCCGGAGAATAATGACATTCAATTCATTCATGCTCATGATGTTGTGTCATTGTTAGAAAAATGCTGGAGGAAGGACTTTCTTTTGTGAAATGTCTGGCATTCACAGACATTGACTTTAGACAGATACATGACGGGGTTTGTATTTTGTGTATATGAACTGTTTACTAGCTAGGACCCAGCTTTTCTTTCTCAAGTGAGCAAGTTTTCTTGCATTTGGCTGAATTTCTTTAAACAAGCAGTTAAAGAAGCCTAACATACTATAAAATAGGCTAGTCTAACTGAGGAAGATGCAAAAAAGTCTTTCCAGCTGTTCTTTGTAATCATTTACTATATGGAAAAAAAGGGAACTGTTTTCTATCTTACTGCTTGGTAGAAATTTGGGGATTAGTTGAAATTTAATAGATAAATCAGCACCATACATAAAAAGTACAACTTTCAGCCCACTTCTAGAAGGGCTGAAAGCACCTTTACTAGCTATTTTCATAAAGGAGCCAGGTTGAATAAAGGGCTTTACAGTGCAGGACAAATAAACCAGTAATACGCATGTGATCTGAAAGGCCGCGCTCATTTTCTGGATGAACTGGTTGTGTTTAAGCAAAAACTATTTTTCATTAATTCTTCCTGTTCTTCTGATTACATTTTTAAAGGAAACAGAATGTAGCCACTAGCATATTAGGCATTTTGATTACATTTCTCATCTTTGTGCAAAGACAAATCGTATGTTCAGGGACTCTAGATTGGTAAAACAGCTAGTCTGAGCTTTCTCTTTCTCGGCTGAGGCCTGATGTTCAGGTACTTTAGCAGGATGGGAAGCTGTGGCTTTTGCTCCTGCATCACTAGAAATGTGTTTTCATTCTGCAGCAGTTGATCGCCTGTTTTGAGGATCCCACTGTTTACCTGAGCACTGGGCTGACTCCAGGATCCTTTCATTGCGATAGCAGCTTACTGAACTGGCAGTGGTATTTTTTCTATTGTCCTAATGTGGCCAAATAAGCAGATGCAGTGTGAGGGTTTTGTTGTTGTTGGGTTTTGTTTGTTTGTTTTTCCCTTTTCCAGGCAAGAAAATCAATGTAGGAAACTCCAGAGAAAAAAGGCCAGAATGTTTATGATGATGCCTAAATAAAGCCGAGTGAGGGCTAGCTAAACACAAACTCAAAACCAGATGCAGACGTTCATAAGTATTTGAAAAGTGCAAGTATGAACCATAAGCAGAGATGCTAGAATGTTTTGCAAGCTCTGTATATCTAGCAGTAATGTGTGAAAACAGAGGATGCAGAAGAAACAGAGATTAAAATTAGGACTAGGCCATTATCATCTGAAATAAGCCTTTCACAAGGAAAACCACAGCACAGCTCCAAGTTTAGATAAAACACTTCATGGTGTGTACTAGGGAACAGTCAGTAAAGAAATGTTGGATGGATGAGAAAGAGTAGCCTTTTGCTAATCCTGGAATTTAGGAGTGAGTACTGACCATCATAACCATTACATGTGTTGCATTTGGTGTTAATCTGGTCATTTGTTAAACTTCTGTCTTTCTGTTTTTCTTTCTAGGCCTCTTCCTTATCTTAGGCTTGATAATTTACCCTGCAGGTTGGGGATGCCAGAAAGCAATAAGCTACTGTGGACCTTATGCTTCTGCTTACAAACTAGGAGACTGCTCCGTGGGCTGGGCTTTCTACACAGCTATTGGTGGCACTATTCTGACGTTCATCTGTGCAGTCTTCTCGGCGCAAGCTGAAATAGCCACGTCCAGTGACAAAGTGCAAGAAGAAATAGAAGAAGGAAAAAATCTTATCTGCCTCCTTTAACTCCAGTGGGGAAAAAGCACCAGTGCCTGGATCTTAATCTGCTTTCCATTGACTGGTCAAGCAGATCTGCTTACTTGTTTCTACCATCTGTGTGATTGAGCCCCATGCATTCCAGCCCCGAACTACTGAAACGGTCTTTCTCTCTTGCTCGGCAATGAGGATCAGAGAAAGAATCCCAAGAAAGCAGAATGTAAACATTTGGGGATTTTTTTAGTTTCAGTCTATGATCAGGACACAGTGGAACATGAGTAGTCTAACTGGGAGGTGAGGAATCATGTATATAGCAGGAATGTTGCTGTTCTGACAAA
Organism: Myiopsitta monachus; assembly: GCA_017639245.1. Taxonomy (NCBI): domain Eukaryota; kingdom Metazoa; phylum Chordata; class Aves; order Psittaciformes; family Psittacidae; genus Myiopsitta; species Myiopsitta monachus. Next base: position 24,747,281 of record CM029941.1, read on the forward strand.
TTCTGATTGATCGGATTGCCTTACCCACCTTTGTCCACTTTGAGGAATTTGGATTTAAAATAATAAAAGCCAGCACATTATTTTTTCTTATACAGAAAAGAGAAGCCTATTTTAATTAGGCTTTGTTTCCAAGGGCTCTCCTCACCTGTGAATATTTCACCACCACCTTGTTTGGTACCATCCTTTTCACTGAGGTGCTTTTTGATATTAAACTCAAAGTACAGTGCCTTCTCAGATAGTAAGTACATGTTGGAGAGAGGAAAGCTGATGTGACACAGTTTACAATGACCTTTAAACATTTATAAAGTTGAGTCCCTTCCAGGTTCATTTGTCTTAAAACTTATAGTGCAAAGTGTGTGCCACTTGTTATGTAGCAGGTACATGATTGTGTTTCCATTGGCTAGACAGAGAAGCTGCTGTTATACTGGCTTTCACCCGACTCTGATAAAATCGTTTGAAGTAACCATTGTTAGAAATATTTTTACAGCCTTTATTAATAAACTCCTGACATCCCAAGATGATGACAACTCCCCACAGCATATCTGAGCATTGTCTTATGAATGCCAACAGCCTGGCCTGGGCTGTAGCCTCTCCTACAAATGTAGATCACATGCTGGACTTCAACAGTATTATTCTTTCTTTTGCCAGTGAGAACTTATTCCTAGTTTACAGATCAGTGTCTCATGACTCAGTGCCACATGAGTTCTTAAGAAATATACATTTTTTCAGGAAGTCTTGCCAAATTCCACATGCCTGGAAAGATCTTTTCCTGGTTTTTTTTAGCTCGCTTGTAGTATGGACCCTTTTCCAACTCAGTCAGGAGAAACAGAAGAGACCTTGCTGCAAATGACACTCCTTTCTCAAGGGCAAGTGGTTGTATTACTTGTGGTGTTGCATCACTTACCTTTTAAATTTGTTTTCAGTAGTTCTGGTATCTTTAAAAACAAAGGAATGGTGTAACTGTGCAATAGGAGCATTGGGGATAATTCAGCTGAGTAGTAGTTCTAATTAAATACTTCGTGAATTTTAGACTCCTTTTCTTACTTCTTTGTATTTTAAAATCATGCAATGACAGCATTGCTTTCTATCACTTCATTGTACAATATGCAGCCAGAGATTCTTGTTCATGCCTGGTCAGTTCCTTACAGTCCGTTGTTAGTCATTTGTAGGTATTAAGAAATTGTTAGTGTACAGGTAAGTAGCTGATTTCAATACAAAAGCTGTTTAGCAGTCATGAGCACAGGCCCAGGGCCGGGCTCAGGCAGGGGTGTACAGCAGGAGTCATGGTCACAGAGCATCCCTCCAGTGCCTGTGTGCAGCACAGGCTTGGCCTAGCCGGCCTATGGAGCAACCCAGCCCCAGCACTGGACCTGCATGTGTCCATGCGTGCACCTTCAAGCCACACTGGATGGGTACAGGGATGATCTCTGAACCACTGCGCAACATAATCAACTTCTGATGATATTAAAAGGGATTGTTCTAATCTAGTTGCTTCTTGCATTCACCTGCTCCTGCAACCCCCATCTTTCCACTTTAAAATGGTTAATTACATTTTAAGTACGGAATTAATAAAACAAAAGCTACGGTCTGGAACCATTTTTGCCAAGTGCCTGCACAAAGCAAGATTGTAGCAAATCAAAATTACTAGCACAGAGTGGTGTCCAAGGACAGAACTCACAGCCAGCATGTCCTGTCCACACGTTTCTCCCTGTCTTTTTCTGGCACACAGACACAGACATGTATGATCTGAAGAGGCACTTGGCTGTCCCTTACTCCACGCAGCTGCTCCTCCTGATCCTGCTGCTGGGGCATGTTCCAGGCCATGAGCTCAGCAGTGATCCTCCGGATTCTGCACAAGGGGTCAAGGAAGTATGAGGGTAGCATGAAACTCAGCTAAAACCTGATTGTGAAAGAGATCTTCAGTTCTAGCTTTTCTTAGGTGGGTAGCAATCCAACATCCATGTCACCACAAATCTTGACACAATATAAGAGTGACAAATGCTGCTTTGGCTTAAACACTTGTTTAGTCAGAATAAGGTCAGTTCTTCCAAAGGGTTTAGAGGGCATATACTGCTTTGGCTTAGAAGTAAACAATGACCAACCTTCATTTACGTTACTAGCTGATCTCTGCTGTGAGCTACAGAATGCTTGAAAATTTAAATAGTCCAGTTTTTAAGTACAAAGGTGATATTTTTCAGTGGCTGTTTTGCTTTTGTTTGCATTTGTAACCAAGAAGAACCAGCTCTTCACCTTGTTGCTGGTGTACTATCAACTTGCTCTGCAATAACATAATCAACTAACTTGCAATATCCATGTTCATCACATAGCACAGATAGAAGACAGGCTGGGAAGAAATACAGAAAACAACCAATCATAATTTCTTTTCTCAGGGTTCTGTTTTTCTAGCAAGTGTTAAGATGGTCTGTATTGCAGATTCCTTTTTCTTGCATGAGGTTTTCAGGTGCAGGGTGCACTCATAGGCTTTGGCAGCTGTTTAAAGTTGTTCCTGAAGCTCACCTTGGCAGTAGCTTTCAAAAACATTAAAAAAAAAAAAAAAGAACACCCCCTCCCCCCAAACCAGATATCAACTTAAAGCTAGTTTAATTAATTCCATGAGAGGGCTGCGGAGTGTAACTGCTTCTTAATGTACAAGCACTGCATAGGAGCTAGAAGAATTTGCTGTGGATTCTTTAAAACCTGTGTGCCAATTACTTCAGTTTAACTTTGTGGTATTGAAGAATTCTTCAGACATCTGTGGTTTGATAGACTTCATAAATTAAACTTGTATTCTCTAAAGTGCCATAGACCTTTCTTTAATTGTAGCATATTTAAATATATATATATATACATATATGTATACACAAACGTGTGTGAGATGTGCAATACCAGGAATGGATTTCGTTGTGTTTGGTGTTTGGTTTTTTTTCCTTAGTTTTTGCTTTTAAACAACATATTTGAAAGGGAGCTCCCATGGAAGAAGTGGCTGAGGTTTGGTGGCTTGGACAAACTGAAGCATGGCATAATGCAACAGAATCACTAATTCTGATGATTTATATAACAGTAGCAAGAGCTGGTTAAAGATTTATCAAAAATATCTTCTAGATTGATTTAAAATGCTCAGATCTATATACTACAGACAGTTCAACTGTGAACTGTGTCCATCCCTGGCAATGAAAAGGATCACAAGGTTTCTTAATGTGCTTTAATTGTAACATGGCACTGCAGAAAACATTGCTACTGAGCTACTCCTGGGCTGCCTGTATCACCTTTGTATCTATCTATTTTACTCAGTAAAGTTCTCCAGATTCTGGTATTTTTTTCCAGCCAAATAATTGCCTTTTTACACTGTTATCCTACCCCAGAGTATCTCATGCCCTAGTGGCAAACAAAGAGGAGCTCAAGTCTTTGTCGAAAGCAGTGGGCGCTGGTGCCCACCTCAAGGAAAGGACAGAGCCCAAACAGCAGCAGAGCATGGCAGCAACATGTACAGCACAGCCGCTCTGTACAGAACAGCGGCTGCAGCAGTCCACCACAGTCCACCTGGAGTAGATTTTGAGCCATGGTTTATTTGTGGTACTATTTTCCTGTTCTTGAGTCACCACTATGTACATTTGTTAGCATGAATGATGTACCTGATGTGTTACTTTTAATCTAAATTTCAATTAAAATGTGAGTTTTCAGTCTTTTAACAAGAGTCTGACTACCTTAATTCAAGCATATTGGACAAACTGAACCACAGCAAGGTAGTTTAATTGTAGCATTAATAGTATGTAAGATCCCAGCTCACTGATATTGTTAGTAGTTCAGATTTCCATCTGATTTTAACAGTTATTACCACTTACTGATCAAAAGTATGTGATCTGAAATTGTAGCTATGTGTAATACAATACAGTTGCATTAAAGAGACTTTCTAATTGATTGTATGCCTGACCAATGTTTTTCATTTTGCAACTAAAGCACTGCAGTTCCCGTCTCATGAAACAGGGTAGTAAAGGTTGTAAACGAAATGCTGCTTAATTACACAGATATTTTAAATGCTGTTTGCCACACTGTTTCTTGCCTTTCACTTGTGACTTGACAAACATTCCAGGGAGGTTACCTACTGTTCTCTAAGCAAAAATAAAGCTTTCAGTATCTCATAGAAGTTAACATGTCACTTTTGTGTCACAGTTGCTACAGATCCCTTCTATTAAATTTATATATAATTTATTCCCACTTCTAATAGTTTCTAGACTTCCAAGAATTAGCTCTTGGTTAAAACTTGGAACATTTAGAAACCTGCAGTCTGGAAGAAGTTAGAGGGCAGGTGCCACCCAGCGCACTACCACATTAGCAATCTAATGCATCACCACATTGGTAGCAGTTGTTTTCCCAGCATACATTAGCCCTGTTCCAAACATGTTGCCAATTACTAACATAAGCCCCAACTTCATTAACAAAAATCAGCCTCTGAAATTTCCCATCTCACTAGCTGAAAAGTTCCCTTCCCAAATCGCAGCACATTGAAGTAAAACCTGGTATTTTCAACGCTTTGTACATCAGCTCCCCTGTGCTGAAGACTTCTTCACCTCTGAGTAATGGAACAGCAATGTGGAGGAACACTCACTGAAGCAGGACTATACAGACTTATACAGATACGTCTGTACACACACACACACATTACATAGTTACTTTGCAGCAACAAGTGTGAGCACTGTTGTTTGCTGTAATCACTATCCATCCAGCAAAAAGCATATTTTAAACATGCTGTGCATATGCTGCCATTAAACAGCTGGACAATGAATATTATTTTTTTTCTAGGACAAAATACAGAGCAGAGTGATCCATAAGTTATACTTCCCATCAGTACTCTTCCCTCCCCCCCCCCCCCCAGTGGAGTGTGACGTGGTATCTAGCTTTATTCTATCATAAAGTGAAACTAATATGCTATTGCTGAGGTGAGAAATGGGCACCTTTCCAACCTTTCTGCTGATGAGCACAAAAGCTACTTGTGGGCATAAAATTAATTTGTAGGAAAAAAAAGTACAAACTCATTCTTACATATTCATGTAACTGAGTGAAACCTAACACACATTTGTCTTCATTATCTGATTCACTGTGCCTTACTTCTGACTCATAACCAGAATGATCTAGGTGTGTGCCTTTTTCCTTGAGAGAAATGCCTTTCCAGAAGTATCTCTGAGTGGTATCAACCCCAGTTCTCTTCCCTGTGTTGGTTTCTTCAGGTATGTATACCTTCCCAACTTGGTGCGTGCAGTTTCTTGAGGAAAATTAGCCTCAGCAAACCAGACAGATTATCTCTCTCCACGACAGCTCCTTCTGTAATAATTCTAACCATAAAACATGACTGGATCATGCTGCACAATCGTGCTTACCAATGAAGTACAAAACCTGTTCCTTTAGGCTGCTGCCACTGTTGCCTTACATCTGCAATTTACAAAGAAACAGACCAATCTGACAAAGAATTTCACTACTGATTCATGCACGTACAAGTGTCTTCAAAACTACACGTCTGCTATTTCCTCAAATAATCCTGACTGTATCTCAAAGCAGTGTTCTTTGTATTGTGCATTTCCAAATGTAGCTATGTCACAGTGGACTAGTGGTTTGCCCTTCAAAGAAAACCCAGTAATAAATTCAGTACTCAAGGCATGCATTACAGTTGAAAAGAAATCAACTGACTGTGACAGTGCCTAAGATAAAAAGAAAAAGCAAGAAACAGTGGTGATGCAGAAATGTCAGTTCATAGGCAGACATTGGGAAAATAAACACTACCAAAGCAGTGTTGTTTTCAGCAACTTCCATTTTACTTTCAATAGGGTTTTAATCACTAATACCTGTAGAATTTCATTCAGTAATGACAGAACATGTTTGTATTTTAGTCCTTGTGAGTTTACAGCACAAGGAAGTGGCTGCAACTGTTCAAGAATTTTCATCTTGACAGTCGAGTACATTGGTTCTCAATACCCTAATGTATTATTTAGTAATGAACATTTTCCTTTCCCATTTTAGCAGAATTACAGCATTTATGTTCTGGATTATAAAACCACATGAGACTTTCACATAGATCATCCATCCTGCACATTACCCTGACCATTAGAAGAAAACTCCCTACATTGGTCAAAATTACACAGAGCAAATACCCAGGAAAAAACTCCTTTTTTTTATTCTGTGACACTGTTTTAATACAATAAATATACAAAACTTCTGAGCTACTGAGACATGCAACAGAGGGACAGAAATAGTGCATTTGTACAGAACCATGACATTCACCAGGATGGCAGAGCGTTGTTAGTAATTTACAAAATATACAAACAGTCCTCAGATAAATAAAACCAACTCCTAAATTACAGATTAATGACTATTGACATTCCAGTGTTTAAACTTAATACTTTGTACTCAAATTTGTCACAATATGACAAAGTTACAATTTACGTGGGTGCCATACTCTGATAATAAGAGACCGTAAAATCTAGTTTCATCAGGTACAAAATATTTTAACAAGTCTCAGCCTTCTGTTGTCAAGGGTAAACTCAAACTTCTCCTTCCCTTCTTTTAGGCTGCAAAATGTCAGAGATTTCTGATTTAAACAATTCATTTGTAACTGAACCTCAAATTTCACTTAGGACATTTAAATCCGTACATTCAACCCATGACACTACAAACCAACACTCCATACACGTAGAATATTAATAAGTTTTCTCAAAGAGCCTTTAAACATTTCAGGAAAAGTCTACCTGCCAAACTTAGGTTTTATTCCTAATGTGGCGTGGGTTTTTTTTTTCCAGAATATATTCTGGTAATGTATGTTACTATGCAATCTTCAACTAAGTTAAATTGCAAGAATTATGTCCCTGGAATTACTATCCAAGAGATACGAAAAGAATTGTTTAAATTTAGATTTTAAGGTAATCCATAGTAGAGGTTCTGAGATACAAGGTTCAAGTTAAATTTAAAAGACTATGAAAAGAACAATCTTGATATACAGCTGCTAGAAAGATAATGCCTGATCTCAAAGGAAAATGATGACTTTTATCTGGAAAGCTTTTAATAACATTCCACACAAACTGAAGTTCAATGCTAGCATGTTCAGTGACATGAATTTTAGAGCCCCTATTACACAGAATATTTAAATTGCTTTTAACTTCACAATGTACAGAACATTAAGAAGCAAGTATATTCATTAATACGAATTTCAGCATGGTGAAACTAGGATATTCATCCAAATTCAAGTTGGATTTAAAGAAATTAGAAGAAAGGAAACTAATAGGGACTTCATGCTCACAGTACAATACTGATCCAGGGATTAAGCTAGGTTTTTCATTTTGTAATGCTCTCCTGTTATTGTGAATACAGTGCAGTGAAAAAGAATCTGTGGAAGTCAGTCCACATTCTGGCAAGGCCTCAGAATTTTATGTCATCTTACTAAAGGTGATTCACCTTCAGAGCTGAATTAATTTCAGCCACAGTGGATACTTACACAGGTTGTGGGATGTGGTCCCTCCTGTTTCCATTTTCTAAAACGAAGTTTGAAAAAACAGCCCAAATCTTGCCCATAAGACTGATGAAGCAATGAGTACAATAAGTAATCTTCAAAGGAGAGAAACATGACATTATACTAAGACCTAGTTATGTTCTAGAATAAGATCATGGCATATACCATTATGGATTGTTCAGTTCCACAGCACCAATTTAACCTCGTAGACCTCCAGTCCAGTGAGTTAAAATTTAACTTTGTTGAAGATGAGTATTCTTCACTTTTCCAACTCAAAACACTTTAAAAGTTTTTTTCTCCCAGCTTAAATCACATCACAGAGATGGCTGAGATAATGTTAAAATGATTCAAGTATCTGTTAAATGCCATTGCTTAAAAAGCTTGGGTTTACACAATTCCTTTTAGAATATTAAATACTGTCTAGTTAGTTTTTTGGACGAGCAGTAAATAAGAACGGCTAGGCTAGAGATTTAGTACCACTATTAAACACAAATACACGTTAACAAAACCAAAATAAACTAAAAAAATCCCCAATCCAACAAAATTATAACTGCATGTAGAAGAGCGAAAAGGGGTAAGAAACTAGTGTTCTAAAAGTCAATGCTTGTTTATTGTCCAGCAAGATTATTACCCCAAGACATGAATATTGAAATTAAAGATAGCAAATATATAATCATTTAGCTCTGTGATTGAAACTATCAGTTAACTTCCTTAAACTGTACACTGCATTACACATTCTATTACAGAGAATGTTTCTGCACCACAGCCATTTTTCACAGGTAGAGAATACTCCATGAAAATAGATACAAACAAACGCTGTAATTATAAAGTGGTGCAGGTAAATTCTGGACCAAAACACTATTTAAACAAGATCAGATAAAACTCAACAGTATTCATGCAAACTTACAGGTTTATATCAAAAGACTTATCCTAAAAGATCCCCAAGAAAGAATTTGTAGTATCTATCCTACTTGTATTTGTCCTCCAGCAGCTGCTGAAACTGCAAAACCAGTAGGCAAACATCACTTCCTACATCTTTCAGTCTACCTCACTTCTTAACAGTAGAAATAGGGAAAACAGTTCTGAGAAAGTAAAATAATTGATCCAAAGTGCTTTCCTGACGGTAAAAGAAAAATACTAGAGTGAACCATTAAAAAACCTTCCAAATTCTTAATAGTTATTTGATAGTTATTCGATAGTTATTCATTCTCAGGCCAATTGTTGAAATTATTCATTCTCCTGAAAATATGGAAGGCTTTATATTCTAGAATACAACACCTTAAAGAAGGGCAAAGAATGGTTATCTATTTCAAAGAAATAAATTTAGAATAAGATAAACCAAACATTTCCCATTTTATCCATGCACAGCTGCAAAAGAGGCAAACATGCTGTGTGAATTTTGACCTAGGCTTTTAGGGACTATATTAAGTGACTGGAAAATAAAGTACAATCAAAGAGAACTGCAATGACTTCTTCTGTTTCCCTACATCCGGTTACCCTTGAACGCGTTCTGAGCTGCACTGGTTGCTGCTGTCGATGCAGCGTTGGCTGCAGCACTCTGTACAGTTTTGTTGGACATCACTCCTGTGGCAAACTCTTGCTGCGCTTTCTCAAAACTGGCACCAGTTGTGCGGTAGAGACCGTGAACCTAGGGAGGTAGAAATGCAGTGAAAAAACAGTGCACAGCCTTCCACTTCCTGGTAGACTGATAGCAAATTCTTAAACACAAAGCAGACCCATGTGTTCGGGAAAGCTGGTTTGCTCAGGCGTTTGGGTGGATCTGGAAATGAGTAAACTGACCTTTTCCTCACAAATCCTACAACCAACTGCCCCACCGCACGCACAGTTTGACTGCAGGAATACCAGTAACTTTTTGCAAGTTCAGAGTGGTCTCATAGGTATTTACTAAAATGTGTGTGGTATCTCCTGTTTGAAATAACATATTTAGATACACAAACAAGCTGTATCCTTTGTGTAACACAGGGTTCACAGCTGGCAAAACTGTATTCGGTCTCAATTTGTACACAACTTGTACTCATTAAAAGAGTGTGCACATTAAAAAAACAGGAGGAATCAAACCCAAAAAAGTAGTTTTCAATCCATGATGTCGATAACATTTTGGTAAATTTTTAAAAAACATCTTCATTTCTCTGACTGATACAGTGACAAGAACAAGCTAAGCTATGACTGAACATCAAACTGTACAGAATATCCTAATAGTGCAGACATGTATCTGCTAAGCTAGTGAGATGACCAGTAACTCTGCATAATAAGCAGAAGTATTAAACAATGACTTACAAATACACTGAACAATATGGCGTATAACCTTTAGTACAGCAAAAAAAAAAAAAAACAAATCCTGAGTGATTTCCTATTACTTGAGTATTAAAATTAAAATGCTATTTCTGACTCATATTCAACCAAGTCATAATAAAGTTGTTGAACAAGACTGCAAAGACATTTTCATTCAACTGTAACAGGAAAATTAAAGTTGCAACTTTTATCTTTGTTACAAATACGACTGTTTCTCATCCATGAAGCTATACCAAGATGCTATATACCAGAAGCTGTAACATCTGAGTATGCAGGCTTTTTAGAAGAAACCACATGCAAATGGTAGGAAGCACGGAAAAAAAAACCAAACAAACCAAAAAACCTCCACCATACATTTTTCTCACTTGTGTCTTTCTGCTGAACTTGAGTATTTATGCAGAAAATAAATAAGGAGAAGGGATATCTCCAAGCAATGCTTAAAATTCCCAGCTTGCCATAAACAGGCCAAACAGTTTGGCTATGTGAAAATCTTTAAGTGTAACTGTTACAGAGGTTGAACAGTTAGAATTGCCAGAACATCACCAGCAGAATTCTGTTACATTTTACACAAACACATCAACAACTTACTAGAACTTCAGTATCTAAACTTAAGTCTTCTGAATGCAAATTCTCAAAAAGCAACCATGGGAAAAAAGCATCTTTGAGCTTTCATTCTTTGCAATCATTAACTGGCAACAGATTTTAAAATAATAAAAGCAGAGAAATAAAAATAATTTCCTGAGGTACCAGGCATCTCCCTCTTCTATTGATTTTAATGGGAATTAATTTGGCCAGAGCTGAAATTTAGCAGTCACTGGAGACACACTTCACTCAGCCTAATGAATTACCAGAGATTTGGAAATCACAACTTGACCTCTACAGGTACAACTGGAGCGTTCAGTGCATTCATCTACCCCTTCATTGTGGGCCTGCCCCCCACACGAAGGGAAACTCGGAGCTCCCTCTGAGTATCTCCTATTTAGAGCCATCCTTCCAAATTTTAGTTTGCAGAAAATACATTGTACTGTATTGTACAAACAGTATTTAATAACTCCACAACAACATATGCAAAAAAAAATGCAGCTGTTAATATGTAAGGCACACCCCAAGAATATAATTTCATCCCCATTACTTTGTGACAGAGAATCTCTCAGGATTTGCAGGAAAACAAAATCCAGATCAAACACAGGAAACAGAAGAGGTGAATAATACGTAACTTACCTTTTTAAACATAACTAATGAGATAACAGCAGATGCTGTGAAAAGTGCAGCTATGATTATCATCATAATGCCAACAGGAATACTCTTATTCAGACCAGTAAGAGATGAAATCCACCCACTGAAAACAAAAAAGAAAGGACAAACTTTACTAGTACAGCACATGAACCACTCAAGCCACAGGTATCCACATCAAGAGAAGCTTTATAACCTCCTGGTTCTGATGAACTTTGAATATTTGTGAAGAAAAAGTCATGAGGATTTTACATAACCGTATTTCAGTTCTGTAATATGCTTTTAAGGCTTAGTTTCCATTTTTCCCAACTGCATGAAAAATTATAGTAAAGATGATTATCCTTGAGCGGAATTACAAAGAAACTAAGAGCCATTCATCAATATTTTAGCATTTTTTTGTCATACTGTCATTTCACTGATTTAAGACTACAAGATTTTGTGGAAGTGAAAATGTCCCTAAAAAGATAGCTTCTAAGTTCTTTAAACATCAAACAAAAACATGCCACACAGAGCTTCTATGTAGGAAGACTCAATTAATTGTACCCACACAGTGATGGTCTCTCAACTGAGGTTAATATGATAATTTTCTGAAGTAGATAGCAGTGGCTTAACTAATAGAAAAGATTCTTCTATCAGTATCTACTTCAAACATTTGCCCATTCTTCAAAATTGAAACACCAACAGAAAAAATACAGTATCAAACCTGAAACCCCAAGAAGCAGGCTGTCTTGAGAAAAATAGAACATCAATATGGAAAGGATTCTTACACACACACACACACACACAAACAAAAAGAAATAAAAAAGATGAATTTCTGTAAACTCAATCTTAAAACTTCCCTCTACCTGTTTGAAACTGCTTTGATATCCTCTATGTCCAACTGGTCTCTACCACAAAACTTCAAATCCAAACTGCAGCAAGCATTTTTTGATGATACAGCTACTTCCCATTCCCCTCTCCCAAATATCCTTAAAAGCACACTCCACATACATGGACAGCTGGCCCTCTAAAATGCTTTCTTGTTTTGTTAGTGTCAATCAATACATTCGTAAAAAGCAAAATAGTGGATTTGAGAGCAAAAATAATAAACCAGTATATTTCCTTACACTACAGTTCTAAAGCAATGCTATTTTTCTGCCTTATGTATGTTTGGAAGTTAGCAGAGAAGTATTACCCTGTGATACTACTGCCAGTTGTAGCTCTCCATGCTACCAGCTGGCTACTAAAACCATGCTCTTAGTTAATTCAAGTGTTGTTTGATTGGTTTTTTTCCCCCCAAGGAATGTGACCAATTCCCAACAGCTTTTCCTTGTAAGATCTAAACAGCAGACCTTGAAGACTCATACAGAAGATATACAGACATAGACAGATAATATATATAAAATCTTCATGTAAAAGCTTATACACTTACAAGCATCAGGAAGAAAAATCAACTATTTCAGAATAAGGAGCTGACTCAAACAAATGAGCTTTTCAGTAACTATCAAAGATACACCACTGTATTCACCCAGGTACACTGTTGTCTCATTCTTCATATTTTAGCAATAAATTTCCATAGTAAGTATATTAATATAACTAGAAATATTTAAAGCTACAAAATAATGATATGCAAACGGTATATTGTCTAAATAATTTTAATTTTCTAAGTTTTGCTTACGTTTTTATCTTTAATATAGAGTAATAGTATCTCCACACACCACCAAAATAGGGGAAGAAATGTATAAATGTATTACATTGAAGGATGAAATTTTGACCAGCCTAATAACAGAAGTACCTCACTTGCTTAGAATACGTTTCATCCAATTTTCCTAGTTGAGAAAACTCAAAAAATGCTTTTTGTGAGTGCTAAATGTAGCAAGCCCAGTAAGCACATTTAAAAGAACAAGAAACCAAACAAAAAAACCACAACCAACCCACAGAGACTCCACTGCAGTTGCTGTATCAAATATGAGTGTTTGTCTTACAGGCAGTACAACAATTTAGCAAACAGAATACTCACCAGTTTCCCCATCTTTGAAATCCTGCAGCTTGAAGTACATGTACAGCAAACTGACAGATATATACAAAGAAGAACACAAAGAACCTGAATGAACTGTCACTCCTGAAAGAGGAAAGATTAAACCAGCCAGTAAATTAATGAACTTTTGCAAATATTGTTGTACAAATCTAAAATTTTCTTCTGTATTAACTACACAAAAAGTGCTTTCATTTATTGGCAGTGACTTGAAGTATGAGTAATTCTGTGGTTTTGCAGAGTGTTTATTTACAAGAGCTACTCCTTTAAGATAGTATTTTTGCCATCTGCACCTCTAACAGGTGTGAATAGCAGCAAGATACTACTCCTTACTTAGTGTTCTGTCCGGCACACAGGAGAGCCTCTTGTACTAGCTATAGAAATTTTGCTACAGTGCATGAAGAACAGAATTATTCTCCACTTCTGAACTGAAGTTCACAGTGCTGGCAGGATGAGAAGAAAATATTTTTCTTGTAAAAGGAAATTAAATCTAATATGGAATTACTGCAACACAGTGGAGACCAGAATACTGAAGCAGCTGCTGCTTAAAAGCAAAATACACAAAATAGGTTTGCTGTTAAAATTATCAGAAGTCCAGCCTGACAAACACTGGAAGTAAACACACATATACATGGGCATGTGTGTGCACAGGCAAAATCTCAAAGACTTCAACTTATTACTATCAAAACTAACGATCATATGATATGCTTGCTACTAGAATTCTAAGAAATCACTCAGTTAAGTCACGGAATCAAGTTTTGCCATTAACAGCTCTTCCTGTTAATTTCTATTTATTCAACCAGTTAAGTTCATCAACTATTTTAATTTTCATCTGAGCAACTGACTGAAGTTGAATATGCAAGTTACTGTTTTCCTTTTCCCAACAACCAATATTCACTAAGAAAAGCTACGGATTTACTAGAGAGCAAATGCAAGTTAAACTATATGACTCCTCAAAGATGTATGGGCACCTCCTGGGTTAGCAAAAAGAAACATCTCATTTAGTCTTAAGGACATACTTAACTTCAATTTCTGGCTATCAATCTTTCTTTAAGGACAAAAAAAAAAAGTTTAATTTTGCATGCAAAACCACCATTCTTTTCTTAAACATAAAAGCTACAAAACCTCACACTTGTGAAGCCTGTAAAGACTGTTAAAAGCTAGGAAAAATTGGTATTAGTAGTTTGATTATACCTGCTCTACTCATTCTTAGGAATCTCAGTGTACTTGAGTTAAAGACACTGTAAGGTCACTTAATGAAAGATTTTTAAGTGTAAAGTTTAATGAAATTTCCTCAGGAATCCAAAAATTTACGACCCTCTTAACCATTAACCTACTCAAATTCTTGGTGTGAATTGGTAAGAGATTTAATGAGAATTTTCCTTAAAACTGTATCTTCCCAATACAAAGTTAAATATTTCCTACAAATATTTTGTCAATGGTAGAAGCTATAAATACTTCAACGGATATTCCCTTATATTCTTAACTATCACCATCTATGTTTCAAATAGAACAGCTGAATTAATGGCACACATTACTTGCTTCTAATGAAAGCATATTAAAGTATTACCAAAATGAGCATCAAACAAATTCTGGAATGCTAATGCATGTTGAGAAGTTTTTAAGTATTCTAAGTCAAGCTAAAGTTTTTACCTGAAAGCTCCATAAAGTGGCCTGTACCAGCAGACAAAAGAACAAGGGGTAAAAAGCAAGAACCAGAGAATACTCAGTCCAAAATCAACTCCTCGCGTAGAATCAACATAAAACCAGGCCAAACATCCAAAGATATTAAGAAACAGTGTCACTGTATGGACTGTAGAAGCAAAAGCAAATTAATCTTAATTTAGTTATGTTTATACAATACATTTTTGCAACTGTTAAAGTAATACCTAAACTGAGCATTTTTTAACAAATCATCCTCGGATTTAAACAATAAATCTATACCCTCTCAATACCCCCATCAATAAGCTACTTTTATATAGTTTTCTAACTTCCAGGTAAACCCTGTATTCACAAGTCAAAGTGCTGAACACGAAAATTCAAGTACTAACAGGTATATGATGAAGGAAGAAATCATGACATAAAAATAAAACCTTTTCAGATTCAAAAGGAAAAAAGTTGTTTCCACTGCTGCAGCAGTTGATACTTTTTCTACAGCTATAATGGGATACAGATATTTAACAGACTACTGAATATTTTTTGAGAGAAAGCTTATAAATTACATAAAAGGCATCATGTATTTAGCACTGCATGCATTCTAATTTGAAAATAAAAACTAAAAAAAAAAATAATATCTTTAAATGGAAAGCTCTTTTGTCTTCCACGTAATAAAGCAAAAATAAAATCCCACCCAGTAAAAGTGTTTCTCAGTAAAAACAGATCTGCAAGAAGCTGTCATAGATGCTTTCATACATATTGCATATTCAAATATTTATTACAATGGGTATTGGCAGATGTCTTAAACATCTGCCTTTTTGGTGTTCCATTCTTGGCTCAATACTATCATCTTCTCATTGGCAGACTTTGTTACAGGTTAACTACCGAATTTCTACCAAAAAAAAAAAACCAACAAAAACGCATTGGTATTACAACTGCACAGTTTACTTCAAATATATTTAGTTCTTAGATCAGAAAAAAGATACAATAGTATTAAGCAACATTACACCTACTACCTTCATACTATCTGGCACAGAAGTTAGCTCTGCCAGACTTAAAAAATTAACATAAATTTCTGCCTTTGTTCAGCAATAACCAGTGGTTCAGCAGTGATTCTGACACCTCAGAGGACATTTTCTATCCTTGTGGCCCATGATAAAGTACGAGTACGCATAGCAGAGTGCACAAGCTGCTCCTTGCAGCAACGATTTTTTTATTTATGTTCAGGAAAACATCTTCTTCTACTAGAAGGTAAGGTTAACGGAAGAACTGGAAGATTATAAAGATTCTGAATAAAAGACTCCTCAAACTCCTTGTTGCCCTCTGAACTAGTACTTAAATAAGCCCTAAGTCAACCTAAGCAGGAAAACTCTTAAAGCAAAATGCCCACATCGTTGCATGAAAGGCTGATGAAACTCAAAACATTTCCCTCAGACAAATCATATTTTCCTCTAAGAATCACCGGGAACAATAAACTGTACTTTTAAGTAAAAAGCATTTAATGCATCTACATATCTTAGTACTATTACACAAGGTCAGCAAAACCACTCATTTCAGAACTTGTGTGTATGCCCCATAAAGCACAAGAAGGAAATCTAAATTCCTGCCTTCCTTTGATAAATATGAGAAGGCTTCCTAAGGGGTATTTTTTCATTTTCTAGTCAATACTGGAAAACAGGGAGACCTCTGAGATTACTAGAAACATCCACACTCTGGTAGAGTTTGAACTTTCTGAGATTACTACCTATTTTTTTTTTTTTTTGCAATTGCAATCGTGGTAACAGGACAAGTTTTAAAAAAACAACCATCCATGCAGAAGAGGGTTGAAGTGTCACACCCACTACTGATACTTCTTAGCACAACAAAACCAGCAACAGGGGTCTACTTCACAGAGAATCTCAGCTATAAAAAAACAAGTATTAGCAAGCTGCATATGAAGACATGGGACTTCACTGACAATTCTCTCTTTGCTCCACTTGCCCTTAATCTCTGCCTGCTGCAAAGTACAGAAATGCCTTTGCTCTTTGAGCCACCACCTTCACTATGTGACCTAGACAAGCTCTGCTGTTGTATGAACAGACAGGTGGTTTTTATGCTCAGGGTAATGGTTTTAAGTACCCTCCACCTACTTGTATCATTAAACTATGACAGGTTATTTTAAGATAATGACCACCTGGGGGCTGAAATGACCTAAGGCTTTGCAGAAGTCTGCAACATGTGATGTCTGTATGACAAAAACTTCATAGCTATACCAACACAGTGCTTAGTGTGAAGTGACCTAAGAAATCCTTCTCTTTGTTTAGCTGTTGAAGCAGCTGAGGTTAAAACTGAGAAAAGGGCATTCATCATGCCAGAGTAAGAGTCAACAATGGTAAATTACATTATTTTAATACATATTCAGATTCAACTCCACTTTTATTAAACTCCCTTGTACAGAACAATTCTACTTGGATATACATTCCCTGTCTTAATTAACTACACTTTATCAAACATTAATGCTTGCAAGGGAGTACATAGATGAATGTATGTAGATGCTAATCCAGCATCTACATTCTTGAAATTATTATTTTGCAGTCCCATTTGGGACTCTATGAAAACACATTTTTGTTAATAGGTTTCACTTCAGTAATGTTTTACTGATTATATTCCAGGGAAACCAAAGTCCTCACTATAACACATGACAAAAGAAGGCGCTTCTTCCCAGGAATCAGCTGGACTGTCACTCTGTAATGGACTGCAGTAAGGCGAATGCGATGCCTACAAAATGAAGGGTTTTGAAGCCACAAGGCAACCAGCAAGTGCGGACAAAGCTGGTGAAGTCTGATTACATACAACCTTAGAGCACAGAATGCCTTCAAATGTAGTTCCTTGTCTGTTGTGCTCTTTTTGGAGTTAGGGTGAGCAAAACATGTGCAAACACTAAAAACAACATAAGTATTTTCCATGAGAAAAAAATGTATTCAGAAACATTTGGCTTAGCTCAGTCCGTAACATAAACGCATGCTATCAAAAATATGAAGGTGTTTTTTCTTCTCTATTACAGTACCTTAGGACTTCATCTAAAATACTCTACAAGGTCCACATTTGTTGACGCTACACACTAAAAGATCCACAATAATATGGAATGAATCTCTAAGACATCAACAAAGCAATCAGACCTCTAAAAAATGTAACCTGCAAAGAAAGGCTGAGTAAACTATGCTAATACAGCCAAAAGGAGAAAATTAAAGGGGACGCATGCATAACAACAGTGGACACCACATGGAAGATCAAACACAGAAAGGAGAATTAAAGTCTATACTGGGAAACAGCTTTTAACAATAAAAGACAGAAATATACTAGAATGGGCTTGGAGGGAAAGTGTCCATCCTTGGAAGTTCTCAAGAAGAGGCAGAACAAACATCAGCACAGATTGACACGTGTGCTGTTGATCATATCCTCACTCAGAAGGATAGATAAGATGAAAGTGTCCTAAACAGAAAAAATACCATAAAAGTTGGCATTTTATGATATTGGTTTTCTACCAGAATCCACAGTTTTAAGTCACTGGTCTTTGAAAACTTTTAAAAAGTTTTTTTCATAGGAAATCAAAACATTCATAACCTATATAAAGTGACAAACCCAAATACCACAAGCTTTCATGAGATTAAGCAGCTCTTCAATTTGTAACTTCAAATAAGAAATGTTTTTCGAGAACCAGTACTGCTCATTTTATACACGCTATCAACCTGCAGGCAAAGTAGCTAGAGAACACAAGCTTTTGAGCAAAAAGAAATCTGATATTAGATACGAGACAAGAGACACTATTAACAACACAGGAACATCTAAAAAGTAGCGCTCAGTGCTAAAGAGCCACGAAAACAGTCACTCTATCTGCAATCCACTTAAACAGCAAGGGTCACTAAAGATAGAATGGAAAAGTTCCATAGCAGCTGAGAAAATCTATTGCTAATTGATTGCTACAGTTTACAAATTCAACATGAGATCACTCAGCCAGTAAAATGAAAAAAAAAAAAAAAAAAAAAGAAAAGAAAAGAAAAAGTTCTCCCAGGGAAACAAACAATGGTAAAGTGCAAGATAAAACTACATCAAGGAATCAGAAAACTCTGATTTCTGAAACAAGTAGAGAAAAGATGGATGAACTCATGGAATACTGACACATAAATTGTTTTCTCATGAGATGAAGAGCATATAGAAATAAAACAGGCAAAAAAAGTTTCCTCAGAGACACAAAGACCAATAATAAAAATCCTGTACTGAATATTTTTTTAGCCCGAAGATTTTGTCTTTCTTTTCCTTCATTATGCCCTTCTCCTTCATTCCTGAGTAATCCCCAAGTCAGAGAGTAGTAGAGCTAAAGAAGGAAAAGACCAAGAGGACTCAGTTAAAAATCTCAGGCTATCTAGAAGAAAATATGTCACATTATTGTAAAAGCACAACTCCTACATATTTTGAAGTACTATAATGTTGCTGCTTCCTCTATTTATTGCCATAAGAAGGAGAAAGAAAAAGAGTATTAATATTCCAATTCTCACTGACCAACTTCACCTTGTATTTGAAACATACAGTGCTTTCAGAACTCAGTTCTGCAAATGACCACAATTCATAATCACCCTAAAATTTCAGAGTATCTGATCTTAAATTTCATGTAAGTCTTCCATATCTGTCAGATTTATGACAGTGACTAGTCACATATTCTACAGTGGATTTAGTTACTTATTTCAAGATTAATGACCCAGCAATGAATATAGACAGTTATGGATTATGATGAAGCAGAATTAACTTGATTCAGTGCTGACTGCTCATTTTGGTGTATCAATTACGTGGTTCCACCACAGTAATAAGATTACCAGATTCCCAGATAAATTCATGGAAATTTAACAAAATCTGAAGCCTTGAAAAAAATACAGAAAAGTTCTTAAATTCATATTCCCTTAGCACTACAATATATTAAACACATCAAAGCACCTAAATCTTTGGAATTTCCTCTGTCTTAGAGTAATTATTAGGCTCTCATCACAGTGGACAAAGCAAAAGAAACAAATATTGTGGCATTTGTATATTTGGCTCATCCAGCATTTCCCCAGTCAAAATACAGCACCTGAATGAGGACAAAACCCCACAAAGATGATGTAGAGCATTCCTGGTGTACAAAGGATAGTTTAAAAATGGACTCAGCTAATTTATTTTGCACTATTTTTTTTAATAGACTAAAATGATACTAAGTGTCCAATACAGACTAAAAACTATATTAAATGACACACAACTATGTATATTAAAGCAAATGGATATTATAATACTTAAAGTCACAAGCCTGATAACATTGAGAGTGAATTATATTTCTTAATATATAAGCTGATTTAAAAAACTTAGAATTGTTAGAATTAGTAGAATTATTTCAAAGTTAATAAACGGTCAAAGCTCATTTTAAAATAACAGAGATACTTAAACCAGAAAACTGCAATACACTGGAATTAAAATGCCTTAGGATAATCTCCTCCTTTTTTTTGTGGCACTTTCTATGAAATAATTCAATACTTGTAAAATTGAAACTAACAAAAGTATTTTATTTCAACATTTGACTTCTGAATTCAAAATAACTTCTCACTACAGACATTACAAAAGTCAAAGCAGCAGGTATGTTATCATCAAGTCTGAAGAAGCACTTTTGGTTTTCTGGAAGAAAAAGAAAATAAAAAAAATTTTGCTTAGAAAATACTTACACATCCACAAATAGTACATAACCTTTACTGTCTTCTGGAATTCTACAGGAATGTCTACAGAAAAGTCCTGGTAGAAACAAGGACCTATGGGAAAATTCTCAGGAAGAGGTGGCCAGTTATTTTTTCTACCTGCAAAACAGAAAAAAAACCCAAAGAGCCTTATAATACAGTTTTAATTTTTGTATACTAGAGATACGCATTTGAAGTCGTTCAAATTGTTTCATGCAGAAGTTCACGAGCATTTGGATAACTTGGACTACCAAACCCCTCCCTGTCTCAATACACATTTCCCTCCAGTTCCACAATACCCACAATTCTTTGTTGAACACAAAAGACTGGGGACTGAAAAGCATTCTTCATTTTCAGAATCTTTGTATTTTTAACACCAGGCTCTTTAGAATCATAAAATAGTTTAGGTTGGAAAGGGCCTTAAGATCATCTAGTTCCAACCCCTCTGCCATCAGCAGGGACACCTCCCACTAAACCATGTCACCCAAGACTCCATCCAACCTGGCCTTGAACACTGCCAGGGATGGAGCATTCACAACTTCTTGGGCAACCGAACTCCAGCGCCTCTCTACTCTCACAGTAAAGAACTTCTTCCTCATATCTAACCTAAACTTCCCTTGTTTATGTTTGAACCCATTACCCCTTGTCCTATCACTACAGCCCTAACACTTTGAACTAGGTCTCAATATAGCTTACAGTCAAAACTTTATCTAAAAGCCCAAAAGCCTCCAGAAAGGCAGCTATTGAAATGGTCTAAACTACTCTTCATTTCAAGAAGATGCCCTACAGCATCACTGCATTTATTACAACTGCATACAGTTGTGCAACAGAGTAAAGACACCATAAAGGATGTGGTATCAGACACTTGAATTTCCTGTATGCTGATCTGCTCACAGGCTAGAATATGCACTCTGCCAAATAGAAACAGACTCAGAGATTCAACTAAGATAACTGCAACATACCTTGACCCTAGCATTTCAAATTCTGGATGCAAGAAATACATTAATCACCGTGTTCAAAAAGTGGAGCTGAACTAGAAACTAACCTAAAGGCTAACCTTTACATAAAATTCTGACAAGTTTTGCTTGCAACTGTTATCTTCAACCTTATCTTTATTAGAAGTTCATATGATAAGAATAGAAAACTTGCAAAGCTTACACATGTTTTGCTTCCCCACTCAGACAAGATGAAGCTGGTAGTTCTGTCCAAACAGGTCCAACATATCTGTTAACTTTTCTGCCTCTTCTACTGAAATTTTTACCAGGCTTTTCAGAGCAGGGGGCTGGGAGAGGGAGCACACTGAAGGTAATCAAGTAATATTCCCATTCATATTACAAACTACTTTGGGACTTCTTATGCGAAAAATACCTGAATAATAATTCAGATCTTATTCCCACAGCATATGGTTCTGTCAGTACTAATAGTTGAGAGTTATGGAAAAATTCAGGTATCTTGTAATAATTCAAGATGTTATTTAAGAACTTCATTTTAAGTGCTTTCCCACTGCTGTGGCACAGGTTTGAAAATTTTCAACTAAGACTGGTGAGACAGTCTGAGATCAAAAGTCAAGAGGTTTTTTTCTACATACATTCTGGATACTCATATTTGAAGACCGCACCTTGATGAGCAACAAGCTAGCTCAGAGTTATTTCATTCAACACACATTACCACCGGAAGGCCTATTAACATAACTTTAACGGCATGTCTATTCTGTATATGCAGACAACCCCACTCAAGCCTCATGCAAGCACAGAAAGGGATTTTCAGGCATGCCCAAATAACTAGCTGAATTAGGAAGCAGCATACCTTAACAAGCTCAAATGCAATGCTGTGCAGGACCCGGGCAGAAAGATCAAAGGCTGGGCTGACCTATCAGCCTGAAGATCTTTGCACTGCAGTTAGTTATGCATGACAGTTTCCTAAATGGCAGCCAGTATCTTAAATTGAATGCAAATAGCTAGAGTATTGCAAAAGACCCTATCCCTCCAATCAAGACAACTCTAAAGTGTTTCTTTTCAATCACAATAGACGATTCCTGATTTGCAGCATCTTTTACACAGTCATTTGGTAAAAAAAAAATAGCATCTTCTTTAATACTTAAAATCCCTCTTTTTTCTGCTTAGCCTTCCTAAAGAATCCTTTAGATTCTCCATGGATTCTTCAAGCATTTTGATGTGAACAACTGCAATCTAATAACAAATACCCATTTTAGAAATGACCTGTTACATTGGGTAACAGGTTCCCTATGATACAGATGAACAAAAACTGTCCCTAAAGCCAGGAAGAGAAAAGCAATCAATCCAGACCATCATCATAAATTAGTGAAATTAGATGAAAGGCAATAGCTGGAGAAGGAAAGAAGGGAAAAAAAAATCCAAACAAACAAAAAAATAAAACAAAAAAGCCCCCAACAAAACAAAAAAAAAATAAACCCCCCCACCAAAAAAAAAAAAAAACCAACAAACAAAAACACAACAAAAATAGCTTCTATCTGAGAGAAGAGGTACAGAGATTTAATAGAGATACTGGAAAGAACAAATACAAAGAAAATAAAAATGCATTAATGAAGGAACAAAATCACTGTGATTCTTTTCCTCAGAAGAATAGCAATTTCCCATTCCCAGATCCTAGCAAATGACTGGCATATATTCAAGGATCACCTGCTGCAAGCTCAGGAGCGATACATCCCTACTAGAAGGAAATGCTGCAGGAGGGCCAGGAGACCTCCTTGGATGGATAAGGAGCTGCTGAGGAAAATTCTAAGGAAAAAAGAGGCTTATATAAGATGGAACCAAGGACAGGCAGCCTGGGAAGAATACAGGGATGTTGTCCAGGAAGCTAGGGACCAGGTTAGGAAAGCTAAGGCCCAGTCAGAACTAAACTTGGCTAGGAATGTTAAAGATAACAGGAAGGGATTCTATAGGTACAAACAGAATAAAAGACAGACTAGGGAGAATGTGGGTCCTCTCCAGAAGCTATCAGGAGAACTGGCTACCATGGATTTGGAGAAGGCTGACGTTCTTAATGACTTCTTTGCCTCAGTCTTCACTGACAAATGCTCTGACCACACCACCCAGGTTTTGGAAGGCAGACACAGGGACTGTGAGAATGAAGACCTTGGGCCCACTGTAGGAGGGGATCTGGTTCCAGATCATCTTAGGAACCTGAACGTGCACAAGTCCATGGGACCTGATGAAATCCATTCGCGGATCCTGAAGGAGCTGGCAAATGAAGTTGCTAAGCCACTGCCCATCATATTTGAAAAATCATGGCAGTCAGGTGAAGTTCCCGACAACTGGAAAAAAGAAAATATAACCCCCATTTTCAAGAAGGGGAAAATGGATGACTCAGGG
Source organism: Myiopsitta monachus (assembly GCA_017639245.1). NCBI lineage: Eukaryota > Metazoa > Chordata > Aves > Psittaciformes > Psittacidae > Myiopsitta > Myiopsitta monachus. The sequence continues at coordinate 24,771,077 of CM029941.1, forward strand.
AACTACAGACCAGTCAGCCTCAACTCTGTGCCTGGCAAAATCTTGGAGCTAATTCTCCTGGAAGGCATGCTAAGGCACATGAAAAACAACAAAGTGGTTGGTGACAGCCAGCATGGCTTCACTAAGGGCAAATCCTGCCTGACCAATTTGGTGGCCTTCTATGACAGGGCTACGCAACTGATGGAAAGGGGTAGAGCAGTTGATGTAGTCTACCTCGACTTGTGCAAAACATTCAACACTGTCTCACACGACATCCTTGTCTCTAAGTTGGAGAGACATCAATTTGATAGGTGGACCACTCAGTGGATAAAGAACTGGCTGGATGGCCGCACGCAAAGAGTTGTGCTCAATGGCTCAATGTCCAGCTGGAGACCAGTAACGAGTGGTGTCCCTCAAGCATCGGTGTTGGGACCGGTCTTGTTCAACATCTTTGCTGGTGACATGGACAGTGGGATTGAGTGCACTCTCATCAAGTTTGCCGATGACACCAAGCTGTGTGGTTCAGTTGATACGCTGGAGAGAAGGGACACCATCCAGAGGGACCTTGACATGCTTGTGAGGTGGGCTGATGCCAACCTGATGAAGTTTAACCATGCCAAGTGCAAGGTCCTGCACCTGTGTCGGAGCAATTCCAGGCACAGCTACAGGTTGAGCAGGGAAAAGATTCAGAGCAGCCCTGCAGAGAAGGACTTGGGGATGTTGGTCGATGAGAAAATGAACATTAGCCGGCAGTGTGCACTCGCAGCTCACAAAGCCAACTGTATCCTGGGCTGCATCAAAAGCAGCGTGCCCAGCACATTAAGGGAGGTGATCCTGCCCCTCTACTCTGCTCTCATGAGACCTCACTTGGAGGATTGTGTGCATTTCTGGTGTCCTCAACATAAAAAGGACATGGAACTGTTGGAACAAGCCCAGAGGAGGGCCATGAGATTGATCAGGGGACTGGAGCACCTCCCGTATGAAGATAGGATGAGAAAGTTGGGGTTGTTCAGCCTGCAGAAGAAAAGGCTGCGTGGAGACCTCATGGCAGCATTCCAGTATCTCAAGGAGGCCTGTAGGGATACTGGTGAGGGACTCTTCATTAGGGAGTGTAGTGAGAGGACAAGGGGTAATGGGTTCAAACTTAAAACAGGGGAAGTTTAGATTGGATATGAGGAAGAAGTTCCTTAATGTAAGGGTAGTGAGGCACTGGAATGGGTTGCCTAGGGAAGCTGTGAATGCTGCATGGCTGACGGTGTTCAAGGCAGGGTTAGACAGAGCCTTGGGTGGCATGGTTTAGTGGGAAGTGTCCCTGCTGATGGCAAGGGGGTTGGAACTAGATGATCTTAAGGTCCTTTCCAACCCTAACTATTCTATGATTCTATGTATGACTGCTCTCTACAGCTTCCTGAGGAGGGAAAAGTAGAGAGGGAAGCGCTGAGCTTTTCTCCCAGGTGTTCAGCGATAGGATGTATGGAAATGGTTCAGTGCTGCACTATGGGAGGTTTAGATGGAACAGTGAGAAGCATTTCTTTACTAAGAGGGTGGTCAAACCCTGGAACAGGCTTCCTAAAGAGGCGGTCAATGACCCAAGCCTCCTGGTGTTTAAGAGGCATTTGCACAATGCCCTTAATAACATGCTGTAACTTTTGGTCAGCCTTGAAGTGGTCAGGCAGACGGGCTAGATGACCACTGTAGGCACCTTCCAACTGAAATACTCTGCTTATAAAATTCACAAGACGTTGAATTACTAAACAATTATGTTACCTGGAATTGCACCAATGTGTATTTAAAAAACACCAGCACATGTGGAAATAAAACAGTCAGTATTCTAAACACAAGTGAAAAGACCACACAAAGTCAACCTTGCACATAGTGCTATGTTTTAGCTTTTTCCTAACTTTAGACTGAAGCTCTTCCTTTTGAAAAGGAAAATTCCCACAGATCTACTTTTACCAAAGTATCTTCAGTTAAGGAGACGTAAATTTTCTCATTTGTAAAACTGCTGCACAAAATCTGATAGCTTTGCACAGCACACAATTTGCAGCAAAGTGAGATTACTGATCTTCACTACGTGTTCCAAAGTGTCTTGAAAAACAGAAAATTAATAAGAGATCTTTCTGCCATTTGCATTGAATATTGCCTGTAACATAGCAAGAGATGATAAAAAGAAAATCTTTTAAAACAGGTAAGTTCTCCTACATCTATAAATACTTACAGAAATAAGAGATTTTACTTATGAAGTTACTTTTACTACTTCTCTAAATGCTCCATTTCTATTTAAAAAAAAAATTGAAAATCTACACAGGACAGGACAGGTTTTATTCACTGTATGCACTGTCTCAAGGGAGATAAACTTTCTTTTCCTGAAAAGATTATAAACCCTCCTCTTTGACCTGTTTCAAAATGTTACTGTAATACTAAAACAGTTTCTAAGAAAATGTTAAGTATCTGCAATTTAATGAAGTATTTTTTTCATGCATACCCCCCTGCTGATTGAGACTCTGCATTTCCCTTTCTCTGCGATCTAATTCAGCTGCTTTTCTTTCCAGTTCTTCTTGACGCTTTAGCAGTTCTGCCTGGGCCAAGGCATGCTCCTGAACAAAACAAGCATTGTTAGATATCAATTAAAAATACAAACACAAAATAAAAATTCCAAGTCTATTTTCTATAATTAAGCATCTCCAGTTATGGATGAAAAGTGGCCTAATATTGCACAAATTTGTGCATTAACTGATTACTTAAAGGCAGTATTAATTTTCATAAATCATTAGGAATACCTTATTCCAGAAAAAAATACATTATTTCACAAGTGTATTTAAATACTTATAATTAAATAGAACCTAGTGCCTGAAGTTGCAGACAAACCTTTGCAATTTGTGTGTAAGCAGGTGGTTCTTCTGTTGGTTTCATTATTGCTGGCTGGGTACTGGGTTCATTAGGCATTTTCACATTTCCTGGAGGAGGCTAAGAAAACAAGAGACAATTTAAAGGAGATAGTTTCCTAGTCTAATAAACACCTTTTCATTAACTCTGTAAGAACCAATATAACTGTTTTAAAGGAAGCGTTACTGACAAACCAAAAACCTGGTGTGCTGCCGGCAATATTATAACCTTTAGGAAAAAGAAGTTAACTCTATTCTCTGGTGCAGTGTCCTGCTTATTTGGTTTTACACTGCATGACTTGCTATAAACACATATGGAAACTTACAGATCAGTAGAAAGCAAACAGAATTTTAACTCTGTTCAGATGTCAGTATGAAAGGACAGTTACTGTTTAAGAGAACTGCAGGATTTAAAAGTGATTTATTCATATTCTAAACATGATGCCATTTATTAGTAATGTCTTCCAGAGCTTTCTACTAGTGTCTTCCAGGGCTTTCTACTTAACAAAGGCATATATCACCTAGCTAACTAGAGAAACAATATACCATATTAAATGTTCCAATTCAAGATCCATAATGTACTGCTCAACTACTCTGCCAGCATGTACCCTCATATTCAGTTTCAAGTACCACTGGCAATTCATTCACTTGGTTATCACCTACAAGAATACAGCTTACAAGCTTTCAGTAGCTTGGGTTCTTCCTCTTCATCTCCCCCCCCCCCTTTTTTTTTTAATTCTCTCCTTATTCCCATCCCTTACTGTCATCATCTCTGATTTTTCCCACATCTCTCTATCATACACAAGGCTAATCAGTAGCTACCAAACCAAGGAAAAAACATTACCTGGATTGAAGTTATCAACTGAACTTTACCAAAGCAGATCTGTATAGCACTACTATGATGTTATTTTATTCTTAGATACATTTGGGAAAACTACAATTCCTTCTCTGTGTAGAACTTGCAACATGCAAGACTTCCCCATTTTGTGATATTTTAAGCCAGAGACATTTGTTCTCAGTAAGACTGAAATCAAGAACAAAAATACAGTGAGAAATGTGATGTTTTCAATACACAAACACCTTAAAACAAAGCAGGAGTAACTAAATACCACTCACTTGGCAAATTATGACTTGGTGCACATTATCTGCACATTTTCGAATCATCTTTTGAAATGCACAAATGCAGTACACTGAGGAGAAAACCTGTGCTTGAGTAAACTCCATCTCTCTGTGTGATATTGCAGTACATCTCAGCAACATCAGCTGATTCCAGCATTTCAAAATTATCTTTCCACTTTATACATCAAGTCACAACAGAATACTGAGATACCAGAGAGATCTCATTTCTCAAATGCTTGATGATTTAAGGTTTTCATCCTAAGAAAGATTACTTGGTACTATGGAATGAAGACAACTGAAGGTTAAATGCAAAGTCCTGCTCTTGGGTCACAACCACCCCACTGCAACGTTACAGGCCTGGGGAAGAGTGGACAAAAAAGGACCTGTGTGTGTTTTTTAACAGCCAGTTGAACATGAGCCAGCTTATGCCCGACTGGCCAAGAATGCCAACAGCATCCTGGTCCATATCAGCAGTAGTGTAGCCATCAGGGCCAGTGCAGTGATCATCCCCCTGTACTCAGCACAGTGAAGCTGCACCTCAAATCCTGCGTTCAGTTCTGGGCCCCTCAGAACAAGACAGACACTGAGGAGCTTGTGAAGCGCCTGAAGCACAAGTCTGATGAAATGGGGCGGCTTAGCATGGAGAAAAGGAGGCTAAGAAGGAATCTCATCACTCTCAACAACTACGTCAGAGGAAGCTGTAGTGAGGTGGGGGTCAGTCTCTTTTCTTAAGTGACAGAGCCAGAGGAGTTACACCAGGGGAGGTTTTGATTGGTTGTTAGGAAAAATTTCTTCACCAAAAGAGTGGTCAAGCACTGAAACAGGCTGCCCAGGGAAGAAGTTGAGTCACCACCCCTGAGGTATTTAAAAGACCTGTAGATGTGGTGCTTAGGAACCTGATTTAGTGGTGGACTTGTCACGGCTGGGTTATCTGTTAAGTGGACTTCATAATTCTTAAGGACTTCTCAACCTAAATGATTCTATGATTCTCTGAAGCTGGTTAAAGACAGTTAATAAAGACAGTTTATTAACTCCTTATGTTGGAGTATACTGTGGTAATGAAAAGGGCCTGTACAAGAACTCCTACAAAAACTAGACAACCATTTTCTACTTCAAACATAAGACAGAAAACCTGCACTACAATAATAAAAAGCTACTGAATAAAACTTCTAATGCATTATGCATTGTAGGCCACAGCAATCCTAAAAAAGCCAAAAAGGAAAAAAAAAAAGGTAACAATAGCTTTGAAAGCATAACTGATAAGCAGCTGCCTGCCAGACTAATAATCAAGATGTTCATGGTTTTCCACAAGGACTACAACAGCCCTCGGTAATACTGTAAAAAAAGTAATAGTAATACTACCTGTAATGGTGTAAAAAGGTGGATTATCAGACTAGAAAATATCTGAACAATGTATTCAAAGTGCCTTTGAAAGATGCTTCCTCCGAACAGCCTACAGTGCTGCTAATAACTGATACATGTATATATGCTTATGAAAAAAGAAACCAATTAGAAAGCTCACGAGCTACAGAAACGAAGATGTCAACCAACAGCACACAACATTAATATAAGGTACTAATTATGTACAAGATTCTTCTTATTCAGATTTCTACATTATGTTCCACTATATGCTAGCTGATCATCTATACGGTGTTAAGACTTGCTGTCTATTGTGCACATAATGATAGTTGTGTAAAAGACCTGCTGCCTACATAGTAGCCTGTTTTCCTGGAAGTATTTGTAGCAGAGGCTGTGAATTCTGGAATCCTAAGAAAGAAGGGCTGGGGTACAAAAGGTGTTAAGGGATATTACAAAGCCTACCACTTCTGGGATGCTCTAAGACCTGGGGACTCCTCCTTTCCAACTGCTGGAGCCCAGACCAGCTCTCCTGAGACTCTTTGCGGGCTATCCATTTCAGGTTGCTGAAGAGAGCTATAGCTTTCCTGTCTCCAGGTTCACCTAGTAGCATGTTTAGTGTGTATTCCAGGGACGCACACAAATACACACACACTTGCACACACAAGGGCACTAGAACTGCCAGCTACATGAGCTGCCACAGACCAGGCATTGCCTTTAACAACACCCCAATGTAAAACTATCAGATTTACACAGAACATAGATACACAGAGTCATACCCCACTGCTCCTTCCCAGTGCGTGTGAGAGCTGTCACTTTTCCTTCCTCTGTTATGAAGCCAGCTGAGGTACGTTCCAGTTTATGCTTTAATAATTTTCCATTACTTACTTTTCTTAACACTCAGCTGACTACCTGTTTCCATCAAGAAGCCAGGTGTGGATGATCAGTCTGGTTTCTTATACGCACTTCACTGTGTTTGGATGCAAGACAGAAGGAGAGGAGCTACCCAGGAATTTAATAGGGGAAAAAAAAATAATCCAAAAAAATCCCCAACATTTAAATGTCTCTTAAAACCACCTCAACTCTACTAATAATATTTTCCAAACTTTTAATGCAGCAATTTGAAAACGACTGCTATATGCATTATTGTGTCTATTCATGTTACACATATATACACAGAGTGCTCGAAGGAATTCAACATGCATTAGCAAAACTTGCAGAACCAGGAAGAGAGTAAAAGCCTTCTTTAACTGTATTTTCATTAAACGATGAAGCAGAAATACTAATTGTCTAATCTCATCTGTTCCTTCTTAATTTCAGAAACATGAAAAAAGACAAAGTAATCTCCATGGCGACTGTTAGAGCTGGAGACAAAACCACTGAAGATGCAGGCAGTGATATTTAATCTGACATTTATACCAAGAATACTCCTCATTTCTCTTGTTAGATGTCAAGGTCGCAATGCTTGACACCTATTATCTCCTACATCCATTCACTTTCCCCATTACATCTTACATGTTATTTTCCTATCAAATTTCCCAGTGCAGATGTGAAGGACACAATTTGACTGATAAAAGATGAATACACTGAAATAATTTCTCAGTAGTCAAATAAGGATACTGCGAAAAAGTAGAATTTTTTTTTTTCCCCTGTCCTGTCTAACCAAGAACTGGTAGGAAGCATCTCCATTGGCAAAAGCAAACCACGACTAAGCTAACAAATGTCAGTATTTAGAGTTTGAAGTCACTTTCTCAAAGAAGAAATATTTTTGCAGTCCAGCACGCTTCAGCAACTTGAATTTGAAAGGAAGGTGGAAAGAAGGTTATTGCTGCATTAATGCTATAGAATGCAACATACCATCTTACCACTACCACTAGAAATTTGGATTTCCAATTGAAGCATACCATTCTCAGCTTCCTTAAGAACTACAACTACACATTATTACTCATAGTGAAAGAAATATAATTTGAAGTCTTACAGACCAGTAATTCTCAAACTAAAGAACATAAAAGTCTTCAGGATATATTTTGCTACCACCAGCTTGCATCCTTTCTGCTCACTCACACCACTGTGGTTTCCAAATATTTGAAGTGGGATTTCGTGCACAAAATTGTTCCAGATGACTCAGCTTCCCAACAAATGTAAAAAAAGGAACAGCAGCAAATCAAAGCCCCAAGAAACTATTTGGATGTTTTTGCTCTCAGCAGGACACAAAATGCAGAGTAATTTCTATTCCTACACTGACAGACATTGTAATCCTCCAAGTCTAAAATTCACAGATCCTGTTTCTATCTCTGTTTATCCATCCCTTAAAGGCATTCACTTCCACTGCCTCTTCCCTTAGTCCTGTTGCATACATTTATTTCTACGTGCATAGTATGCCCTTCTCTTACACACAAAGCTTGTAGGAAAAGAGAGCTGATTACCCGCAATTGTGAGCACATCCTCAGGTACCTAAGCACATTGCTGCAAATACATATAATTACAGAATAAATATTCACATATTCAGCACCCACAAGAAACACAGGAAGAAGAGTATCATCTAACGGTTAGATGATTACTGCACTCTTAGCTGAACATATACTTTACTCTTTCAGTCTTGCCTTCTGCAGGAAAACCTGTGGAAGCTCTTTTCCTCTACAGAGAACTCATTCAGTGACAGTTTTTATTAATTCAGTAACCTCTCATAGATTATTAATTTAATCACAGTGCATGAATATAGCACATATTCAGTAGGTCTGAACACTGACTTAAAAGACTTTCTCCATCTTCCCAATTTTTCTACGAGTGACATCTGTAATGAGCAATTAGAATGTTTTATACATGCACATCTGACTGTTCAAAGCCAGTACTCAATTCTCCTCTTTCCACAGAGCTGCATGTTAAAATAAGTATGTAAGTAATTAAAAAATGTCAGAGTAGCTCTAGATTGTTGTGCTTTTGTTTTATTTTTTTTTAAAAAAGACCTACTGTCTTTCTAACTTAGGTCAATACAAAGCATTTTTTAAACTTTTCAAGCTTCAGAAAGATAATTTATGATATTGTGAGTTCAGAGAAAAGAAAATAATTTAAGACTTATTTAATATTCTTGCTAGTTGAAAATACTCTGCCTTAAACAGCTAATCCACGACTCATCAAAACCAAACTTGTTCCAGTGTAGCATTTTAACATTGTATGAATCCCTACTGTTGCACTGCTGCCCCAACCTGACCTTTTTTTTCCTGTGATCCTGCTTGAGTGATAACCTCCAGTGGCAGTTGTAATGTGACAGCTGCATAACTCAAACTGGATTTTGGGGAGACAGATAACACAATAGCCAAGGGCTAATTTAAGCAGTGAAACCACCTAGCCACAGTGCTGGTTTAGGTCCAGCTCAAGTTTGGAAGGAATTAACTTCAGTAGTTGGCATGCAAAAGTGTATGAATCAATTAGCTCACTCCATAAATAGTGGACAGCCCAGGGCCTGTTGAGTCTTCCTGCATGGCAGCAGGCTGCAGGCCAGGATCTCCCTTTGAGCAGAGATACATCTCAAGGTTGCTCCTCTGGGTTGAGAGATTTCTTGTCGCAACAGCTTTGCGCTGAGTAATTAACAGCATGCTAAACTTTGAAATCTTAGCTAAGTGATATTAAGGATTGATTGTGCATATATAATCCTTTAGTTATAAACCACTGATGATGTCTGGGACTAAGTCTGGATGCATCCGCACCTAAACGCTCTTCTGGAAGGAATACAAAAAGCGAGCAGGTCCCTTCTGAACCTCAGGACTCAACAGAAGGGACTCCCTGACAGTTTTGTCTAATCCTGACCTCTAAGCAGTAAATAATCAGATTTACCTTGCTATTGTATTTCGCTATATCACCGTCACATTTACTATCAAACTGTTAAATCGCGGTTTTACAAACACACTGCTGCTTCTCTCTTTAGAGTGAAGTGTGCCATGCCATCTGTGACAATTGCAAAGTTTCAAATACCAACATTTCCTACCAGCTCTATCAGATTCGCCATAGGAAATAAGCCTACATTTGAAAAAACTGTATTTGAATGTTTATAAATTATACTGACACACATAAATCATCCATACACTTGCACAAGATCTTCACTAATGAAAGTAACTACTGAAAAATGCTGTTATACCCTATACCCTATGTCCCTCCCACACCCTGACCCCAACCCCCCTCTCCCATAGATGAAAATAAGCACAAGGTAAACTAAATCTACACAAATAAGAGCCAAACCCCAACTATGTTGCTTGAACATAAATTACTCCTTTTTCTACAGCACAACTGCACATAGCTTGTGGACTGCTACTTAAATGCAATTTTTTTCTCATTCTGAACACCACTTTTCATTAAGTGAAAAGGAAATCAAAAGCAAGACACTGAGGAGGTGTGCTACACTCACGAGCTTTAAAGCAAGAAGATTTCAGAAAAGCATAAGGACAGACTATCAGAAGTCTTACTCAACAGGGTAAAAAAATCATTTCTGTTTTGCCCCCTTTTCTGAGAGCCAGTGTTCCTTAGCTGGTCAAAGCTCACTTAAATCAACTTACCCATTTAATTCTCCAAATACATCGCAGGACTATCTATCCTTACACATCCTTCCATCACCTCTAGCTAGCCCATCACGTTTCACAACGTCAGTCCAAAACCCTGAAAACAATACTTCACAAATCTTACCTAAAAATGTTAAGAGCTTGATTAATAAATAAATGTGCTTACTGTTCTTGAATCAGAAAAAGGATTGTACTCATCTAGCCCTGGAGGAACATTTCTTGTCACTTGTGTAACAGAAGGATCCTAGAAGAGAAAACAGTTATGTAAATGCATACACACGTATATAAGCAACAAGTCAACACTTGCATCATTATACCATATAAAACTCAGCATTTGTTTCACTCCAAAAGAAGGTTTGTTTTCAGTTAAGAGCCTGTAAACATCCACCTCCTTCTCTTGTCTTCAAGATGACATCAGTTTATTCTAAGTTTCTTATAAACCTAGATTAACACCATCTAAAAGAAACTACCTGTGATACATTTAATTTATAAGGAAAAAAGCTCTCAATAGAGAAAGGAAGAAAACTATCCTATGTTTACCACTGGACACCACAAGTATACGTCCAAAAAGCACAACAGAAGAAAAGAGCTTTCTGTACCTCTTGGTTTTCCCTACCCAGAAAAACCTCCAACACCTTCAGGAACAGGAAAAGATGAAGTTGAGGAAACAGTGTCCCACAGTACCAACAGCACCTATAGTTCAGCTTTTACTGAATTGGTAAAATGAAGAAAATAGTGTAATTTTTTTCCTCCAGTGAACTATGTAGGCTGTTATGCATAGATATACATATATTCTTAATTTCAACAGTCTAGTTCAGTATTAGAAAGAAACTGGGGTTAATAAAGACTGGGAAGAAAATATTTACATTTATATACATTTTTATCCATAAAAATTCTTTAAAAACTCTACATGAAATATTTGTCTAATAAAAAAAATAAAGTGATTTAATCTACACTTCAGAAAATATACAAATGATTAAGATACTGAAAGTTAAAATCTAGATTCTCAGAATCAGCATCTATTACAGTATTAGCTTAGTCTTGAAAGCAGTAACTCAATCTACAGATGCAGGAATGGAGTTTTTTTAATGTCTGCTTTTTTCACTACCGTCTCCAGTGGAATGGGGGGGAGAAGCATAAGTCAGCTGTCCTGCCTGTGTCTCCTCCCTACCTCTTGCCCAATCCCAGCCTACACCCAGGGGGAAGCAGAGTTCAAAAAAGAGAAGGTCTTAATGCTGTGCAAGCACAATTCAGTAACAGCTGAAGTACTCTCCCTTATCAGCAGTGTTTTGGTCACAAATCTGAAACACAGAGCCACACCAACCGTTATATAAAAAAAATTAACTCCATCCTTGCCAGACCCAGTACACTTATTCTAGCCTTTACATGTTAGTGTGAATTGGCAGTGTACAACATACTCCAATTTTTTGTTCATGCTTTCAGTGTGGCACCCAGTTCACAAATGCTGCCATATCATTCACTCTTCCACATACAAAAATGCTCAAGTACAGACACATATGAAATTAGTGACAGCTAACCATCAGCCACTTAGTGGAACAATATGCCTAGAGTATTCAAACTCAAATAGCACTCAAATAGCAACTTCTTTAACTTAAATTAGCTCCTTTAAAAGTACACTTCAACAGTAAACTTCTGTTTGTAGAGTGCTGTACTAACCAAATAACTCAGCTCAACTGTGTCCATGGAGAACAATAAATGCAATTATTTGAATAACAGGACTATCAGGCTCATGGGACAGCCACTGAACAGCAGCAGATTTCCAAAAATCAGGAAAGAGTGGTTAAGTAAAATTCAGAAGTGCAATCTATATTTAGAAATACAATATGCAAACAACAATAAATTCCTGATGAAAAAAAGCCTTTATTCTCTAAATGTTTTAGAGAAGAACGAGAGGGGAGGGGCAGAAGGGGAGGGAAAGTTTCTCAGATCTCTTCACACAGCTATTGTGATATTCTAACACTGACAAATAACAGGAAACATATGCTGAGCAAAGCAAGCTGATTACATCAAAAGTCTTAGTACTAGAAATAAGCTGTATGCTTAAATACATACAGTGAGTGATAAGCCCTCTACCAGAAGTCCATCCTATTTTGAATTACAATTACTATACTTCTGCCAAAAATTGCTATTGTTTGCCAAAGCTCTGGGAAAAAAAAACCAAACCAAAAAACCACAACCCTGAATGACTCAGAGTATATTTAACACCAGCTCTGTTTAAAAAAAAATTCATTACCTAAAAAAACCCCAAACACTAAAACACACAAACTGAACCCCACCATGGCAAGTAGCATTCAAATTCTGCTCTAAGAAAACCTCAGTTACACAGCCTGCACTTAACAGAAGTTCATGGCCTGATTTCTTCCACATTCAGAGAGACTCATGGAAAAGTAAACGAAAGATCACAAGACAAGAAGTGTAATCTAGTAGCTGAAGGAGGCAAGTATTAGTCCAGAGATCAGTATCTCTCTTATACTCACTCACAGTGATCTTCTCTAATGCTAGAACTATCCTCAGCTTAGCAAAGGAACAAGCTCTTCATAGTCTGGGTACCCAGGAGTAGGCTGCTAGACTTCAAACAGTACAGCGCCTTGAACAACTGACGCCAACAGGAGCTGCACTTCATATTTCAAAACACTTCTTACAATATTCCTGAAGAGATTAGACCTGACATCCCAAGGAATACAAAGAATTACTTTGAATCATTTACCTTACACTGACTGCATCTCATTTGAAAAATAGGGCAAATGCCAACTAACCTAAATACAGCAAGGCAAAATTGTGCAGCACTTATACTCACTGCTGAATAACAAACCATTGAATTTAGAGTTAATCAGGGTTTGAATAATAAACACATACAATAAATGCTGTGCAGGACCACATACCCAGAGAAAAAGTGGCATTTAAATGAATGTTATCAAATTTCTATGTTGCATGACAGGGCATATTTTAGTAAGCAAACCCTTTAATATTCTACAAGAATAATTACATCTAGGCTGGCATAATTTATTTTTCCATATTTGATATTCCACTCAGATAATAAAATTAAAATGCACTATTTTTTAGTTTGGGGATGTGGGGTGGGGGTTAATATTAAGCAGCAGGGGAAAAAAAAAAGCCATGAAGACAAGTTCTTACAGGTGATAATATACGGACACCAACACAAAGCAGCAGCACGGCTGGAACCGTCAAATATCCAGAGACCTCAACCAGCTGCATGATTTCCGTGATTACAAATCAGATTACCCTCTGCAAATACTGAAGACTGGGAATTTCTGGGACATGTTTTAAATACTCTAAAGTCAGTCACCAAATGTAGCAACTGCAAAATATCCAGTCCCCCCTTCAGGCTGAGGAATGCTATGTTCTGGTGGATCACTACTTCTGCCCAAATTGGAGCTGCCCTTGCACTAACTCCTTTGTCACAACCTGATTTTCCCCAGCCACCCAGCCAGTTCCCAGTTCTTGCTACTTTTGAGTGCTGAACCCTGTAATTCCCATCTTGTTCAGCTCCTTGTTCTCTCCCTCCAATTCACACTTCCTTCTCCAGCTTTATCTCACCCAAACTGCCACTTCAGCCCCCTGAGTTTCTTATCTTTTTATTTAATACTATTACTGATAGCAACCTCAGAACAGAATTTAAAAACAGGTCATTATTCATGCCCAGCTACTGTAGCTATTGATGTATTTAAGGCACACACATTCACTTCAGATGACATTTTCAAGATCTGAATTAGTTCAGGAAAATGGAGTTTTAAGAAACCAGCAAAACTTAATTAACTGATTTCCTTCTAAACTTTCATTTTAACTGTTTCCTGTAGTCTCTCTCTGATAATGTCAATCTCAAAAGCAAAGATTAGCATCATACTCAGAATCACTAACAGTCAGGTTCAAGGAGCACCCCAGTATTAACATCAAGAATAGAAAAAAGTCAGTTGGAAAAGAAAAAAAAACACCAAAACCACACACAAACAAAACAAAACCAGAAAACACAACACATTTTATCTCACATTGCCAAGAACATCTACAGAACTATTAAAAATGTCTCCTGTGCCAAATTAACAAATTATGCTCATATCACTCAGATATAGATAAAACTAACTGAATACCCAGTCATCATCACAGAGGGTGTTCAAACACAATTACAAGTGAGAATGTTTAAAATGGAGCAGAAGAATGCATTCTTTGCAAGTTTTTACAGCTTTTTGAAAAACAAATTAAAGGGAACAGAGACCTCTGTTGTCTAGGAGACCAAAACTAGTCATAAGCTACCAGGTTTCATTAATACACAAGAGATTAGCAAATTAAAGACTGAAGAAGAAGATACATCCGCAGCAATTCTTTTTATTACTGTTCAACAGGAATAGGTCCAGCATTGTTCCACCATGACTGAGATGCTTTGATAGCATACAGAACCCAGCAATATTCTTTGAAACACCTTCGGCTACATTTACATTATTAGTTCTGACTGATATAAACAAAGAGAAAGTAGTGAACCAGGAATTGCCCCCTCCAAACTGCTGTCCAAGTTGATCAAAATTTTCACTTTTCAGGTACATCTTTTCTTCTATCAAAAGGGTAAAAGCATTTATCATTTGCACAAATAACATGTAATGAAAGAGAGAGAAAAAAAAAAAAAAGGCTAAAAATGTAACAATGATAATACGTGCTTGTGTTTTCCCCCTAAGTGGAACTAGGTGACATCAGTGCTCTGCACAGAACACTGAATTTACTTCAGTATTTCTCAGTTTGCTCTCAACGACTTGTAGGGAAGTAGAAGCAACATCTTATTGCAGAGGTCAAGAAACACAGTTTACAAAAACTTTAAACACTGATCTGTATAGAGATTATAATGGTTTTACAACACATTAGCAATTGAAAACATGAATTTCAAACAAAAATCATGTAACCTAAATAGAAGAAAACCAACCTGCTGGAAAAAGGAACAGGGAAAAAAATCGTAAGATCCTTTTACCATAAAAAGAAGATTGAAAACAAAGCTAACTATAAGGAAATGGGATAAGGTAAATTTTTAACACTGATTGACAAGAGCAAGTAAGAACAACAACTAAGTACCTTCTAAGACATGGGTACTCGGAGTATTGCACATTAAAAAAATAGAACAATCTTGTTTGGAAAAAAACATAAAATTGAAACGGTGGGCTTAGAAGTGATTTTTTTTTCTTCTGGATTTCCACGGAATTTACAGAACAGCACCAAAAATCTGAGTAAACTGATAGGTACACCTGGTTAGTCCTAAGAAAAAGAGACTAAGGAGAAACAATACAGGACAAATGCAAAAAAGGATTTTAAGAAGACGACATTTAAGCATTTGTAGTCAATTAAATCAGAAAAATAAAACATGGAAATACTGCTTTAATTATGTAGCTCTGCAAGATTAAGCTACTAAAGATGACTGTAGAAATCTTTTTTTTTACCTTAGTTCTGTATTAAGTTTTATGTTAAGAACTCTTAATGACTAGAGTACTTGAAATCCAAACTGAGAAAACAGTTCTCATCACAAAGCATCTTAGCAGATGAAGTCTCTTCATATTGTCAATTCACTGTACCAATCCTACCACCTCTCTCGTCAGCCATTGGCTTACCCCCTTCAGCTCTGCCACCACACAATCCTTTTTTATTTCAAGACCCCCACAAATAAAGTTTATCCGACCTAACTGCCTTACCAGTCATTGACATCAACCAGCCTTCAATTTGCAAATATCTTCAGCATTTACTGTCCCATAAACACCTAGCTACACATTTTCCCTGTTGCTATTTGTGCTTGGAGGGAATTTCCCAAAAAGCAAGAGAAGCACAACCCCAACCTTATCCTCCTAACTTCCTTAAAATAACTCTGACTGTATACAGAATAAAAGCAGAAGCCAGAGGTCTACCAGGAGTGAATCCAGACTGGTATATCCACCCTGGGGAAGTCAGGAGATTAGATCCACAAATCTAGCAAAGGCAATCTTAACCAACTAGGATTTCTTACCCCTACCGCTCCTCCTAAAAGGCTTTGTTTTCTTTTATGAAAAGGATAAACTTTTCATCTCAAGTTAAGCTCTCCACTGATTATCACAAATTATTCCCAATACTCACTTCATATTAGCCTTTTCTAAAT
Organism: Myiopsitta monachus; assembly: GCA_017639245.1. Lineage (NCBI taxonomy): Eukaryota > Metazoa > Chordata > Aves > Psittaciformes > Psittacidae > Myiopsitta > Myiopsitta monachus. Next base: position 24,787,111 of record CM029941.1, read on the forward strand.
ATGAGTAACACTAACTATACACTTTTCAGTAAGAATTCATCTGGAGGTCTGGGGTTGTTTTGTTTCCTTGGTTGGTTTAGTTTGTTGTTTGGTTTGTTTTGTTTTGTTGTCTGTAGTTTTTTTTAATGGTAAGAGTTGTACTTCCTACTCACTGTTGAGTACTTCCTAAGATGACCCAACTGGCTCAGAAAATTAAGCAAAAATGCACAATAAAAAATGCCCAAAAGTGCGTTTGTTGATCTGAATTTTTTGATTTCTTGATCAAACTACCCACTCCACTTTTCATGAATGAGTTCTGGAGAGAAATTAAAGCTACTGCTGTTTCAATTTAAACTCTCCATATAATATATTTTGCTTTCAATATGTCCTCATGAGCATTATTTGGGGAGAGATTTCTGACAAAGCCTACCTTTTGATAACAAAACTGGGAGGGTAAAGAAAAAAGAAGAAATATTTGGTCAGCAATTAATATCTTTTTTAAAAAATAGCTTTTTTTTCTTCCTGTTAACTGTTAGGTTTCAGTTTTTTAGATCAGGACCTGATGCTTCAAAAAGACAAAAGCCTGCACATGAAGGATATATTTTTCAGTATCATAACACACTACATCCCACCAGATTAAGCCTCGGAAACTGCAATTTGCACATATTCAGTAAACACATAAATCAAACAGGTAAATTCCCCAAAGACTTCCTCCTTTTTCATGCCACAGCAAGCTGCACATGGAAAAGTTAAGTTTCAAGAAACTACTGATATTTTAATGCAGTGTCAAACCTTGCTGATTCTTCACACTTTGTTTCTTTCTTCATCACCCCATGCCCAAGAACAAGTTAAGGTACAGAAACTTCACAAAAGCAAGTAAATTGAGATCTCATGTTTCTGTATCCTAATAGTATGCTAGCAGTATAAACAGTTTACATTTAACAGTGTGAAGAAAACCTTATAATATATTCTAAATTATTGCTAAAAAACACTACTAAAAAAAAAAACCAAACCTGTCCTCAAAGCTTACATCTACAGGAATTAGTAACTTATTGGCAAAATAAAGACTATTTCGTACTTCTAATAATAAAAAAATAAAAATCTGAGTAACCACTACAATAGTTCTTTCATTACTTCACGTTTAACATCTCATTCACTGATCAGCCATTTCCCACTCCCCTCACAGAATGATGCTCAAAAAATTTTCACTTCAGCACTGACCAAACATAATTGTTAAATTCTGTTAAACAGCGTAAAAGTAGCCAGCTGGGCTTTCTTATACTTGGCTCTCAAACTCTGCCTGTTTTACGCCACAGTATCTTGCAGAAGCAGAGCTAAAAGGGTGCTGAGCCACTGAGCAAGACAATTCAATTCCTCACCTCTGAAACCAAAAAGGACTTCAGAGGCTCACAAGGCCAGATTTGTCCTAAAGCTTTTAAAGCCTACAGCCACACAAACCCAGAACTCCCTAGAAATATAGTCTTGTGTTTTTCATTATGTTATTTCCTATCAAAAGATAGTTCATGCAGTAGCCCTTGGACCAGTCTGGACCAGGCCAGATGTAAAAAAAAAAATGTACTCTACATCACTGCCGGGGAGAATGGTCCTACCTGGAGCCTCTGGCAGAAAGCTCCAGGGGAGACTCAAGGTCGACCCCTCAGCTTTTGGGGTCAGGGATACAGAGGATCTGAGGTCAGCTATACCCCAACTGAAAAAGAAATACTGGCAGCCTATTAAGGGGTTCAAGCTGCTTCATAAGAGACTGGCACTGAAACGCAGCTCCTCCTAGCATCCCGGTTGCCCGTGCTGGGCTGGATGTTCAAAGGCAGGGTCTCCTCTCCACATCATGCAACCGATGCTACATGGAGTAAGTGGGCTGCACTAATTACACAAGCTCGAATAGGAAATCCCAGGTATCCAGGAATTCTAGAAGTCATCATGGACTGGTCAGAGGACAAAGATCTTGGAATGTCACCAGAGGAGGAGGTGATGTGTCCTGAAGAGGCCCCACCATATAATAAACTGTCAGAAAGTGAAAAGCAATATGCCTTGTTTACTGATGGGTCCTGCCGTATTGTGGGAAAGCATCAGAGATGGAAGGCAGCTGTATGGAGCCCCCAGCAGCAAGTTGCAGAAACTGCTGAAGGACAGGGTGAATCGAGTCAGTTTGCTGCACAGCTGCACCAGTTTCTAAGAAGGAGAAAAATGACTGCTACTGCTGAGCCCAGGCCAACCAAGAAGTAGATAAAGCTGCTAAGACTGAAGTGGCTCAGATGGACTTAGATTGGCAACATAAAGGTGAATTATTTTTGGCCTGGTGGGCCCATGACACTTCAGGCCATCAGGGCAGAGATACAACATAGAGATGGGCTCGTGATCGAGGGGCGGACTTAACAACGAACACTATTCCCCAGGTTATTCATGAGCGTGAAACATGCACTGCAATTAAGCAAGCCAAACGGTTAAAGTCTCTGTGGTACGGAGGATGATGGCTGAAGTACAAATATGGGGAGGTCCGGCAGATTGACTATATCACACTCCCACCAATCCACCAAGGCAAGCATCATGGTGGTAGCAACCACTGGATTGCTGGAAGCATATGCTGTGCCCCACACCACTGCCCGGAACACTATCCTGGGCCTTGAGAAATAAATTTTGTGGTGACATGGCACCCCAGAAAGAACAGAATCAGACAATGGGACTCATTTCTGGAACGACCTTATAGACACTTGGGCCGAAGAGTATGGCACTGAGCGGGTATATCACACCCCCTATCATGCACCAGCCTCTGGGAAAGTCAAACAATACAATGGGTTGTTAAAAACTACACTGAGAGCAATTGGTGGTGGGACTTCAAGCACTGGGATATACATTTTACCAAAAGCCAACAATAAAACACACCAGGTGGCGCTAGCACTTGGCAATGCTGCTGCTGATGCCCGCAAAGCCAAGGCTAAAACAGATGATGCTGAGAAAATTACTGGTACTGTTCAGAAGAATGCTGCTGCTACCAAAGCCAGAGCTGACAAGACTTTTGCTGATGTGATGGGGCTGGCCAGGGAAGTGGGTGACATGATGAAGCAACTACAGGATGCAGAAAAAGGCAGAAGACAATGCGAGAAAAGTGAAGAACTCTGTGAACACTTTGCTTTCTGTCATTAATGACCTGCTGGACCAGTTAGGGCAACTGGAGATGACAGACTTGAACAAACTGAATGAAATTGAGGGTACTCTGAATAGTGCCAAATACCAGATAGAAGATAGTGACCTGGACCAGAAAGTGTCTCTTCTTGACAGAGAAGCCAGGAAGCAAGATGATGCAATACAGGCTTACAACAGGGACATTGAAGAGATCCTGAAGGACATCAGCAACCTGGAAGACATCAAGATGATTTTGCCATCTGGCTTTTTTAACACCCCATTCATTGAAAAACCCTAAGGGTGCACTGGGGGTGGGGGGTATTTCCCTGGTGAGTGGTGGAGCAGTAGTTTGCCTACGGAGTGCCTTAACACACATGCCCTGTTCCTTCCCCAGATCCAGCCCTCTGACTACCTCAACACTGGGATGATAGCTGGAGAGAAGTCAGGACCAGTCAGCCCCACCCTGCAACAGAGAGCTGGACATCTAAAAAAAATATGATCTCATAGCTATTCTCCAATCTTTTTCCTTCCTCCGCTCTGAAACACACTGTGTTCCTCTTTGTAACATTGAATCTCAGCACATAGTGCAATAATACTACTAATGGGTGTATGTGCTAACAGTTCAAAAATCTAGGAAGAAAATGCAACTATAACTGATACTCAGTATCTATTAAAACACCTCATGGTTTTAATAGATTACAGTGCAGGTTACAGCATCGATGAAGTGTACTCTTGAAGATAACTACTATGCAGCCCAGCTAAAGGACACTTCCAATACCATGATGTGCAGCATTAAATTATGCAAGATTTAGAGAAATTTATAAATTTTGAAGACATGAAGGGAAACCAGGTAATAAAGTCAGAAAAATATTTTATGTTCTTGGCTAATTTAAAGCCAGACAACTTAGTTGGGTATATTTCATAGTCATATAAGAGAATGAAAACTCGGTTACACATATAGGCATACTACCAAACTTTTGAACGCTAAAGTACAAATGCTGCAGAAACACTTGATCCTTCAGAAATAATTAACACTTCTCCTTCTTCCTGTAAGTTTCTATCATTTTAACGTCACTTGAGGAAGCAACTTGTTAACCGCATAGATTCTGCTGCCAACAAGGTAGCAGTCATCTGAATCATTAGCTTCAGCATAAAACTTCCAGCCTGCACTTCCTGCCAAACCAGCTAGATCAATTTGTGCTCACGTGAGTCAGATTAAGCGTAATACTCAATTTATAACTGGAATTACCTCTGCAGTAAATTTAAACTCTTAACATATATTTAGCTCTACTGACTCAAGTAATCCTGTGACCTCAATGGGAGCAAGTCAGATGTCTAACGCCATTTTAGGTATCTTAGACCATCTCTGACATCCACACAAGAATGGCAGTCATGACAGAACTACAAACAATCCATGTCTTTTCAGAGAAACAACTTGAAACTAACCACAGTTTGGATACATAATCCCACCCAAAGAAACGACTCATGTAATTAACATTACATGCATGATTGTGTCCTTCCACACTAAAACTGAATAAGACATAGGCCACTCTGTTTAAATCTTCATGCATATCACGTAGAGGTTCGTTTTTTACCTGAAGGTCAGCATCCACATTTAAACAAAAATATATATTAGTTTTCAGTCCTATCATTAATTTCTATAGTATCAAATATCTGCACCTGCTCAGAGCTCTGAACACATCAGATGAATCAACCTAACAGAATTCATAACAGAACTCAGTTTCTACACTTACAAGTAACTGTTTCACATGTTTGAATGACTAACTAGCCCTCAAATCTTTTACAGTCTGTCAGCCAAACCGCAAAGGCCTGTGAAATTCATAGCTCTACTTAAAAAGAAGAATTTCTTCTCTTAGTAGTAGTATCATTCACTTAAGCTAAAAAATAATTTAAAAAATAACAACCAAAACCAGAACCAACATATTTTTATTGTAGAAGAATTGTTGAATTGTTTCAGATCATATGAAACTTACACTGGATTTCAAGAGACTGCTGTTTCAGAACGTTTGTAACCGTATCACCACCCAAGATTATAACTATTCCCGATCTTATGACATTTTAAAAAGAAAGAAGAAAAAAGCACAAGGAGAAAGCTACATTAGAAATTTGCCTTTGTCATACAAAATTTATTTCCGCTGGTTTAGTCTAATAAAAAAAAGAAAATAACCTGCCAGCACCTTGAGGATGCCCAAACTGCTCCAAGCTGGTCAGACCAACCTCATCACTAAGGACTGGTGCGCTCATCATGAGACTGTTGGCTGACCCTGGTTATTTTCACTAGGACTCATCCTGACCCTGAGCTGACTTTCAGACTTGAGCTAAAATCTGATTCCTCTCTATGGACTTGTCTAGCACTCTAGACTCTTTGACGGATGCAGTTACCATCACCCAATCTGCTCTGTTCACCCTGTGTGGGTGGTGTAGAACTGTTTCTCAGTAATAACTTGGCCAAGTGTGAATTCGTACTCACAAGCTATGACAACTACTTCTCAGTGAAAGAAATTAAACAGCTTTCATTATAAGTCTGTTTTCATTTATGATACCTGAGGTCACACCAAACGAGAATTTTTTCACAATGCTGCTAATTCATATTATAGCAGGATTATCACATCTTCATTTGTATGGTACATGGATGCATTTTCTTCTGCACAACTTTAATATGATCAAAGGCTTTTTAATGTTATGTAAATTATCTTTGTTTCATTACCTCTTGTCTTTCAAACCAAACCATCTCTTGGTTTTGTTGGTACAGCATGTGAAGGACAGCTATTTACAGAGGAATACTATGACTTCAAAGGCATATCGGCCTTTGGGTTCAGTTCAAGTTCTGGTTTTTCTTTTTTTAAGAGTTAAGTAGCCACCAGCTCAAAATCAACAATAATATATAATCAAGCTAAGTAAGCTAATATTTGAAGCAAAAATTCTATTTTACAAATTTTATTACTTCTAGTAGAACCAAAACAGAAACATAATTTAATTTTAGGTTTCCAAAACAATTAACTACCCAAACTATAAGTTTCCACCTTAGCTTTATCTTCCCAGGGAACGTATTTATTTGATTCAACATCAAGCAAGAATCTGAGCTGAAATCTTTTTATTAAAATGCATAAGAATAGTTACAGGAAACCTCACAAGCAGATCACAGACAACTAGTAAAACCAAAATATTTATGAAAAAGAAGGATCTATCTTTAGACCCTTGCAGCAACTCTTCCATGTGACATGTTCAGTCCCCCCTTCTCTGCCATACTACTTTGTGATTCTACATTAGCACAAGAAGTGACTTCAAAAGTAAAGAAAACAAATAATCATGTCTAACATAAAATTATCAAGCAAAGACAAAAATATGAGTACATTGGAATGAGGCGTTCAGTCAACATTACTTAGGTTGTCAGGGTCCATCTGGAAATACTGGTTCTGTATATAAGGTATGTGAAAACACATAGTCAGACAAAACTTAAGCGCAGACATGCATTCATACTCACTAATTTCAAAGCTGAAAGGAGACAGCAGTAGAGGTTTAGCTTTTATGAGGCCTCTGCCCCTTCAAGTTAAACGTGTGGATGAGTAAAGGTATGCAAGATCACTTTTTGTGAGCAATGAATGCAGCAGAAGTTGGCAAAGACTGAAGGAAATGGAAAAAAAAAAAAAAGCCCCTGAAAAAGGAAAAGTGTACAACTTTCCTAAACCAATGTCTGCAAATAAAAGAAATCCAGAAGCGTGTCTGACAGTGAGCTTCAAGTTACAGAGAAGTTCTTGCAGATTTCTTTCATCATGACACATTCTAGATGAATAGAGCGTGGATTCTGACCGACAGAAGTCCTTCCCTGAAGAGAAACTGGAATAAACTATTTCATTTTAATCTGTGTCTTCAAACTCAAAGTATGGTTAATGTAGGTCCATAGCTTAGGTCTTAAAAACGCTACATGGGACAAGTTACCTGGGCCAATGAGTGATTCAGGAGTAACTATACTTCTTCCAATACCCGTAACCACTCTGTGTATCTATACAAAATAGATTTTGCTAGATGTTATTTTTGTAACAATTACAAAAAGTGAGGAAAAGCATCACGTGTTTTTGTTGCTGAAGACACATTCTAGAACAACGACACTTTTTCAGCGCTTGGTGCCAAAAGGTACTTAAAAGAACAGTTGGCAGCAACCTCAACACCAGGGCTGCTGTTCATCCAGAAGGTCACTGCACTGTGTACAATATGGTGCAAAAACACAATGTCTAGCTTAAGGAATACAATCGACTGAATTTTATGACCATAAAAACTAAACTAATGATTCAGACAATGCTCCAATTAATAAATGTCAGTAATGCAATGCTTCCAGCAGCTAGCTGCACAGAAGTATCCTTGAAATGTGACAGCTGAATTTTTAAAAAGCTTAATTATTCCAGCTGACATCCTAAACTTGCAGCCATACACTACCAGTGCACTTTAAAGTGTCAGCATGAAATAAAATGCAGCAAAAAAAAAAAAAAAGCTCAGTAAGATTATTAAAGTAAGTAGCTCAATAAATTAACTGAGCTGGCTTCAAATAACAAGGAAAGAAAACATAAGGAGGGGAAGCATCCAAGGAGGTTAGCTCATTTTGACAGCTGAAGCCAGCACAGTAGGTGAAGAAACAATTCTCAGCTGTATGACAAGTCAATAGTGCAAAACCTAAAAGCTTTAGTGCACATTACAACGCAGCATTCTGAGATGCAGGGTGGAACTTACACCTGGCCACCAGTACCCTGCACGCTTCTAAAATAATGCAAAACTGCAAGTAAGCTTCCTAGGGGCTTGGAGAAGGCTAGAGGAAAACCAGGGCGAATTCAGTACACTTAACTATTTGGGTCAGCCAAAACGGAGAAAAAAAAAAAACGTATTAGTATCATATACACAAAGTTACCGCCAAAATCAAGAAATCTGTATTTTTTTTCCCGTCAAAATAATGCATCTGAAACGCGATTTGTGTTATCAACAGCAGCAAAAGCGCAAACCTGAACTTGTGAAACGGCTGTGCCGGTTTCTAGGGCTTCCGAAGCTGCTTCTATCCTACGAGCCCTCCTCGCCGCCCTGATCCAAACCCGCGGAGGGCAGCCCCCCTCATCGCTGCCGGTCAGGGCCCGCTAGTTCTCCAAGGCCACGGCACGATAGCCGCCGGCCCTTCCCCAACTCCCGCAGCGGGAGTCCCCCAGCTCCGCAAGCCGCGAAGAAGGGCCGGGGCTTCTCCCACCCTTAGCCCCCGGCCTGCCCGCGGCTCAGCGCAGCCTGCTCTCCCCCCGCCGCGACACCCAGGGAGGCTCACGTCGCCCGCTCCTCGCCCGCAGCCTCACCTTGAAGGGGTTGTTCAGGTCCGGGTCGGCGAAGGGGTTGCTGTCGAAGTCCGACATGGTGGGGGCAGACGGGCGCTGTTATCACTGGGTGGCGGCTCTAGCCCTGCAGCGCCCCCAACACTCGCCGGTTCGCAGGCCGCCCCCCGCCACCGCTGTCGCTGTCGCTGTCGCTACACTCCGGGACCTACCCCGCCCCCCGCTACCCACCAGCCACCGACAGCCGACCTCCCAAAATGGCCGCCCCGGAAGTGAAGTGCGGGAGGGACGGCCCTATAGGGGAGGAGAGCTTCCATTCCCGGCGCCGAGGGGGCCGGACGGGGGCAGGTCACGGGGATGTCGGCTCTTTGCGCCGCGCCGGGCCGGGCCGGGCCGCGCCGCAGGAGGCTTGGGTGGAGCCATACCCCGGGTGGATGAAGTTTGAGGGATAACGGGGGTCGGGGCTGTTGGGCGCTCGTCGCCGCTCCACCTGTGCTGATGGGGAATGATGGAGCCTTTGTTCCGCCGCTCTGTGTTGTCAGCAAGAGCTGCGGGGGAAGGAGGGTCGGGCGTGCAGCAGGGGGGCAGGCCAGGCCAGGTCAGGCCAGGCCGGGCCCGGCCCGTCGCGACCGCTGGCAGGGGCGTGCGGACGTTACCCGCGGCCATGGCGGGGCGGTATGCCTCACCTCAGAGAGCAGCGCGCGGGCTGGCAGTCCCGTGGTGGCGGTTCGGCCGGTGAGCCCTGACTTGGTGACCGTGTCTCGGTACCATGTGGACGATAGCCAACAGAGGAGGTGCGAGGACTCGGCTTTCCTCCACGTCTTCCTGCCTCAGCCTGTCTCGTATGGACAGTGAAATGATGGCAGAGAGGAAGCCTCCAAACTTGAGGCTTATTTGGGAAAATGCGAACTTACTTTCTTGTTCTGTTGGCATGATAAATAGCTTGCCAAGCATATGGCTTAAGGGGGGCTGTAGGTAGGCTTTGAACCGCAGTCACAAAATCCTGCTTCCATGAGTGGACACATCAAAAGGGCTGCTTGGAAGTGTTCAACTTTTTCAAATGCTTCATCAGAAATATTGACACTGCAGTTTGAAGAACCAGGTCCAAATGATGCAAATAAAAGAGAGCAGCTGTTTGAAGGACTGAAGAACCTTTAGTTGAAATCTGAAATGCCATCTGCTTGATACCAAACAGTCTGTTGATGCAATGCTATTAAAACCAGTGAATCCTGACTTGCTTTACATGTGTTCTACATAAATATTTAAATTTTTATTTAAGTTTAAAAAAAAAGAAAAAAGGTTTCTTAGCTCAGACAAAAAGAAATTGCTATCAGAGTGAAACTGGCCTTTTAACTTTCTGGTATTCAAGTATGATTTTTTTTTTTCCCCCATGAAATAGTCATAGACTAACACACTGTCCAGGGCTTTTTGAAGGCTGACTCAGCGTGTTAACACTTCCATGTACTTAACTGGCTCTACATATATCATTACTCTTACCCTGACATTGGCAGTCATTACAATGGTGGCGTTCTGTCAACAAGTCAGGAAAAAGTGTATGTGTACACAAGAATTGATTTTGCACAGATCAGTAAATAAAGCAGTAATTGTTTTAAAGCTTATTCGAATTTATGCACAAGTTTCTCAATTGTTCCTGAAGGACTGTCAGATATAAGACGGCATGAAAATGGGACAAATCATAAAAGGGTAGCTTCTAAACAACAAAACACTTCAACCTTTTTTGTTTCTATGAAGTATAAAGCACTTCACTTCAAAAAACACAAAGGCAGCTGTTTTATGGTCAACAAAAGAATGTTACACTATTAGTCACAATAATTCCAATAGCTCACAGTGACAGCAAATCATTTTGTTTTCCAATATTTGCCCATGACTCAGTATATCATAGCTCAATGGTATGTGTTGATAGTTCAAAAGCTGTGTGCATTGGCCACTGTACTTGCTTCTCTTTCAGTTGAACAGGAATGAATGAATTGCATGCATGAATTAAGGTTTGGCTGGAAAGAGTATCTTTTCCTGTGTGTTGCTGGTCCTTCAAAACATGGACATCACAGTGTTTATTTGATAGTAATTTGCGCACAGTTAAAGGGAATAATCTGTCTTATGAGTTTCAAGGCAATAATAAAACTGCATTAGGATGTTTTTGAAAAGGATCATAAATATTTTACTATTAAACGATGACACTGTGGTAGTGCATCTTTGCTTGCTACTGAAAGTGCTAACTTTGGGAGGTACCAATTGTCTGCAAGCTAGTAGAAAATGAGAATTTATTATTTCGACTAACTGAGTAGTTTGTGCTATACATAAACAATATGGGCAGTATAAATGGTGGTCATTTGATGCAGAGGGTTGACATTGTCAGTTATTTTCTCCATCTTCCAAAGGAGTTTCAGAATTAGAAAAGAGACATGATTAGGCAAGAATGCCCCTCAGCAAGTGCTCTCCACACCGTGTTTTCCAAATAGTAGAATTACCTACTTGCAAGCAACTGTTTCTAATTCAGCTACGACATACAGCTCAAAAATACATCAATCTGTTTTTTAATATGCTAGTAAATTAATTGAAAAATAAGGTCTAGTAGAGAATCACTGACATTGTTTAGATAAAACTATATTTCTGAACTAAAAATCCCCCAGCCTCCTGCAGTTGGTTTTATTCAGTGGTTTTTCAGTGATACCAAAATCGTTGCTTTCTTTGCAGACAAAATAACCCTAGATTGAATTGGCCATTTCCTCAGAAAGAAGGGTTTAAACATCAAGAAGCAGTACATTTGAACTGCTTGTGTGAGTACTGTACTTGTATGCTGCGTTTAAGAAATCTTGTGTAAAGGACTGACAATTTTATTGCCTCCAATTGTGGTTCTCTCAATTTTCTGTCACTTGTAGAATTCGCAATGTTTATGCCAACCACAGATGGTGGTAAGGAGCTCTCAGATCAGCTGAGAGGAAAATCCGTCAGTTTTCTTTCAATCCAAAATGTTCAAATGCTGAGTAGAGAACCAAGTGATCCCTTTTGAACAGCTCTCTCTCCCAGTGGAGATCACCGTTTTACAGAGAATGGACCTTCAAAAAATAAAACAAAGCTGTAACAAATAAGCCCTAGTAGAGTCAAATGAGGTCATGTGCAGATATCAATTTTAAAGTTGATGAATATTGAGGCAGACTACAGCTAGTCTGTTAGGTAAAACCTAACCTGAAGTGTTATTCAATAACAGCTCTTGGAACAACTTAAAATAGCAAGAGCCTTTTCCTAGGTTTCACAGCAGAGAGATTGACTTGCAAAACATTGAATAGATTTTAACTTAGGAGAGGGGGAAGAGAAATGTGATAAACAGGTATTTCAGTATAATACTTGAAGGTCAAGAGCTGCAATATTGCCCAAAATATTCTGTCTCAAATGAAAAGAAATGAAGCCCAGATTCCCCAAAATAATGCAGTTTTAGTGTGCTGATCGCTGGGTCAAAATCTGTTTTCCATCATGCAAAGTGTTGAGCTAATATAAACTTGTTTTAATTGTCTGAAGAGAAGTCTTTAGTCTTTTCCAGGGAGTGGGGCAGCTTTGCCAGTTCTACTACCAGAAGGTATACTTGCCCCCTTTTCTGAGTAGAACCAGCATAGCCAGACTACAGAAGGCAATGTGTGACCTTTTAATGAGAACTCTGACTACTTTCTGAAGCTCCACACTTAGGTTTTCCATTGTGTTCCGGAACTGTAGAAGGATATTTGGAATTCTTCTTTGTGGATAGCTCACCTTTTTGGTGGTAGGAGGATTCCCATGACAATAGCTGAATTGCAGCAGGGAATAGGTAACTGATGCCTAGCCAAGTTGTGGTCATTTTGCCAAAGGCAGTCTACTACTGCCAGGGATCTCATACCCTACATGCCCATGCTCTACCCAGCTTTCTTGCTGTAACTGACCCTGACCTGTATGGTGTAACCCTGACTCACACTGATGTTAAGGACATGCACATCCAGCCACTGTTCTTTGTGCCCCTCAAGAATCAGAACTGAACTTGAATTGACAGCAGAGAACCAACATCTCATTTTGCTACTTTGAGTAATAGATTTCTCTAATGTCCATGTGCTCAATGGGCATGCTGTGTAATAACAAAATTAGATCATTCTTGGCTTGAGCAAAGAATCATTTTGCTGACCTAGAATGACATTGCTCAATGTCATGTCATTCAAAATGAAGGTTAGATGAGAATAGTAAAAGCTGCTCCCAGTGGAATCATTAGTTTCTGCTGCTTTTCATATTCCCCTTAGTCCTATTCTGCTCTATCTATTCTAAGACTCTACAAAGAGTAGATCATCAGCAAACCATCCTTCCCTGTGCTTCTTTGATCTCTGGACTAGTTGCTGGTCTTTGTCCAAGAAGCAGAGCCCTTTTCCCATAGCGGAGGATTTTAAGAATATGCAGGCACAGCATAGCTATCACAAGCAAAGTGTCTTCATTTTTCTCCCAGACTGAACTTGTCTGCCTGTTTCCCATCCCACAGGCAGCAAAGGTTAGCATTGCACTTTTACAGAGCCCAGCAATCATTAGCACTGGCCAAGACAGCACGATGTAATTATGTATTCTTCCTGCTGGAAGAAGACTTGTGTATCTGTCTAGCTGGGGACAGAACAGTAGCAATTTCCCTCCTCTTGTCTAAAGAGTCAAGATGCCTGTGAATGAAGTCACTGCCATAAACGCTGCCTTTAAGAGGATGGCTAACCTACCATGGGAGCCAGTGCGTGGGAGCAATGAATAGTAAGCTGCAGTCATGAGGGAAGGTACTGCAAAATGAACACATGCTATTTGGGAGTGGGGAGAGCATTCTAGGCAGCTGTGGAGTGAAGCCAAGTGGCACTTGCAGTCTGTGCTGCTTGCATTTGTTCCTGTACCAACTCAAGAGTGCAAGGAAGAGCAGAATCTAAGGTAGGTGATAAAAGAGCTGGTTTAAGCAATAAGCAGACCTCAGATGCACCTGCCTCCTCCTCCCACTGTGTTATCACTTACTGTATTATAACACAGATGCTTGGCTTCTGCAGCCCTTACAGCACCCCAGTCTCTTCTCTTATCTGTACCCCTCAAGAAGAGGTTGCTTGGCTTCTGCAGCCCTTACAGCACCCCAGTCTCTTCTCATATCTGTACCCCTCAAGAAGAGGTACACTGATTGTTTTCAGTGGGAATAGTTTATACGGTATCAGGACTTGTCCTATGATCCCTTCCAGCCAAATAATTCTGGTAAATAACTTTTCAGGGTGTCTCTGATCCTTTCCAATTTAAAAATGTATGTGAATTATTGAACATAAATAGTTGTCTGCATTTTGATTGTTTGTTTTGCATTGCTTTTTAATCACTTGTATTTTCTTCATCAAGTGATTATATAGTTGCAATTATTAAGCAATTGAATTCCAATTGGAAAGCAATTGAATCACGATTCTGGGATCTAGGACACGATTCAGGGAGGAATCTGTGTACATGTAAGGAGTGTTTCAAAACCGTGGTCCTCAAATGTCAGGAGTTCTGTTCTGCAACAAATAAGGAAATAATATTGAGAACAAAAGGTGTGGGGAATGATTGTTTCTTGGTTTCAATTCAGCTATACACAGCTTTGCAAAACAAATGTGGGATTTTGCATAAAATAGCTCAGAGCAGTTCCTTTACAGTTTGACTGTCCTCATTCAGATGTGCAGGTGCAAGTAATCACTAATCTTCACACAAAGACAAACAATATATTAAAAAAAGCTTAGGCTTGGGGAAGCCTGGCCTGGTGTTATTCCACCTCTACATATACCTGTTCTCCCTGTATGTGACCATTAGTGGGCAAGAAATCTCATGCCTGGCACAGAGGGTCTCAATACAGCTGCATTGGGATATGTACAGCTGTAAACAGTCAAGATAAAAAAAAGAAAAGTATTGCTTTTGCAGTGCTGAATAGTGTCCTGGCAGTGAAGCAGTGCTTTAAGGACAGTTTTTTCTAGCAAGCAATGTAGAGGAAGTCTGATATTATAAACAGAATGCCAGCTCTTCCAAAGAGGCCAATCCACAGGGAGTCCCACAGGAAAGAATTTGGACAAGTGAACGGCTGCAGGCTTCAGAGCATCAGGCTTCTCACTGTCCAGAAAACTCTACCATTAGGTCTTGTTAGTGAACAGCCATGTTGGAAAAGTGCCCTTATGTCTGAACTTACTGAAACCTGTACTCCAAGGTAATATGACAATGCACAGCCACACACATGCACTACAGCTGGAAGACAACAAGGGAAATATAGGGCAGTCTCTTGCAGTCTGAAGCTAAATCTCAGATATAAGTAAAGGTAATTCCAATAGTAAATGTAAGGATTGGTTGGTGAAATTAGTCTTGCAGATTATCACACTGCTGAGAGATACGGTGTGGTGGAGGTATTCTGAAGGCTGCAATAGCAGACATGAAGTAAAGCTGACAGAAGGATTATAGCTGTTTAATTGAAACATTATATAGGAACAATATGGTGCTGAAAGAAAATAAGGCAGATTTTGGTTTAATTTGGATAGGCATGATTCTTATGTGTTAGTCTGCTTTTTATATAAAGATGAAAAGGAGTGATTACCAAATATGTCAGTAAGTAGAAGGAATGGAGGTGACAGTAAATGGTAAGTTAGGTAACCAGATAGCCCAGTATGGACTATCTTTTTTTAATGGCATGCAGGATTTTTCCTGTTTTTCTCTGCTCAAGCTTTACTCCTGACAATTTTTCTTGGGCAATGACAGAACAAGAAACAGTGGCCTATCACATGTAGTAGGCACATGACCTAAGGCAGAGCATATATGTTCTATTATATGGCATCCCTTTATAAGGTAATCATAGAATCATAGAATAGTTAGGGTTGGAAAGGACCTTAAGATCATCTAGTTCCAACCCCCCTGCCATCAGCAGGGACACCTCACACTAAAACATGCCATCCAAGGCTATGACCAACCCGGCCTTGAACACCGTCAGTGATGGAGCATTCACAACTTCCCTGGGCAACCAATTCCAGGGCCTCACCACCCTTACTGTAAAGAACTTCTTCCTTATATCCAATCTAAACTTTTCCTGTTTAAGTTTGAACCCGTTACCCCTTGTCCTACCACTACAGTCCCTCATGAAGAGTCCCTCCCCAGCATCTCTATAGCCCCCTTCAGATACTGGAAGGCTGCTATGAAGTCTCCATGCAGCCTTCTCTTCTCCAGGCTGAACAGCCCCAACTTTCTCATCCTATCTTCATACGGGAGGTGCTCCAGTCCCCTGATCAATCTCATGGCCCTCCTCTGGACTTGTTCCAACAGTTCCATGTCTTTTTTATGTTGAGGACACCAGAACTGCACACAATCCTCCAAGTGAGGTCTCATGAGAGCAGAGTAGAGGGGCAGGATCACCTCCCTTAATGTGCTGGGCACGCTGCTTTTGATGCAGCCCAGGATACAGTTGGCTTTCTGGGCTGCGAGTGCACACTGCAGCCAGATCATGTTCATTTTCTCATCGACCAACACCCCCAAGTCCTTCCCCTCAGGGCTGCTCTGAATCTTTTCCCTGCTCAACCTGTAGCTGTGCCTGGGATTGCTCCGACACAGGTGCAGGACCTTGCACTTGGCATGGTTAAACTTCATCAGGTTGGCATCAGCCCACCTCACAAGCGTGTCAAGGTCCCTCTGGATGGCATTCCTTCCCTCCAGCATATCAACCGAACCACACAGCTTGGTGTCATCGGCAAACTTGCTGAGGGCGCACTCAATCCCACTGTCCATGTCACCCACAAAGATGTTGAACAAGACCGGTCTCAACACCGATGCCTGAGGGGCACCACTTGTTACTGGTCTCCAGCTGGACATTGAGTCATTGAGCACAACTCTTTGCATGCGGCCATCCAGCCAGTTCTTTGTCCACTGAGTGGTCCACCTATCAAATTGATGTCTCTCCAATTTAGAGACAAGGATGTTGCGTGGGACAGTGTCAAACACTTTGCACAAGCCCAGGTAGATGACATCAACTGCTCTACCCCTGTCCATCATTTCTGTAGCCCCATCATAGAAGACCGCCAAATTGGTCAGGCAGGATTTGCCCTTAGTGAAGCCATTCTGGCTGTCACCAACCACCTTGTTGTTTTTCATGTGCCTCAGCATGCCTTCCAGGAGAATCTGCTTCAAGATTTTGCCAGGCACAGGGGTGAGACTGACTGCTCTGTAGTTCCCTGAGTCATCCATTTTCGCCTTGATCCTAATCTATAGGAACAACAGCTTTCAGGAATCTCTACATATCTTCCTTTTGTGAAGAAAACGACAGCAAAACAGATGTTAGTCTATTGCTGATGGTGTATATAATGTGGAATTTGTGTTCTCCTTTCAGGAGTTTACATTCTCATGGGAGTTGCATGTAGGGTTTAGGAAAGCACATCCATTTAAGGGCTGATATTCTAAAAGTCTTTTGCATTTTACTTGCATACCTGAAATGATGTGCAGAAAAGGGGATGGAACTGAGTAAGCGATGCAGATGGACACAATAAAAAACCTCTGGAAGTTTCTCATGGCTACTCATGCACAGAGCCATAGAGACAGAATAGTTTGAAATGAGAACCATTTATTGCACAGCAGTTAATATTAAAAAAGACATTCATTTTTTTAAATAAATCTTTCATTTGAATTTGCCCGTTGACAATCATAACAGCTTATTAATCATGTCCTTAAAAGGAAAAATGTCTTGGCAGAAATAAAAAAAACCTTCCCACTCATTATTTTGAAAGGTTTATTTTTAGAAGGGACAAATTACGGGTATGAAAAATCACAGATTTCAGTGCGCAGATTAGGCTTCCTCTGAAGAAGAAGAAATAGAAATGAAATGTTTGTTAAACTTGTGTCTGTTCATATTTGAAGTCAATTAGAAAAGAAGGATTTTGTCTTAATACGGTAATTGATCTCTCTTTTCTAATAACACTGCATGCTTTCAATTCAGAAAGTATTGTTTCTTAATAACACTGCATGCTTTCAATTCAAAAAGTATTGTTTCTTAAATCAATACAGATCTCTGGAGGAAGGGATTTAAGCATTGATTCCATTTTGTATTACTTTCTTATTAAGGCAGATATGCTTTTAAAAAGTGTGGTGGTGGGAGAACAGAAAGCAGTAATATCATTAAATTTGATTGCTGGAAAGATATACAAGAAGAGAACCAGATTAATCATTTTATTGTGACCCTGATCTGTTGTTTACAAAGGTATTGTAATTATAATCTTTTAAATGCTAACACTTACCAAAAGTTAGTTCATTAAATGGCTGAATCAAGCCTCACTGGAAACATATCAGAAGTGGTTGAAAACTCCCACATTTCTTCATGTCTTCGAAAAAAATTCTGGATCTCTGAGGAATTGCGTGAAAGCAAATCAAAACTGCATTATTAGCTCAAAAGTTTAAAGTTATTTGGGATTTTCTATGCTAAGACAATCTGCAATTCATAAGCAAAAAACTTTTTATTAAGGTCTTGTTCCCCATTTAAAAAAGATACCTGCTTTTTCTATAGTTTCAAAAGTAGCTCTTTAAATTAAATTGCAGAATCAGCCAAGTATGTCCATTAATCTTCATTCTGAGCTCTTGCCTTTCTTGACCATTTATTAGCCTTTTATGTGGATGATAAGATAATAAAAAATTACATCACAAAATAGTTTTATATACTGATAATCTTTAAAAATACATAAAAACAAATAGCTTAAGAAATCTAGGACTTCATGAGAGTGCTTGGATTTCAAGACAATGATGCCAATTCTTAACTGCTAATGGTAAGCATGCTAAAATCAAATCAATATTCCCTTTGAAATACCTGAACACAAGTGAGCAGCAAGCTCTACCAGATATTTGAAAATTAAAAGCTCAGAATAAGCACTGAGGTGCTCATCTGCTGGCCTGACAGGGAGTCTAGAGACATATACTGCCTCCTGGGAGATAAGGTCCAAGATGTTGCCTAGAGGGTGCTAAACTTGTCAAGACACAGACTATTGTCCGCTGCTGCTCTTTCATGTGTGCATGAATGACATTGCAAGCCAGAATCTGAGCACAGTCATGGAAGACTGATGCTGTGGGGGTGCAAGTGAAAAATATTAGTGCCCAAGTTCTCTCCTCCATTTTACCAGTTAGAGGAAAGGGTACAGGCATAAATAAGCATATATTGCAAATCAACTGCTGTCTTTGTGGCATTGACACGTTGCTGGCCATTGTGAGGGGTTTGGTTTTAGTAACAAAAGGACATTCTTTGATGGCTATAGCCTGCTAGAGAAGCATGGATTCATCTGTTTAGAAGAGGCATGGAAATCTTTGGCAGCAGGCTGGCCAGCTTGATGTGGTGCATTTAAACTGAAAGAGTCAGGGACAGGATCCAAAGTGTCAGTGTTCATACTATTGCAGCCAAGCACAGAATAAGTCAGGTCAACCAGAGCAGAGACGATTGTTCCTTAGCTGCCTCTCAAGATGAGAAGAAGACCAGCCACCTCAAATATATATATATAGCAATCCACACAGCCTGGGGAACAGATAGGAGAAACTGGAGCGCCATGCCCAGTCAGAAAGTTATATCACAGGAATAACTGAAACATGGTGGAACAACTCACATGACTGGAGGATTGTAATGGATGGCTATAGGCTGTTTCATAAAAACAAGCAGAGAAGAAAAGGAGAAGTCACACTCTGTGTTAAGGAGAACCTTGAACATACAGAAGTCAACTACAGCGATAGTGGAAGCCCTATCGAATGCCTCTGGGTCAAGATCAGAGGGGTCATCTCCAAGAAAGATCTACAGTAAGCATCTGCTACTGACCTCCGAACCAAGATGATAAGGCCAATGAAGCAATATTTAGGTCATTTAAGCAAGCTTCAGGTTAACAGAACCTGTTTCCTGTGGGTGAATTCAACTACCCAGCCATTTGTTGGAAGAACAATACAGCAGGTCACATGTCATCCATCAAGTTCCTGGAATGCATAGAGGACTGCTTCCTTATACAAATGTTAGATGTGCCAACCAGGAATAAGACACTGATTGACTTGCTACTCACAGACCAAGAAAATCTGCTTTGTAATATCTCTGGTAGTGAGAGCCTTGGCTGCAGGGATCACTATATTGTGGAGTGTGGGATCTGGCTGAGCACCCTGAAGGTTAGTACCAAAGGCAAGTATTTTAGAGTTTAGAAGAGCAAACTTCAGCTTGCTCAGAGCTCAACTGGGAGGTGTTTCATGGGAAGCTTTCATAAAGCAGCTAGTAAGTGCTGGGACGTTTTCAAGAACACACTCTTAGAAGCACAAAACCAGTTCGTTCCCTTTAAAGGTAAGGGAAGCAGGCAGAGCAAAAGACTCTTGGTTTAACTGAGCATCTGAATCTGCTCAAAACCAAAAGAGACGTATACCAGAAATGGAAAAGTGGACAAATACCTACTGAGAACTACAATGGCATTGCCAGGGTGTGCAGAAATGCAGTTAGAAAAGCAAAAGCTCAGCTTTAATTGAAATTGGCTAGAGGTGTCAAAAGCTACAAGAAAAGGTTATCAGGTACATAAACAGCAAGCAGAAACAGAAAAGAATATTGGTCCACTGTTAAGCAGGAGAGTGGAATTAGTCACAAATAACGCTGAAAAGGGAGAGATTCCTAACACTCCCTTCACTTCCATCTTTACTGGCGCTGATGGGCTCCAGGCTTTGGGAATAGAAATCCAGGTTGATGCAAACAGAGACCCACCACCAGTGAAAGAAGAGCTGGCATATGAATTATTACAGAACTTGACCCCTACAAATCAATGGGCCCTGACAATGTCCACCTCAGGGTGTTAAAAGAGTTGGTGACCTCATTGTGAGGCTGCTTCCATCGTCTGGGAAGTCATGGAAATTCAGGGACATTCCAGAAGAGTGGAAGAAGGCAAATGTCACCCCCATCTACAAGAAAGGCTTAAAGGAGGAACAAGGAAATTATGAGCCCATCAGACTTACTTAAGTCCCCAAGGAAGTTATGGAACAAATCCTCCTGGGAGCTATCGCAAGTCAAATGAAGCATGTGCCTAGGAAATGTACCAAGGGCAAATTGTGCTTGACAAACAGGATTGGCTTCTATGATAAAGCAACCTACTTGGTTCATATGGGACAAGCGATGGACACAGTTTCCCACAGCCTCCATCTTAAGAAACTCATGCATTGTGGTCTAGACAAGTGGTGGGTGGGGTGGTGGTGCTAAATAGCTCAAACTGTCAGTTTCTCACAAGTGGGGTCCTGTAGGGGTCAATATTGGGCCCAGTGCTGTTCAATATCTTCATAAATGATCTGGAAGATGAGATCAAGTGTATTCTGACCAAGTTTGCTGACAATACCAAACTGAGTGGAGAAGCAGACACTTTGGAAGGGAGAGACACCCTGTAGGATGACCTGGATAGAATGGAACAGTGGGCTAACAAGAACCTCACGAACTTCGACAAGGAAAAGTTTGAGGTCTTGCACCTGGTAAAACACAATCCAGGAGTGCAGCACAGCCTGGGATCTACCCAACTGGGGAGCAGCTCTGTAAAAAGGGACCTGGGGATCCTGGTGGAAAACAAGCTCAATATGAGTGAACAGTGTGAAGCTGTGGCGAAGAAAGCCAACAGGATGCTGGGTTACTTAAACAAGGGCATCACCAGCAGACATAAAGATGTCATTATGCCACTCTATTTGGCACTTGTCAAGTCACACCTGGAATACTGTGTTCAGTTTTGGTTCCCGCTATACAAAAGAGATGTGAACAGGCTGGAGAAGGTCCAGAGAAAGGCCATAAGATGATCAAAGGGCTGGGAAGCCTGCTGTATGAGGAAACAGTGAGAGAACTGGGTTTGTTCAGCCTAGACAAAAGAAGGCTCAGCGGGGACCTTGTCATCATTCCAATAATTAAAGGGTGGTTACAGAGAAGGTGGAGACTCCTTTTTTATAAGGACACATATGTGAGAGACAAGGGGTAATGAGTACAACTTACCCCCAGGAAGATTCCAGTTGGACAGAAGAGGAACATCTTTCACAGTGAGAACAATCAGCCATTGGAATCATCTCGCCAGGGAAGTGGTGTACTCCCCAACACTGGATACTTTCAAGGTTCAGTTGGACAGGGTGCTGGGCCACCTTGTCTAGACTGTGCTTTGGCCAAGAAAGGTTGGGCCAGATGATCCTTGTGGTCCCTTCAATCTCGTATTCTATGATTTTGTGAATAACCTAGAAGTTGTAAATTATTTCAGTAAACGGAGATCTGAAGTGCTGGGGAGAAAACATGCAGGTCTTTGGTGAAAGAGATTGGCCACTGACGAAGTTAGTGTTTTGGCAAGGATATTCTTGTTTCAGTATTTCAATAAGCATTGCAGATGAAGCAGAGAATACTGATAACATTTACATGGAATAAAGAACGATGGATCGAGTACATACTTAGTGCAGATCTATTAAACTGGGTTGCCAAACAGTTTCAAATATTGTATGGTATTATTGCTGTGTGGTTGAGCTATGATGCATGCAGAGTGCTCTGCTCCAGCCAAATATTGTGTGCTCATTGAAAAGAAAAAAAAAATAGAGGTACATGTGTACCATCAGAATATTGTAAATCAATGCATACCAAGTTTTTCCCCTTTGAAAATTCAGTCTGTCCTTTAGTAAAGACTGATTTATGAATCTGTAATAGAATGCTGAAATAAATGTAACCCTCTCCACCACTGAAAGTGCTGGAGTGCAGTTCATAACCAGGTATTACAAAGTGCTAGATATTATTCTTTGATAAGTCTCATGGGCCCTTTTAGTAGAAATGAGGAATTAATTTTTCATCTACTAGTGTACTATCAATATCCGAGACTATCAATATCTACAGAGTAGCAGCATGGCTTAAGTACTCTAAATAGCTAGCAAAAGATGGGATAATGAATTTTTATTCTCAAAGGACATTTGCTTCGAAAACTAACGTCTTTCCTATTTCTTTATGTTAGCATTTGACAGGTTCGTCTGGTTTGATGGATGAGATGTCACTTTACCTAAGCTCAATTTAAAAAAAAATGTCACCAGAAGGTATATGATCCAGTCAGTGTAAAGAAGCTCACTTTGAAACACAGTACCACCCTGTTAAACAAACTTGATGATTATCTTACTGCATAGTGATTGCTAAGCATGGAGAAGCTTGTTATTTTAATGATGATTGTTCTGGCTTATTCTACTCATGTGAGAATATGGGCACCTATTACTGTTGCTTTGGATCATCCTTTTTGCACTCTAGGCAGGGCCCTACGTGCTGCTTGAGCTCCAGGATCCCCCCTGAAGTGGAAGAACTAGCTGTCCCTGTTCCTAGACCACTGACAAAATTCGGATCAGTTTTCTCAGTTTTTTGGGGAGATCCCATTGCTTAACCCAGGATTCCAGCGCTACTCTGGCTGGCCTGGTATCTTTGCTTCCAGCATAAGCTATTGGTGTCCTGCTGTCAATGCAGCGAGATCTTGCAGGGTCATTCGCATCCCATTTAAAGTTGCCAAAATACCTTCCAAGAAGGAGAAAAAAGGACCCAGAGGGATATCTCAGTCTCAGTATGTTCTGAGTTCTTTTGGGCTCAGGAAGGTTTTAGGAAAGGAAACATGATAGCAGATAACCTTGACATTTGTTTTTCACAATATTTAATAATTATAATCTTTGTTGAACTTCCTTGGATCCGTCAAACAGGTGTGTGTTGATTTCTTTCCTCCAAAAGTCTAACTTTCATGGTAGAGCAACTCTGCAGAGATCTGAGAAAGCAGTTACCAGTCAGAAGGTACTGTTGGGGAAAAATTTCATGGAATTAAGACCTAAATATGTAAGCAATAACTCCTGCTGGTGTTCTTCAAATGCCTGAGAGGAAATACTGTTTAAAAATAGCAGGTGAAAGCTGAATTCCTAGCACCCTGATTCCAGGGAAGAAGTGTGGTTATATGCCGGACATTAACAGTAAAGATGAGACTCACTACATAAGCACAAGATTGTGAAAGTAATTGCTTGTTTCACAGAGGTGAATGGCTTTTGCATATGTTATGTTATAGAAGAACTAGTTAATAAGCAGTTTTACACATGGAGTAGTTCTGTGAGTTTTTTGTAAATAAGCAAATGTTCTTTCAGTTTTTGTCCAAGTAGTTATTCCAATATGTCTGTCAAATGGTACTTATGCTAAGAAATCTGTCTTCATCACTTTTCTCAGATTGTATTCCCCCTCTTCCTTCTAATTATATCCACCAAACAGCAAAGGGAAGACTTAATTTTTTTACTAACATTGGTAGGTGTGCAACTCCATTCCTTTAGAAACAGATTTCCGTTCACACCATAGAAATGTACCATCCTACAGGATGTTTAAAACAGTTGGCAGTGCCACTGTAAAGTCTGGATCTACTGTGAAATAATAATAAAAGAGTTCCATATTTGCTATTTTTCTGCTTTCCAGACTTAGACCAGCTTTCAAAGAATGGGGAATTTTTCTATATTTTTAGATTTTAGAAAATGTATAGAGAAGTATATTCTTAGACTCAAAGGAGTTTCTATTTTTTGACACAAACTACAACTGTAATTCCAAATTGCTTAGTTTTTTCATGCTGTATGAATCAGAAGAAAATCCATGTTTAGTGTCAGTGAAAATCAGAATAATATATAACCCAAATGTGACAGGAACACAAAGAGCAAAATTTTGACTCAAGAATACTAATTTCTATTCAAAAGTGTAATTGCATTGTAAAACATTTATTCTTCAGTTTGCAATGTTCATAGTAACATTGTATACTTTCTGCTTCAAGCGCATATCTGTGCTGTGAGATGCATATAGCATTCAAGAAATACATAGCAACTAGACAATACTGCTCCTATTTTTGTAAAAGTGCATCTCTTGGAGCATTGTAGAGGATCCTGAGGAAGTGCAGTCAGCAAAATAACTTATCTGGTACTTAATTCATATAAACATTTACATAAAAAGGGCAACAAGAGAATAAGCACTGCATCCACTTAGTAACTGTCTGAGAAATGTTGAAAAACAATGCAGTTTCACCTAGATGTTTTATCCAAAAGATAAGCTAGGTTCTGCCAAGCATTTGCAGTGAAACACAAACTGAAGTAAAAATGTTAGCAATCTGCAGTCACAGTGACCCCCTTTCTTATCCACCTCAACAGCAAAAACCCTTCAGAAAGACTTTCATCATCTTGTATCTCATTTACTGTAGCAAACTAATTAATTCTTGACTGCTCATATCTTCCCTGAATGCGGTCGCAAAATTCATTTCCACGTCAGTTTTGTATCTCTACATGAGCTCTCCCTTTTCCATCACATCTTGTATAAAAGTAGGACCTGTGTAGTTTTACATTCATTGGTATCCTGGACAACAGTACTGTCTAATTATATAAAGATTAAAATATTCCATGAAACAGATAGTACTGAACCTGTGCTATCTGGTTAATTTGAGGTAACAATTGTGATCTGCCTTGCCTCATTCTAAACTTTTGCTGTTGGTTCATATCTACAATCCACACTTCATGTATTTTCAGACTTTTGTTCGTTAAAAGCATATCCTTGAAATAATACACTGCAAAACAATTTCCATTGCCTTTGCAAGTTTCAGATTTCTGTATGAAATTGCATAAGGTAAATAGCTTTATCAGCATGCTAGGCGAATTTTTAGAAGGGGCTGCTTTTAAACAACTATCACAGTTGTCTTTAAATACATCTATTATCAATATTATATAAGGTTGAATGCTCAGAATAAATACCCTTGTTTCAAGACTTGTGCAATTTTTAATATGTCTCAGTGAAAACATCTTTCTCCTCTTCCTCTTTCTTTATATATGTGTGCAGGTATCCATATATTATATTTATATTGGCTAATTTTAAATAGCCCAAAGTGCCATATACTGCCACTTATGCTTTTAAATTCCAGCAACTGTTTCATGCTTGCCATAGATTTTATACTGAAGATTTTGGCTGAGCTACATTACAGGATCAAGGTCAGTAAATTCTATTTCATTGCTGTTTCTGAAGATTTCCTTAAGGAATTCTGTGGAAGCATTGCCCTGGTTTGTCTTGCCACAGTATTGTTTCACTTGTTCTATTTTGCATACTAACTTACAGTTTAACCTTTAAGAGTTTTTAAACTATTTTTGTAGAGTTCTTTGAGATTCTTCTGTGGATTAAGAGAGTTTCAAGAAAAATGGACAAAAGCCCTGGAATTCACTGGGTCATTTCACTGGCAATAATATTTTCACATTTACATCAGAGTAAGTAATTGCCATTCCATATTTCATTGAAACAGGTCCTCCTACTTTGGAACATTAGTGCCAAAATATCTAAGTTTATTATCTATACATTTGAGAAGGTGTCTGTCATCCTTTGCTGTTTAAAGCCACAACACTGTGTCTATGACTTACAGTATTTTAATTCATATCTTCATTGCTGAAAAAAAAGCTTTATTTCCTATAATCTTTCCCAACTTTACTATGTGTACTGTATGAAGAATATAAAGTCATAAGCATATAATGAAATCCTAATTTCTGGTTCCAATAGATAAATCACTCCGTCTTCTTCTGTGTTTCCACTCAGCTGCACTAAATGGCTTTATAATTAAAAAAGTGGTAAGTATGATAAGTAAGGTCCATGTCTCTTTTTTTTTTCCCTGTATAATGTTATTTTTTTCTGGGTTTTTTTTTCCTTGTTTTTTTGGTTTGGCTTTTTTTTAAGTTGTTTTCCAAACAACTGAATAGTCATTATTTTAAGTTCAATTCTGAAAGTGTTTCCCAGCACCCAATAATATTTTTTTGTATAATCTGAATAAAAGAGGATATCCTAGCAATTTAAAATATTTTTTCTTCTTCATAGTTAAAGTTGTAGGTATCTCTGTTAGTAGTTCTAGAATTCTGTATCTCATGTAAACATTTTCTCTTGCATACAGGCCTTCTTTCTTTTCTAAAGCTAGTTTACTTTTAGTAAACTTTAGTTGTAATAGTTATTAAAGTTAATTTTTTTTATCTGAATGACAGCATTTAGTAGAAAATGTTTCTTTAAAAATACTCCTTAAGGAAAAAAGGCTTACAGATAGTTGTATCTAAGAAGTCTTCAACTGATTTGAATGTCAACTGTATGTTTGTCTAGTGGAAGAAGCCTGGTAAGTCTGTTCATGCATTTCAAGACCACAGTGCATACATTTACCTACAATGAAAGATAGGATCTGAAGATTTAACCACCTGATTTAGGATACATTTGTGGTTTTTAAGAATGACATTCTTCTGTTCCTTGTTTGTCCTCTATTCCTTCTCTTTTATTACATGTCAAAACAGGCATTTCCAGACTGTAGCATGCTGGCTTCCAGGCCTCTAGTCTCTGCAGGGATATATTTGAAAAATACCATTAAATTATGTTAATTCCTGTGTCTCTTGAGGCAGAGGCTTAAGGCTGTATGAACTGTGAGAGGTCAGGGAAGGTCTGAGAGACCGTATTAGTCCCCCCAAATGAGGGAAAGCCTGCAACATTAACTAAACTACATTATTAGGCACCAGCACATTTGTAAAGGGAGAATTATGAATGCCCCCAATTATAAAGAAAAGCTTTGGAGTTCATTCTTCAGTAAATGACTTCAAAGCTATTGCTAATCTCAAAGCCAAAGGAAAGCTATCTGCACAAGTTCTTCTATTCTCCAGTTAAGATAACGTGGTATTGGCACTAAATTGACTAAATCAGGATCCTATGCATTTTAATCTGAACAAATCTATCAGAAAACTACAGAGAAGACACATAGACTTCCCTGCACTTCTTCCCCTGTTAGGTAGTGTCATCCTTTTGTCATCCTTACTACTCATCTTCTGACCTAGTAGCACCACCACCCACATGAGGGGATTTTTGTGTAACAGAAGGGGGATGCCCTGAACACCAAAACTACTTCCCACCACAGCAGCACAACCCAGCAGCTAACGTTGGCTGAAGCATCCATTCCACTACAGCTTCAGTACTACCCACTTCTGTGTTTACAGGACACCTTACATGGAATCTCCCGAGCTTGCAGTAGAAGGAACTGTCAAGGCACTTAGGAGGCTGTGTATGGAAGCCCCTATGTCCTATTGAGTATTTTGTGAATCCATGTCTCTCATTACACCCAGTGACTTAGTAAGCAATATACCCTAAATTCTTACTGATATTGTTATTTACCCTGTAGAATATATATTTTCAATACTTAAATGCCAGGAGAGCATTGCACTTTTCCCTTGAAAGAATATTAGACTTCAGGATAAATACTCTGGATTATCTGAAAGGATCCTAAAGCCAGGACAGGAAAAAGTGTTGAAGAGTGGCATTTGCAGAGTTTAGAGGTAAATAGGTTAAAAATGTGAATCTGAAACAATAATTACTTTGGAATTCCAGCCATGAAGAAATAGATAATTTATAGCTCTGTGTGTGATCTGTGCCTTTCCCTTCTGATTTCAAATACAGTTGTCACATATTCAGTTGAATAGATACTGATTTAAATTATTTAGCATATACATTATTAGTATTTCAAATACAATGTATATCACATAATATCGATATAGAAATTCCTTGCATGTGATCTAAAATTAAAAACAGCTGGTCTGAGACAGAAATAAATGATAGCTTGAATCTCATATGATCTGTATTTATGTATCATGTCAATTTTCAATATTTTCAAAGTATTATCATACTATTTCCATTCAAAACAATAAGAACTGTTTGGTTAATGCCTAATACAAGCTAGAAAAGTTTAGAAGTTTTAAAATACATTTACATAACACAATACAGAAAGAGAAACA
Source organism: Myiopsitta monachus (assembly GCA_017639245.1). NCBI lineage: Eukaryota > Metazoa > Chordata > Aves > Psittaciformes > Psittacidae > Myiopsitta > Myiopsitta monachus. Next base: position 24,815,355 of record CM029941.1, read on the forward strand.
TCTCTCCACTATTTGCTAAATGCCTACTTGCATTCCTTCCAAGTTGAATCCAAAAAAAGAAACAACCAACCAATCAACCAACCAAAACAACACATAAACCTTCATATTTTGCATTGATGTAATTCATTAAATACAGTATATGTGATTGATTCTATCAGGAAGTCTGGTTGTCACATCCATCATATTGGCTGACAGAAATAACATGCCACTGCACAAATACATCAGTTGTGGAACAACTGAAAGATAGCACTTTCATATACTTTTCTGATCTGTAACAGCATCCAGTAAGTACTGCCTGATAGAGTAAGCATATAAGAGAGGAATTATGTTGCAGGTACAGGTTAAGTGTATATACTGAATACCTACACATTTGAAAGGCCTTTCTACTTAGCTGACAAAACTTTGGTGTGCCAAGCTGGAAACACAGTATCTAACATCATCTTTTCTTGGAATGTTTCTTTGCAAGTTTACTGCTTTTTATCTGCAGAATGACGGCCTCTTAGTACTTTCTAGAAGACATACAAAGAGGACAAATCATTAGAGATCATCATTAGCAGTGATGCTAACCTCATGGCTCTCACTATTGTACTTCTGTTCCATAGGTATGGGCAAGTTACAGAATTTGCAGGTGCTGACCACTAAAAACTCCTGAGTCTGGATAACCATAGAGCAAAGAAGACCTCATGAAGAAGGCAGCTCTGTAGTTTTCTCAGCCTGACTTCTCACCAGCTTGATTCTCACAAGCAAGCTCTGGTTCCTATGAGGCTTTGTTTGGAAAGTTGTCCCATTTTCAGATTATTTTAAAATGTTGACAGAATATTGTGAGGTGTTGGCAAAAAGAGGTCAAACCAATGCTGGTTAATAAGAAATCCATTTCTAAGCCTAATGAGCAAGGCAATATTAATTGGAAAAGAGTTCTGGCTACCTTTTTTAAGTCCAAGATCAAATGCATTTCAAAACAGCCAACTGAAAAAGTTACTGTTTTCCTAATTTGAATGGGGACTTATCAGTAAATAAAAGGACACAGTGAAACAAAATTTTCAAAGATATCATAAATACTAGGAAGAGATAAAGAATTACTAAGACTTTCTCCACTGTATCAGGTAATGTCTTGTGTAAATGAAACCACATGTTGCCTGTAACCTATTAGTTTTTGAAGCAGAATTATTATATGGAGTACTTATTTCATGGTCTGAGTAATAGAACTCTTTTCTACTTGACATGAAGGAAGAAAGGCACTCTATAATAATAATAAAAAGCCAATTCATGCTGAAATGGACAGATGAGAGTAATTGGTTAAAGGACATCTTTTCTGAGGAACACACCTAAACATCTATTTCCATTCTTACATAGCTCATTCTACAACATCTGGCATGCTTTAGAGGTCTGACCTCTGTACTTCTTTTTTTGCATGGCAAAGTACTGGTAGCAGGAGAGCTTAAGGGGTGGCTTCTGTGAGAAGCTGCTAGAAGCTTCCCCTGTGTCTAACAGAGCCAGTGCCAGCCAGCTCCAGGGTGGAACCACCACTGGCAAGGCTCAGCCCATCAGTGACAGTAGTAGCGCCACTGGGATGACATACATGAGAAGGAGAAAAAACTGCTGCACCACAGCACCTGGGAGAAAGGAGAGACAATATATGAGAATAGCAAGTGTACAGACACGAGGGTCAGTGAAAATGGATGGAAAGTGGTGCTCCAGGCACTGTAGCAGAGATTCCCCTGCAGCCTGTGATGCAGACCATGGTGAGGTAGGCTGTGTCCCTGCAGCACATGGAGTTCCATGGAGGAGCAGATCTCCACCTGCAGCCCATGGAAGGCCCCACAGTGGAGCACGGGGATACCCAAAGGAGGCTGTGACTACTTAGGAAGCACATACTGGAGCAGGACTTGTGGTCCTGTGGATAGCAGAGCCATGGCTGGAGAAGGTTTGCTGCAGGACTGGTGACACCGTGGGGGACCCATGCCGAAGCAGTCTGTTCCGGAAGGACTACACCCATGGAAGGACAAATCCTGGAGCAGCTCATGAAGAGGGGAATGGGAAGGACTCACATTGGAGAAGTTCATGGAGGACTCTCTTCCATGGAGATACCCCACGCTGGAGGAGAGAAAGAGCATGAGAAGGAAGCAGCAAAGATACTGTGTAATAAACTGACTGCAACCTCCATTTCCCACCCCCCTGTGACTGAGAGGGAGAAGGCAGAGAACATCAGGAGTGACTGAGTTGAGCCCAGGAGGAAAGGAGGGCTGGGGGGCAGGTGTTTTAAGGTTTGGTTTTATTTGTCATTGTCATAGTCTGATTTGATTGGTAATAAATAAAACTAATTTCCCCAAGTCAAGTCTGTTTTGCGGATGATGGTAGGTGGTGAGTGATGTCTTCCTGTCCTTATCTCATCATGAGTCTTTCATCATGTTTTCTCACCCTGTCCGGCTGAGGAGGGGGAGTGATAGAGCGACTTCGGTGGGAACCTGGTGTGCAGCCAGGGTCAGCTCACTGTGAAACAAAATTCTCGTCTGTCCTCAGTGACAGACTGGAATAATTAAGCTTGACTTTTTAAAGCATTCCATTAATACTGCACTAAAATGCTCCAACATGAAGCTATGTACTCAGCAATATTTCCTCCAGACCACTTAAAAAAAAAAAAAATTAAGCTACTACTTCTGACATTGATTGAATAAGGAAAAAAAGACTGAGACAACACAGTTATAAGTGAAAATACAATGATCACAGCATAAGCCATGAAAGCTGAATTACGCACTTTATGCCTAAGTGAAACATCCTTTATTTGTATAAACACTCAACTAAGACAGGAGAACTACTGAGGTGAGAAAGTGCTCATAGGAAAACAAGTCAGATCCTCAGTCTGAACCTTTAGCTATCTAGAAGAGAAAAGGAAATTGCAATGCAGATCACTTTTCTGTATTTTAAGAAAGGCAGATTAGGCAACAACACACATTAAAATCTAACATAGAAACATGACATGGCCCATGAGTAAACAACCTTTTTTGTTGGTTTATCCATTCTCCTAGAGCAGAGAAAGCAAGTTTTTTTCAATGACAAATCTTCATCAATTAAATTAAAAAACATGTCATATCAGTAGTCACTATGTTTTAAATATTACTAAGTACTACTAAATAATTCTTAGCATCACTAAAAGAATATTTTAAGAGAATAAATGCACAAACCAATTAAAAAAGTTAATGTTATACATGAAGAATAAACTTTAAATTATACTCTTTTACAAATTTAAGCATTAAGAGAAAATGTGTAAATGCAAACCAATCAAAACAGCATTTTTTAAACATCATTTGTCTTTTTGTCGTATGCAAGTTATTATACCACTGTGATGTACCAAGGAAGCAAACTGATAAACACTTGAATATAAAAGGCAAGCGTTTGGGTTGAATTAAATTTCAAGAACAAAATAAATATACAAATGTTGTTATTTATTGAAATAAAGAATATATATCCAATATAAATAATTTCCCATTCCACCTGCTCTAAACAGAGAAGATTCTGTACAAAGAATCTCAAGAGCACCAGGAAAACAAACTTAGCATCCCCTTTTGAAATATGAGGAGTCTGGTTTTGGATTGTATCCTCACCTATGTTAGTGCAGAATAACTTCTGAAAATAATAGAATTTGTGAGAATGCCCCTACATACTGATCTGTTGATATAAAAGTAGAAAAGTAGGAAAGAGTTTCAATTTTGTTTTACTATCCAGATATTGGAGAAATGTTTGTACATGTTTCATTTAACTCCTACTGCTGTTTGGCATTGAAAGTGTTTGGAATCATTAAATTATATTATTGGCATTTTTTGGGGGTACTAAAAATACGAAGTACAAGAGTGTTTTAGAGGAATTGTCTCTCCCCTAGAATTCTCTGGTCCATATTTTTAAGACTTTGGGGGAATTAGGTATTGGTTTGATAAAAGTTAAATAATTGAGATCTATATTATTGTGGGTTATTATTTATGTTAATATTTAACTCCTCTCTCTGCTCCAGAGCAAAAGTTTGCCTTAAAACCAATCATCAGCTTTAAATAATAACAGCAGAGGGGTTTAAATATCTATTCTAATTCTATATCTTGCAGGTAACACTTTTATTACAGTCTAAAGCTTTTCTGTTACAACCATGAGACTGAAAACGTAAAGTTGATATTCCCAAATCCCCATTTTCACCTAGGAGTTGAGGTTATTTTAGTTCATATTAAATTCTAATTTCTGTTGCTTCATATCTCATCCTATTTTCATATCACTTCTTCAACTAAATAACTCTTTAGAAAGTTCTATGTTTCTGTATATTACTTGTGCACTTAGAACAACAAAACCTGATACAAATCAGGTGGCTCCTGAACATGAAGTGAAAATGAAACAATGAAAGATACAGCATCGAATAGTAATTACCATAAATGGCTAAACTGAAAATCACTAAAATGAGTATCTCATCGCTCATTTTGACTTGTCTGTCTTGTTTAGACGGAGATGTCTCACCGCTTTGCTGTAATTTAGCCTTAATAACATCTCTATTAAATAGATGCCCATTGAACAGACAAGCATTACTTAATAACACTTCAGTAGTGAATTAACTTTCTCCTGTGCAGTTAAGTAGCTGTCCATCACAATCATCAGCTTACTAAATTGCCTTTCATTATCTTCATTATTACATACTAGCCACCTACATTAATTGCTCAGGCAGACCATACAGTAACTACTTTCCAGGACTAGGGTTGAGTTTTCTACATGCAGTAGCTGACAGTACTGGAGGGGAGGGAGGGGATAGTGATAACTACTCAAAAATCTGAGGATAAGGTAACTTTCAGTGTTATGAAGATCAAAGGTATTTACTTGGTTAGTACATTAATAAAACATTAGGTTATTATAATAGTGATTTGTTTTATACATCTGCTTTACTCATCTTGCTATAGGTATACAAGCTCCATGTTCAGTTTGAGATTTAAGTCACTTTCAGATTAATTTTATCTTGAAGTGTTTGTTTTGGGATGAAGAACAAGGGAGAAACGGACAACAAGCTTAGGATGGTTTCTTCAAATTTTTCTGTCACTTTACTATATGTGTGTTTTCTAAAACCTGAAAATCACAGAATCACAGTTGTAAAGGTCAGGTGTAATCATGAGTTCATTGATTTAGATATTCCATGTAACATGGCCTGCAAAACTTTGTCAATCCATGTTTGAGCCAAACAGGTGGCATCTGTTGAAGGAAATAACCATTTAGTCCTCATGTGAATATGGTTTTGGTTTTTTCTTTCAATGACTTTACTTCTTATGGATAAGCATCTAATTTTGTATTTTTATAGCTTTAATTTCAAATAATTTCTATTGCACTTACCTTCTATCACTTCATTCTTTGTTAACCTGTATTTTATCCCTATGAGATACAAGTACATCCTAATACAGTCATCTTTCACCTTTCTTATGATAAACCAGTCAAACTGAAGTTACAAGTTTCTGTAAGACTTTTTTTTCTTTTCAAGATGTGAAATTTTTTTATTCAAAAGATTTTTCAGTCTCTTTCATACCCTTTCTTGTTAATAATTTTTTATAATGATAACAGAACTGAATATTACTGTCCTGTAATTGCTACTAATTCTTCTAACTACCTGCTTGGAACAGAGACTGGGGTTTCACAGGACTTACCATTTTCATACTTGTTCTATAATAAATTATTTTCCTTCTCTGTTCTATGTTTTCCCTTGGTCATGGGACTAGAATTCTTTCCAGTAAATTTACATGCCTTTCTTCCTTGTGTTTGCAAGGTTCCTGAATTCTACAATGACTTGCATATTCCAACAAGTCTTCAGACACATGGTCAAAAATATATCATGAGCAGAAAGTTGCCTTACAGCTCCAAAACCTTGCCCAGATTTTCAATTTCTTCTTGGATGGGATTCATCTTACTAAGTGAACCTGTCTTTCACAATGTGTCCCTCCACATCTGATTTGCTTTTCAAGGACACTGTTTATAATTAATAGCAAAAAACCAAACATAGAAATAGGTAGTGTCAAGCACACATTTCTATTTTAGAATAAAATTCTTTGGCCTACAGTAATAAATCCTACTCCTTGTGGTTTTGTTCCACCATAAGGGTCACTGATACCTCTGCTTTCTCTGTCATTCTTCCTAATACGAAATAATTGCTAGGTGATGATTGCTGGCCTTTTTATAGAACAGTTTACAAATCCTCTGGGATAGCAACAAAATCTGCAAATCTGCCTTTATTTTATGAATATGTCTCTTCAATTTTTGTGTCTTTTTGCTGTGCTAAGGCCTGTTCCATAACCACTAAATGCAAAATTACTGCTGTCTCAGGAATAGCTTTTCTTTTTAATATTTTGTTATTTGGTAGCTGTCTGATTTGTTGCAACAGTGTTTCTAAAAGCTTTATCACTTGGCACACACTTCTATGCACGAAGTATCTTTCTGGAGGATATTTTCAATTGGGCAGTGTATTTCCAAAAGCTTAGCCAGGCTGAGCAAAGAATATCTGTTTGCATAGTCTCTTGCTATTCAAATACAAGCCTAACCAGTAAAAGCATTCATGTATTTTTAATTTCTGAATTATATAGTGCCTACTGTTTTTCAATATTTGCATTAGAGAGATACTAATTTAGGGTGGTAGAGGTAGCAATATTCTCCTTATTAAATAGAAAAATATTTTTCCAAAGCTAGCTTTTGTTCACGAAGATTAATCATTGTTATTGCATGCATTGATATGAAGCAAATGAATACAGTATCTCTGGTAATTTGAGAAAGGAGAAATTAAAATAAGAAATAAAGAAATAATTTACCATGGAATCTGCACAATAGAATTTGTGGGAACTGCAAGCCATGCTGTTCCCACTATGTGGATAATTAAAGAAGAAGAGGAATTGCTGATAGTGCACCTGGGTCTTGAGTAAGGCAGGGAGTGTTTGGGTGCAAGGTTGTCCTGGGAAGCAGCCTGGGGAGTGATTGCTTATGGAACGGAATTTATAGTGACTGAAAACAGTCACTGGGAATGATGTAGCTGCTGCTTGGCTTCATGGCTTGGACCCATATCTGTATGCTATGTATTACCATGCTTGAGTGAATAAAGTAGAATTAGTTGTGAAAGGTGTGTGTGTGTGCACGTGCGCGTTTGGCCTTTCTTTACAGACACCACAAATGGTGCTCCATGTGAGGCACTAAACTGCTCGACATTGCAGTGTCCGCAATCCTAAGGGGAAGTTCTGGGACCGCCATTCACCTGTTAAAGGTTAGTAATACCTGTTGAACAGGGAATTACAGAATTGTGTTAGAAAAATGGGACAAGTAGAATCAGCCAAACAGAAATTATGTTTGAAAGTTTTCCAGCAAATTTTAAAATCCCCTGGATATCATTTGTCTGAGAAGCAAGTAATAAATCTTTTGTTATGGGTGAAAACAAATTGCAACTGGTTTCCAGCAACAGGGTCATTTCATGCTTGGATATGGGAGAGAGTGGAAGAACATTTACAGACTCAAAATCACCTTGGTATGGAGATTCCGGCTGATTTAATAGTGACATGGTGTTTTATCTATTCTGCGTTATATAATTTACAACCTGCTGAGGATATAATCCAGAAACATGATAAAACAAATGAGCAAAATACTGATAATTTGAAAGAGCAAGGACAGAAGGATGAAAATATCTTTTCTAAGACAGCTGATGATCCTTTTGATCCTGGCTCCGTAGATTCAGAAAAGGATCCAAATTTATACCTGTCTCTGATGCCATTAGATGCATTCACATTGAATATTCCTCATGCTTCTCAACCTACCGCACCTCCCTTGATTGATCTTGATAAAGAACCATTTGGCCAGCTGTTATTTAACCAGAAAGCTACTACAGATGGGCAGGGACAACAGCAACTGGTACATGAAAGTATTCCACTCAGTATTTAAGGAATTGAAAAAATCAGTGATGGAAAATGGAATTCGAAGTCCTTATACATTAGGTTTGCTAGAAATGATGGCTAGTACTGAATCTGTGGAAACATGGGACTGGGAAACTTTAATGCGAACAATTCTGACACCTGCTTAATACTCACTGTGGAGATTGGAATGTAATCATTCAGTGGCTTTACAGGTACTAGATAATGTTCAAAGAGGAATACCAGTATATGCTGACATGTTAACAGGTTCTGGGCAATGGTTGCAACCTCATGATCAAACTAATTTAAACCCTCTGGTATTCCAGCAAGCCACCCATATGGCTATTCAAGCCTGGAAGCAAGTAGCTGAATCATGAGAGAAAGCTACTTCTTTCGCAACTGTTCGCCAAGGGTCTCGGGAACCCTATGTGTCTTTTATAGACCGATTAAACAGTGCTATACAAAGACAGATTGATAATCCTGAGGCTGCTTGTGTGCTTTTATTTCAGATAGCATATGAAAATGCAAATGGAGATTGCAAAGGTGCTTTAGCCCCAGTCAGGGAAAAATCTACAGACATTGCTGAGTTTATTAAGACATGTCAGGATACCAGTACGGAGGCTCATCAGGCTTCTGTATTGGCTGCCACATTATTGAAACTTAATACGTGTCAGCAAAAATGTTTCAACTGTGGACAGGAAGGACATATTAGTAACATGTGTCCCAAAAAGAAACAAAAGCAGAAATTAAAAATGCCATCTTTACTCTGTCCCAGATGCAAGAAAGGATATCACTGGAGCAATCAGTGTAAATCTAAATTTGATAAGGATGGAAATCCTTTGTTGGGAAACTCCGGGGGGGGGGGAGGGGGGGGTGGCGGGGAATGACACACAGCAAAACCTGGTGCCCCTCAAAACACCAGGTTTTTTTGCAGCAAAAACTCCATCTCCGATCTTGCAACTGCCACAACAGGCAGAACCAGGTTGGATTTGGCAACAAGCACTGACATCAAATTAGATTGCTCCACTGTTTAGGCTATAGCTAGCAATGTTTGGGGACCTTTACCAAATGGATTTGTGGGTCTTTTGTTAGGATGCTCAAGTACAATGCTCCAAGGAGTAAAAATTCATCCAGGGGTAACAGATTCGGATTACACAGGAGAAATAAAAATCTTAGCATCTGCCTTAAACAGCAGCTGTAAAATTCCATAAGGTCAAAAATTAGCACAACTTGTTTGATTCCATATTGGGTGCCAAAAGTAAAATTAACACAAGAAATACCTTTGGATTTGGAAGCTCTGGGAAAGCTGAGGTTTATTGGACCCAGGAGGTTACTCAGAAACAACCTTTATTGAATTTGCAAATAGAGAATAGAGTCTTTAGTGGATTAATATGGATTAATAGACACTGGGCAGATGTTTCAATTATTTCACAATCTCAATGGCCAATTGATTGGTCTTTCAAAAGACCATAGTAGCAGTAGTCAGAATAGGAGGTATACAATTTCCTTTTAAAAGTACTCGAGTCCTCAGAGCTATTGCACCAGATGGTGCAGTAGCTGATTTTCAACCATGTATACTGCCAGTTTCTATGAATCTGTGGGGGTTAGATTTGCAAATGCAATGGAATTTGTTACTTACCACAGATGGGGCAAATTTATCCGAACAGTTGCTGATCTGAAGCCCCTGCTCAAACTTTCATGGTTAACAGAAAAACCAGTTTGGGTTGATCAGTGGCCTTTAAAAGGGGAAAAATTGGAGCAAGCACATTTATTGCTTGAAGAGCAACTGAAAGCAGGACATATACTAGTCCCTGGAATATACCACCTACTAGTCCCTGGAACACACCCATTTTTGTAACCCCAAGGAAATCAGGGAAATGGTGACTTTTGCAAGATCTGTGTGCAATTAATAATGTAAATACAATCCATGGGGGCTTTACAATCAGATTTGCCTAATCCTACTATGATTCCAGCTGACTGGTTTCTTTGCATTGTTGATTTGAAGGATTGTTTTTTTCAATTCTATTGCATCCTGCAGATTGTAATAATTTTGCTTTTTCTGTGCCTTCAGTCAACTGTGCTGCTCCCATGCAAAGATATCAATGGACTGTTTTGCCACAAGGAATGATGAACAGTCCAGCAATCTGTCAGCTAGTAGTTTCCACAGCTATATCACCAACTAGGAAAGCATTTCCTGAACTGATAATTTATCATTATATGCATGACATTTTGGGCTGTGCAGGAATAGAACAATATTTAGAAAAAACTGTTAATCATTTAACAGAAAATTTATGTTGTTTTGGACTACAAATTGCCCAAGAAAAAGTACAAGGAATGCCACCTTAGAAATACTTGGGGTGGGTGCTAATTGAAAGAACAGTAAAGCCTCAGAAGTTAAAACTGGCAAACAAAATCACAAATGTAAATGATTTACAGAAGCTTTTAGGTACTATTAATTGGGTGCGTCATATGCTGTGTATTACTAATGCTGACCTTGAACCACTCTTTATTACAAAGGGACTCAGACTTTAATTCTTCTTGTCAGCTTACCCCTAAAGCTACTGACGCTTTGAATATAGTGTCTCGAAAAACTGAGATGCTACAGACAGGTAAGAGCACATTCAGGCTTGCCGATTTCTCTGCTAGTTGTTAATATGCAATGAAGGCCTTAGGAGTTATATGTCAAATCAAAAGTAACTCTGTTTACTTTTTGGAATGTTTTTTTTTACCACATACTGAGAGAAAGACTGTGATGGAACCATTAGATATGGTTGTTGACTTAATCGCTAAAGGCTGTATGAGGGTTCAACATTTAACCGGCAATGACCCTGCAGAATTGTATTTACCATTAACTGTAACAGACTTTCAGTTCCTTTTTGCTCAGTCTGTGTCTTTCCAAATAATGTTAGCAGACTTAATAGAAAAAAGTTTTTATGGTACTCCAAAATGTAAGTTGCTAAGTTGCTAAAAGCTTTGTTGGATTTTGATCTACAGGAGCGATTTGTAGTTCAAACGCAACCCATTCAGGATGCTAAAATCATTTTTGTTGATGGCTCTGGAAAAATTGGCATAGCTGCTGTTGTTTGGTTTGAAAAGGATTCCTGGCAATCCTCTGTTATACATGTGGACGGCTCTATGCAGCTTGTTGAAATTGCTGCAGTCGTACATGGGCTACAGTTGTTCCCTGCAGAATCCTGGAATATTGTTTGTGATTCAGAATATGTTGTTTGATTGTTACCACACCTTCCTTTGGTGTGTTAAAAGAAGTCAATAACCGTGCACTTTTTGACATTTTGCTGAAGCTAAAGCATTGTTTGGAAACTAGGAATTATTCTGGTTTTATTGGCCTTACTAGATCTCTTTCCAACCTGCCTGGCCCTTTAACTGCGGGTAATGACATAGCAGACTCCTTGACTGTTAACACTGCGAAGTTTACTTCTGCAGCCTCTTCCCGTCCCTTTTTTCATCAGAATGCCTCTGCTTTAAAGAAACACTTTAACCTGTCTTCTTTTCAAGCAAAGCAAATTGTCAGGTCTTGCCCTGACTGTCAGTCAACAGCTCAATCCTCATTTGCCATGGGTGTAAATCCTCGTGGCTTAAAGGCGAATGAGATTTGGCAAACAGATGTTACATACATTGCTTCCTTTGGTGTCTTTCAATATGTGCATGTGTCTTTCAACACATTTTCACATATGATTTGAGCTTCTGCCCATAAAGGAGAGAAGGCTTGTGATGTTATCTGATATTTAACACATGCATTTGCTACCTTAGGAGTTCCTTCCCACTTGAACACAGATAACGGCCCTGCATATGATTCATTAGCATTATCATGATTTTTACAGCAATGGGGTGTCACACATGTCACTGGTATTCCCCACTCCCCTCCAGGCCAGGGGACTGTGGAACGAACTCAGGCTGTTCTGAAATCCATGCTACAAAAACAAAAAAAGGGGGAATATGGTCCCTCAAGAGCAATTAGACAATGTCATCTACACATTGAATTTTTTAAATTGCACTCAATCTTCCATGAATACTCCTGTCACTGCAGTACAACGACATTTTGGCTCTGATAGTCCACCTTCTGAACATGCTAAAGTATGGTATCGTGATCCTTGGGGCCCGCAGAAATAGGAAGGGACAGCAGAACTGATAGCCTGGGGGAAGGGGTATGTTTGTGTCCTCCTACCTACAGGTCCACAGTGGCTGCCTGAAAAGTTTGGCAAGCCATACCATGAGATGGACAGACAAGTTGAAGAACCCGATCCCTCAGAGGCAGGAGCTGACCTTGAAGACCCCGAGCAGAATGAGATAGAGGAAGAGAGAAAGGCATGATTTGTAAAACATCACCTGGGGGCAGCTGAAAAGCCTCTATAACCAGACCGTGTTTAATGACTTGAATATGCGTACTTGCAATGTAGCTTTTATTAGAGGCTCTGATTTTCTGTATAAACCACCTGCATTTACTAGCCAGTTGCTAATAAGAAACTACACCATGTATTGTAGTATAACTCCAACCCCTATTGGTATGGATTTGTCACTTGTAAAAGAGATGTTAGAGCATAAAAATTTGCAGCAGCTGCTAGAAAATGCTAAGGCAGAAGCTAGAAAAATCCTAATAACTGTACATCATGATGGTAGCATGTTAAGAGGGTGGAGAACTCCACTGGCAGGAAATTTCTTTGGTTGGTTCTTCACCGCCATGAGCATCTTCAAAGTGCCACTGCACCCTGTACTAGTTACTCTGCTAATGTAAATCTGTGTGTGCTTTGCCATGATAGTGACTGGATGAGGAAGGTGAAACTCTGCATTGACAATGAGGTGCCAGGACTGAGGTTGGCCAAATGCCACCTACCATAGTCAAGGTCAAGACTGGGTTGGTCTCTGTGTTTGCCACCAAGAAAAATCTTTAGCTCTGCTGTTGGCTGCAACCCAGCAGGCTTTGAGTGGAGGGGACACATGCCATGCCAGACCTTGATGTGAGGGATGGCCTCCTCTATTATAAGAGAGCCATACAAAAGGGAAGAGCAGGCCAAGCAGCCTGTGGTTGGCACAAGATATGATCAAGTCCAAATCCCCTGCTCAAGCCGGGTCACCTAAAGCAGGTTTCATCACTCTCACAGTAAAAAAAAGGCAAAAGTTAGCATAAGTAACTATTATAAGTAATAATAATAAGTAACTATTGTGTTTGAACTTTCTATCTCTAAATGCTAATGTCAAGAAATTGCTCTTGTGTGATTTGAGACTCCTCAAGCAGAGAAGGGGATAAGGAAAGCCAAGGACTGTGTTTTTGGAAGTAATAGCATCTGTCTCCAGGTTCCCAAGACTCCCAGTACGTTTGGCCAGCACATTGGTGAGATCTTGTCTTCGGAGCCTGGACATCACTGCTCTGCTTTGCTTTTCCTCCATGTCATCTAGAGACTTGTTGCTCACTTGTGAAGAACAGAAGCCAAAGTATCGTGCAAAACAAAAAAGGAGGAGATGTGGGAACTGCAAGCCATCCTGTTCCCACTATGTGAGTAATTAAAGAAGAAGAAGAGGAATTGCTGATAGCGCACCTGGGTCTTGAGTAAGGCAGGGAGTGTTTGGGTGCGTGGTCGTCCTGGGAAGCAGCTTAGGGATTGATTGTTTATAGAACGGAATTTATAGTGACTGAAAACAGTCACTGGGAATGATGTAGTTGCTGTTTGGCTTCATGGCTTGGACCCATGTCTGTATACTATGTATTTCCATGCTTGAATGAATAAAGTAGAACTAGTTGTGAAAGGTGTGTGTGTTTAGCCTCTTTCTTTACAGGTGCCACAGAATTATTCAATTGAGGAAGAAGAGGAAAATATCCTCCTATTTCTCCTTTTAGGCAACAGTCTAAATGGGATCCTGCCACTTAGTAAACTGTGCATAATTAGTTGTGAAAGGTTGGACAGTGGGATTTAAATTTCACCCTTTTTAAGTAGAACAACGGTATGCTTAGGCACAATTTGGCAGAACTGAATTGCAGAAGGACAGTCCTGGAAGAACAGCAATGAGCTCCATCCTCCAAGAAACACATCTGAAAATAGCAGTCACAGTACAGAATGCTTTTTGTTTGAAATAGAAGTCTATGCATATTCTATAACTTTGTGTATAAAAGGGATCAGATGAGGAAACACAGGTTCTTTCTGGAATTGACTTATTCTAAAATTGTCTAAATCGTGTATGTGGTACTCTGGCCACACTGGTAGGACTAAGTTGTTGAACAATGACTGGGATACCTATACGATAATTACTCCAGAGGGAAGGAAGGATAATAGCTTAAATGGAGCCAACAATGAAACAACCCCCACCTCACACCCCCCTCCCCCCCAAAAAATATATATTTACAGCTCATCTTAATTAAACTTGTTAATAAGTAGAGGGCCATATCAACTCTTCATTTCATGATAAAAAGACTAACTGGAGCCATATAAGTAATTATTTTAATTCAACATCTGAGTCTACATGGTGCTAAAATAGCAATATATATGAGGAATTACTGTTAATTATAAAGTTTTGACAACTGTATGCATAGTCATTGAAGAGCTACTGTTAAAAATGCTCCACTATTAGATTCTATTTTCACTGTTAATCTCTTACATTAAACCTTCACTTAATGAGATTAAATTTCTGAAAAAACACGAATATATAAAAAGTATATAAATATATTTATATTTATTATATTTATAATTTTAATATTTATTATATATTTATATTTTATATTTTTAAAAAAGTATGTTCCATACACTGTTATTGTAAAACATTAAAATCTGTTAAGTGCATAGCATTGAATACCACACACCTTATTTTAAAGTAGCAAATATTGAATTTGAGGTAGCGATCACAATTCCTCATCCCATTATTTCCCACTAGTTCTGCAAGCTTCATTTACCTTCCCAACTGGTACCTTTTGGGTTCTCAAACAAGAAACCCAATTCAGCTCAGAAGTTCCAAACTTACCTGGTTTTGTAATTCTATTGTGTTTCAGTTTCTTGGTGAAACTCATCATATTTGGCATTTCTCCCATAAATATATTGTGACTATTTGCTTCACACAATCAACCACAAATCACAGGCAAGTTTATGCATTCAGAAGCTAGTTTATGTGCTCATAAGCTGTAGTTTATGTATTGTTCTATGTACTACTGTACATAGCTATTTTTGACCGATAAGAAAGGCAGTTGATTTAAAGTCACATTCAACTCCTGCAGGCTGGACTGGTTTTCCTCAGTATGGACTTTTTACCTACCCAGTCTTTAATCAGTCTTTGCCGACAGAAGTTTCTAGAAACACCCCAAGTCTGCACCCCAACAGCACTTCACTGTGAAAGCCTGTCTCATTCTGTTCTTTCTGCTTAAATTAATGA
Source organism: Myiopsitta monachus (assembly GCA_017639245.1). Lineage (NCBI taxonomy): Eukaryota > Metazoa > Chordata > Aves > Psittaciformes > Psittacidae > Myiopsitta > Myiopsitta monachus. Next base: position 24,830,624 of record CM029941.1, read on the forward strand.
ATAATTAACATTGCATGAATAGATTCTATCTTTATTGTTCATCTTGAGAATTAATTAAGAAAGAAGTGAGTTTGGAAGTACAAAACTGCATCAGTTGGGGATTTTTCAGTTATTTTTTCACAACTGATTTAATATTTATGAGAAAACGTGATTCTTTTATGTGGAAAATGCTTTGTGTGTGTAAAGAAAGTTATAAAATTAACATTACCTAAATGCCTAGTGTTTTATGTAGTGAAAATTTTCAAGTACAACCCCTGAACTAATGCTGTCTTCCTCACACAAAATTTGCATTTTATTACAAACTCTCTTCATGCTCTTACTGATGTGAGCTAGTACGATAAAATTTCTCAGAGTATTGTCAAACACACTACTTCAGTCCTTCTTCACTTTCAAGTGTAACAGTCTGAACACCTGCTGGAATACGGTGAATGACTGACAAGCCAATGAATGGTAAAAGGACCAAAAAAAGGCTGATTTTATTTTGTTTGGTACTTTGCAGTGTGTGAGACTGCAATTAAAGAGCATCTGCTGCGTCAGAGATTACGTACTTACATCATCAAATCTGAGAGCAAAACTGAACTGATACCATTCAGTCTGAAGACACCTGAAGAGAGTGAGTATAGTGGATACAGGAATCTACACTGGTCAGTTTTCACAGTGAACACAGGCAAAGTAACTGCATAAACTGATGCTCTAAATAGTGGAAGGCTCCATCACAGAAAAGTTAGGTTTATCACATAAATGAAACAGAACAAAGGAACTTAACTGGAAATTTCAGAAAATTAACAGCAATTAGTTACTTAAAATTTCAGATGCCTTTTAAGTAAATATTATTCTTCACGCAATAACTTTTTACTGACAACACAAATATAACCTTAAAATAACATGTCAAAATGGCAGTTTGAAAAAAAATATAGATGACTATATTGGTCATCTCAGGTGATAAAACAAGGTGTAGAATGAAAAAGGTTAGTTTTTACATTGAATACTGTAAATCTGTGTAACACACACCTGTGAAAAAGCATGCTGAAAGCCTACACTACTGCCCTTTAAGAAACCAAAAAATCATGTTTTGCTAACTATTAGATTATTAAAATACAGGTAACATTTTAAACATAATAATCTGACTTAGGTCCATATATAAAGCAATGTTCATGTTTGCATATAAAAATCTTTCATGGTCCCTTTTAAAAAAATTGTTCATTGATAATCCCTCTGCTAGGTAGCAGTTAACTAGGGAATGTGTGCATGTCCCTGTGGAAAACAAATACAGGTAATGTGTTGCTTTTTCTCCTTTATATACACACATGGAAAAATTCTCACAATATTAAAAATTTAAATATTTTAATAGACTCAAGTATTTCCTCCCTATGACTTCTCTTTTTTTTTAAAAAAAACCCAACACATAATAGAAACATAACAGTGTTTAAACTTAGTAGTGTCTGAGTGTACAGCTACTTTGGCTTTTAGTCATTCATTGCTTAGCTTGCAGAGAGCAAGAAACAACTCACAAAAAAGTCCCAACACATGTAGAAAATCATTAGAATCAGCGCAGGGCAGGTGAGTGCCACTGACAAGTACTCTCCATCTTCTACAGAATTACAGTTTGCCTGGAGAGCAAAACATTCACAAGACACTACTCCCCTCTGATGTCCCAAGATCCCCATAGCACGGTAGTTGATAATAAATCAATTCATGGCTACCCCATTCTCCACATTACATCTTTTCAATTAATCTTGCTTTTTGTAAATGTATTCCTATGTAAGACCTCGAAGAGGAAACACAATTGCTGATCACTGCTTATCTTGGAGTGTAACAAGTTGTTCAGTAATGCTGAGTATTTGATGCAAGTTCCATGTGAAAATATCTACCTCTTGTGTCCAAAGTTGGAACTACTGCAGACAAGGCTAATTTTCATTAACCAGTATAGAATAAAACTGCATATAAATTATTTCACTTCAACACTGATTCATACTAATAATATATCTCTTTATGCTGTAAACAGAATGTGAACCTATGGACAGCCCTTTTCTGTCTGTGGATTTACAAATCAGGGAACAGTGAGAGCCAGGGTCTCTCAGAAGACAAGGCTGGGAAATCAATCCATGTAAAAGAAATTTCAAAAGCACTGATTTCTAATGTAACTGAGTCAAATTATAGGCCACAGCTAAGTTTACTTCAAAAATCTCAAGGTGACTTCACATGGGAAAGAAAAAAAACCCAACACCCCCCCCCCCCCCAAACCAATCAACCAACCAAACACCCTGATGTATACAAATTTTAATTTTTCTTCTTGGAAGCTTAGAATTTAAATTTACTTTATATGGGTAGAAATGAGTAAATTATATAGAATCATAGAATGGTTAGGACTGGAAAGGAACTTAAAATCATCTAGTTCCAATCCCTTGCCCATGAGCAAGGACACCTCACACTAGACCAGTTTTTATCAAAGCCCTTTCCAATATGGCCTTGAACACTGCCAGTCACAAAGCATTCACAACTTCCTTGGGCAACCTGTTACATTGCCTCACCAACCTCTACCAGTGATTCGGTATCCTTAACCTACATGTTGTAGAAAGAATGGAAAGGTTTTCTACTGTGTATTCCTCCAACCCTTCTTCTAAACCTGTATTTTCTATGTACCTTTATTTCTGATTTCCCATTTTCTGTTCCATGAACCTTCTATACCACTTTTTCCCCTTACTGCTGCAGGAGAGATTTTCATGCACTTCTTCCATGTCACAATCTCCACTACAAGAACGTAAGAAAGCCCATACTTGGTCAGAAAAAGAGGTCACCTCCTAGACTCCTTTCTCCAAAGAAGACTGAGAGTAGGGCAAAAATACATGATACTTTTGAGAATTTCCCTGCATTTTCTCAGTGTTTGATATCAAATCCTCTCTGCTTTTCTGTCATATGGGAAGTTGAGTACCATTCAGACTACAAGAAAACAATATACAGAAAGGAATTAAAAGTAGTACTGATGAAAGCCCAAAGAATGGGAAACGGAATGTCCTCAAGCACCCAAACTATTCAGTTCCTATGTAGCTTAAAGCTTAAACCTAGTGCTGTTTTGAAAAGCCTGAAAGTTCATCTCCATTTAGAAGTGTTCTGCTGGTGTACTCTGTTCTGGTGTCTGTAACTGCCTACACCTTAAAATAAGAGTGCCTGAATTTAGACATTCAACTCATTAGCAAGGGCTTGGGAAAAGTAGCCTGCTTTTAAAGATACTAATTCTGCTTAAATTAATATTTTGCTGAAAAAGATGCAAGTCTTCATCTTTTTTTGAAAATTAAGCACTTAAGCAACTACATTAGTAAAGTGCAGATAAGAGGTGGAAACTTGTCAGCCATCAGAAGCAAGTCTGAATGGGAGCTTGAGTGAATATGGAAAGAGGACTTCTATGGCTCCAGATTTTCTGAAAAAGTGGCTTGGAAATTGCGCAGAAGGGAACTGCTTTTTGGTTTCGTCCCCCTGTTTTCAGGGAATATGACATCGTGTACAAAGCTGCATTGAAGAAATGCTTTTCTCAAAGCAAAATGAAGGCTATCTGGTATCAAGGGTGAAATCTCAGACTCTTTTATTTTCCCCAGTAACACCAAGCACACATCTAAGTGAACATGTGCCTGGGTGGAGTAGTTCCCTCCAATGCTCAGGGTTATCTTCTGCCCCAGAAGCAAATCACAATACAAAAAGCTCTGCTGAGGAGAACCAGATATGGACAGCCCTTGCCATTGCATAGGCATGGTATTCCCTGTTGTCCCAACTGCATTCTTCACCCCAATCCTATATTCCCACTAACCAGACTAGTGTGCCAGGTTTATCTGTGCTGCATACTCAGTTTTGCAGTTTCAGAACAGTTGACACTCCTTTTCAGTGTCCCTGTAGAGCTGCTCCTTTTGTATAACACCGGCCATCGTTTTGACTTTGTTTATCCTGTCAATTTCTTTTTCTAATAAAATAAGCATGAAAAACCCTGAAGAGCAATTTTAATATTCATGTGAAGAACAAGCACTGGTTAGTTCGACAAGTGAAGACTCCACTGAACTTTTCAATTCAGTTTCTTGATGATACTTATAGAAAGAGGTGGCAAACTCAGCTGTGAGTAGATGACCTGATAGAGAAGCAGTGAAGAAACTGGAACTGAATGGAGAATTAGACAACACACACATCTTTAACACATCAGACAATGGCTTCCACACTGCCAGTTTTCTTTGACAATGGACAAATGGCAGCTGCATGAGTTTAATATCAAAGTGCCATTGCTAGTTCAAGGACCAGGGATAAAACCAAATCAGACAAACAAGATGCTTGGTGCAAATATTGATCTGGGTCTCACTATTCTGGACATCCCAGGTTATGATTTGAAAAAGACACAGATAGATTGGATGTCACTGTTGCTGCTGCTTAGAGGAGACAAAAATGAGACATGGAGATCAAACTTCTTGGTGAAGTACAACAGCAGTGACCCTACCTGTTCTTCTCTAGGACCTGGAGTCACACACTGCTTCCCAGACAGTCTGTGAAGATGCATGTAACAACACATACAGAATCATAGAATCATAGAATAGTTAGGGTTGGAAAGGACCTTAAGATCATCTAGTTCCAACCCCCCTACCATGGGCAGAGACACCTCACACTAAACCATGTCACCTAAGGCTCTGTCCAACCCAGCCTTGAACACCGTCAGCGATGGAGCATTCACAGCTTCCCTGGGCAACCCATTCCAGTGCCTCACCACCCTTACAGTAAAGAATTTCTTCCTCATATCCAATCTGAACTTCCCTTGTTTAAGTTTGAACCCGTTACCCCTTGTCCTCTTACTACAGTCCCTAATGAAGAGTCCCTCCCATGCATCCCTACAGGCCTCCTTCAGATACTGGAACCTGCCATGAGGTCTCCACGCAGCCTTCCCTTCTCCAGGCTGAATAGCCCAACTTTCTCAGCCTGTCTTCATACGGGAGGTGCTCCAGTCCCCTGATCAATCTCATGGCCCTCCTCTGGACTTGTTCCAACAGTTCCATGTCTTTTTTATGTTGAGGATGCCAGAACTGCACACAATACTCCAAGTGAGGTCTCATGAGAGCAGAGTAGAGGGGCAGAATCACCTCCCTCGACCTGCCGATCATGCTCCTTTTGATGCAGCCCAGGATACAGTTGGCTTTCTGAGTTGCAAGCGCACCCAGCCGGCTCATGTTATTTCTCATTGACCAACATCCCCAAGTCCTTCCCCTCAGGGCTGTTCTGAATCTCTTCTCTGCCCAACCTGTAGCTGTGCCTGGGATTGCTCCCACCCAGGTGCAGGACCTTGCACTTGTCATGATTAAACTTCATCAGGTTGGCATCAGCCCACCTCACAAGCGTGTCAAGGTCCCTCTGGATGGCATCCCTTCCCTCCAGCATATCAACCGAACCACACAGCTTGGTGTCATTGGCAAACTTGCTGAGGGCGCACTCAATCCCACTGTCCATGTCACCAGCAAAGATGTTGAACAAGACCGGTCTCAACACTGATCCCTGAGAGACACCACTCATTACTGTTCTCCAGATGGACATTCAGCCATTGAGCACAACTCTTTGCGTGCGGCCATCCAGCCAATTCTTTATCCACTGAGTGGTCCACCTATCAAATTGATGTCTCTCCAATTTAGAGACAAGGATGTTGTGTGGGACAGCGTCAAACACTTTGCACAAGCCCTGGCAGATGACATCAACTGCTCTACCCCTGTCCATCAGTTCCATAGCCATAGAAGGCCACCAAATTGGTCAGGCAGGATTTGCCCTTAGTGAAGCCATTCTGGCTGTCACCAGCCACCTCGTTGTTTTTCATGTGCCTCAGCATGCCTTCCAGGAGAATTAGCTCCAAGATTTTACCAGGCACAGAGGTGAGGCTGACTGGTCTGTAGTTCCCTGAGTCATCCATTTTCCCATTCTTGAAAATGGGGGTTATATTTCCCTTTTTCCAGTCGTCGGGAACTTCACCTGACTGCCATGACTTTTCAAATATGATGGACAGTGGCTTAGCAACTTCATTTGCCAGCTCCTTCAGGACCCACGGGTGGATTTCATCACGTCCCATGGACTTGTGTATGTTCAGGTTCCTAAGATGGTCTCAGACCTGATCCTCTCCTACAGTGGGCCCAGGGTTTCCATTCTCACAGTCCCTGTGTCTGCCTTCCAAGACTTGGGTGGTATGGTCAGAGCATTTTCCAGTGAAGACTGAGGCAAAGAAGTCACTAAGAACCTCCGCCTTCTCCAAATCCATGGTAGCCAGTTCTCCTGATAGCTTCTGGAGAGTGCCCACGTTGTCCCTAGCCTGTCTTTTATTTGCAATGTACCTACAGAATCCCTTCCTGTTATCTTTAACATTCCTAGCCAAGTTTAGTTCTGACTGGGCCTTAGCTTTCCTAACCTGGTCCCTAGCTTCCCGGACAACATCCCTCTATTCTTCCCAGGCCGCCTGTCCTTGCTTCCACCTTTTATAAGCCTCTTTTTTCCTTCAAGTTTTCCTCAGGAGGTCCTTATCCATCCAAGGAGCCCTCCTGCAGCGTATCGCTCCTGAGCTTGTAGTAGGTGATCGTTGAATATCAACCAACAGTCTTGGGCCCCCCTGCCCTCTAGGGCTATATCCCATGGAACCTATTCTTGTGTAAGGACGCTGCCAACTTCCTGGGACCTGCAGCACTGTGAACTTGGTGACTGGGAGGTGTTTGTGCAAGTGTATAACTTGGCCGCAGATCCTCACCAGATCAATAACATTGCTAAAACAACTGAACAAGAAATTCTAGAAAAGACGAACTACTGAGTAATGATGCTGCAGCCCTGTTCAGGAGCAACGTGCTGTATGCCAGGTGTCTTCAATCCTGGGTATACCCATATAGGTACAAGCCGTATGACCCACAGCTCATATTCAGCAATTATAGCAATTCAGCCCAGTAACACGCAACTATCATTCCCTGATGTACAACCAGTAAAAGGGGGTAATGGAAATGTAGCTGTCCAATTTCACATGCATTTAATGATTCAGTCAATATTGATAAAAAAGAAGGAAGAAATGCAGACATCAAAGGCCATAGAAAGAGAATTTTCTGGTGTCAGCACGACATACTGGCAAATCTGTAAAGATTTCATCAAATTTTGAAAGGAAGCAGAGCTCTGCTCTTCTGCTAGTTGCTTGTCTGGTGTTTGAGTAATACTCCTATCTCCAAAGACACTATTTCATTGCCAATGAACTTTTGTGAGAAAGCTTTTCTTCTTTGAGTTCAGTGATGGAACAAAGAGATACAGAAGGCAAATCAGGATTTTGCTCCTTCAGCATCATCATATTATTTCATATTACTTTCATAGGAAAATTAATGACTAAAGTAGCACAGACACTAATAACCATGCAGCACTTGGAATCTAATAACCATGCGGCACTGAAGCATTACAATTAAAGGACAACTATCAAGCTGTGACTTGGTGTCTCTGAGAACAGAACAGACGAGTAATGCCAGATATAACATTTCAAGTACATTTTAAAGACAGCCATAATAGCCCTGTAAACATTTAGTATTTTTAATGACTGATCACAGTGATTTGGCAGGAGCGAACACAAATTTTCTTTCACAACTTCAAAGGCAGAAATGCCAAACAAGACCTGAGGGGATAAATAAGACTGAAAACAAAGGATGTTTCTGTTTTTCTCTCAAATAAAACAGGAACACTCAGTAAAGTTTCAGCTTTTGTGATCAGAATGGGATGTGTAGCCTGACTTGTCTCATATTTGGTATTTTTCAACTACAGATAGGTAGATTGGTGTGTCGCCATTTCTGAGAGAAGGAAACAGAAACGGAAAGATAGCATGATTTTAATTCCCATGTTCTTGGACTATAAGTCTTTGGTAAATCATACCATTTGATAATATATGTGCTAATTTCTTTTGTTATTCTTATTACTTCTACCATATTGCATTGAAATTCCTAGTTTCACTGTATGGGCTGTTGGTGCTCTACAGAGCACTTCTGAGTGGTTTCTATGAACTCAGCTTATCACCTGCAATTTCTCATTCTTCAGCTATTAAATTGTGTTGTAAAACAGCAGGATGCTCACACATGTGCATAACTGCAATAGTCATAGTGAACTAAAATATATAAGAACAGTTGCAGCTGCAAAGGTCCATTTACCCTGAATGTTTAAGAACGTTTAAGTACCAGGTTCTTATGGAAAAGTATCAGAACAAAGGCAGTATGTAATGGTAGTTTTCTATAATAAACTTGCGGTTCAAGAACTTCCTGAGCCAGAGCTCTTATCTTTGTATTTAGTAACTTTTTCTTCATGAGTTTGTCTTCCTGTTCTTTGAACTCATGAAAACTTTTGCCACCAACAATATCATATGATAACTATTAAACTCCACATTTTAGTTGCGTTGTAGGAAACAAAGAACTTTTATTTTGTATCTACAATCTACCAGTTTAATTTGATGCTTCCCAGCAGATGAGAAAAAATGTCATGTTCTCTGTGAGATTTGCCAGATCATAGATATCTATCATAAGGCAGATAGATCTCTACTATATGTCTATTTTTTCTAGGCCAAATTGTTCAAGTTTAGTTGGGCTTTTTTCTCATAAGTCATTCTTTATCTTGATCTCTCTGTATGATTTCAAGTTTTGTTAAATACATCATGAGATGTACCGACCAGGACTGATTACAAGTACTCTGTATTTAACTGCAGCCTATATTATAGAAAAGGGTTGCGGATTCACATGTAAAAATAGCTTTAACAATGAGAATTTATAAATATGCACTGTATTTCCTTTATTTTAGTATTTAAAATGAGAGAAAACTACTTTTCTCACATAAATTTTAAGGAAGTTCCTTCTCAGAAGTATGAAAAAATTATGTACTTTACAGTGATTCCATAACACTGAATAAGTGGATTAAGGTGTCTAATTAGTAAAAGAATAAATATCAGAGACACATTCTGACATTTCCACAAATATTTTAATGTAAGATTATTTTACATGTTGTAATATATACTCATAATTTTAAATTTGATATAATAATCACAATTATATGTTAATATTAAATAAATGTAATTAAGATTAATATAATTACAAATGTAATAATATTGCAATAATAATTATTTTTAAAATATTTTAACAGATTTTTTTGCATAAATTCTCTTTACTATGGATTCGCTACATTTTTTAAGGAACAGGATATACATCTTGTCTGAGAGATAACATTTAATTATAGTAAAAGATTTTTTAATTAACTAAATAAGCTAGTTTTAGAATCACAGTTGTAGGATGCTGAGAAACCCTTATATTATTGTCATGGTTTAAATCCAGTCATAAATAAGCCACACAGTTCACTAGCTCCCCTCCCCCCCAAGTATATGCGGGTCCCTGAGCAAAAGCAATCCCACAAGTGGGTTTGCCTTTACCTGAAGCAGGAATAACCCAGACTGTCTTCCCCAGCAAATTTTTTATATGCACCACAGGAACGTTGTCCCCCTCCACAGTATGTAGAAGCTCTGAATGGGCTGGACCAGCCCTGTTGGCAGATCCTCTGGTGTTGACCAACCAGGTGGCCTTTGGTAAATGTGTATCCCAATGTTTGAAAGTCCCACCACCCATTGCTCTCACTGCGGTTTTTAATAGCCCATGGTACTGTTTGATTTTCCCAGAGGCTGGTGCATGGTAGGGGATGTGATATACCCATTCAATGCCATGCTCTTTGGCCCAAGTATCTATCAGGCTGTTCCGGAAATGAGTCCCATTGTCTGATTCCGTATCTCAAGACCCAGGATAGTGTTCTGGGCAGTGGCGTGGGGCACAGCGTATGTTTCCAACCATCTGGTGGTTGCTTCCACCATGGTAAGCACATGACGCTTGCCTTGGCGGGTTGGTGGAGTGTGATATAATCAATCTGCCAGGCCTCCCCATATTTGTACTTCAGCCATCGTCCTCCATACCAAAGAGGCTTTAACAGTTTAACTTGCTTAATTGCAGCGCATGTTTCAGAGTCATGAATAACGTGGGGAATAGTGTCCATTGTTAAGTCCACCCCTCGATCACGAGCCCATCTGTATGTTGCATCTCTGCCCTGATGGCCTGAAGTGTCGTGGGCCCACCAGGCCAAAAATAATTCACCCTTATGTTGCCAATCTAAGTCCATCTGAGCCACTTCAATCTTAGCAGCTTGATCCACTTGCTGGTTGTTCTGGTATTCCTCAGTAGCCCAACTCTTGGGTACCTGAGCATCTACGTGGCATACCTTGACCACTAGGTTTTTGCACTCAGGCAGCGATGTCTTGCCACAGTGCAGCAGCCCAGATGGGTTTACCTCTGCATTGCCAGTTGCTCTGCTTCCATTGCTGCAACCACCCCCACAGGGCATTCGCCACCATCCATGAGTCAGTATAGAGATAAAGTACTGGCCACTTTTCTCGTTCCACAATGTCCAAGGCCAGCTGGATGGCTTTCGCCTCTGCAAATTGACTTGATTCACCCTCCCCTTCATCCCCATTCATCCCCGTCCTGGAGGGATAGGGAGGAGAATCGAAAGAATGTAACTCCCACTGGTTGAGATAAGAACAGTCCAGTAACTAAGGTATAACACAAAACACTGCTGCTACCACCAGTAATAATAATGATAAGGGAAATAACAAGGGAAGAGAATACAACCGCTCATCACCCATCAACTGATACCCAGCCCAACTGAGCAGTGAATCAACTCTTCCGGGTTCCTGCCCACAGTTTTTACATCCTGGGCATGATGTGCTGTGGTATGCAATACCTCTTTGGTTAGTTTGGATCAGGTGTCCTGTCTCTGCTTCCTCCCGGCTTCCCCTCCTCCCTGGCAGAGCATGAGACTCAGAAAGTCCTTTGGTCAGACTAAACATTTGAGCAGTAACTAAAAACATTGGCATTATCAGCGCTGTTCCCAGGCCAAAAGTCAAAAGCACAGCACTGCACCAGCTACAAAGAAGGAGAAAAAAATGTCTGCTACTGCTGAACCCAGGACAATTATTCCAAGACAAGGCAGAGTTATGTTCAACAAGAACACATGTTTCCAGGGCCTTTGGAGTTCCAGGTTAGGAAGGGTCACTATTCAGATGTGACTGCAAGCAGAATCTCTGACAAAAAAAAAAAAAAAAAAAAAAAAAAAAAAGCTGAAATTAACTTCTGCATATCCAGTGTTATTTCTAAGATAAATCTTTCAACTTCCTCATTCTTGATCTGCCAGGAAACCAATTTATTGGCCTTTTCACTCCTTTCATGTATAAGTGCACTTGAGTGTAGCAATTGCTTACAGACCTGATTCTCAGCCAGTTCATTATGTTCTTTCCAGAAATCATTTATAAATTAACATGCATTAAAAAAATCCGGTAGGGTAAGTAACGTAAGTGTTTCACCCTGAGGAAAATGTGAAGAGTAATCATTTCTTGGCATTGTGCCTTATTGTGCCTCCTACAGTTAGAGAGTTCTCTGTTTCTCCCCCTAGTGGAAGGTGTCCCTGCCCATGGCGGAGGGTGAGTAGGAAGTAGGTAAGCTTTAAGGTCCCTCGCAACCCCACCCATTCTATGACTCTGATTCTATGATCCAAAGGGAAACCTAGAATTGACATTAACAAGGTAGATCAAGAACGAATCTGTAACTTGTGACTGTGTTAGAAAGGTAGTTGTGGGTAGTTGGATGTTTGAAAGGACCCACCACACCCAGAATTTCTTTTCCTAAGCAAAGTAAATCTTCTGAGATACGATAATTTTTTTCATTCTATAGGAGTAGGTGTTTTTTAAAAAACTAGGATACAGTGCAGTAAAAATTTGAGCATTGTTTTAAATCTTTTAAACTCATTACTTGAGTTCTGTGAGCATTGTGTGTGACCAGGAATTTGTTCCAAGTTAATATGGGTTTATTACTTTGATATGGTATTCGATGGTGTGATTTTAAATATCTGAGAAGATTAAATAATGAAGAATTAATAAATAATCTTTTCAATTATAGTGAAAGTTTTGAAGTCTCATTCACCTTGGATCTAATATGGATTTTAATTATCATTGAAACACCAGGTATAGTACTAGTACAAGACTGCAAGAGTAATTATTCCACTAGTTTTATTTATATTTGGAGATTTTTATATTTCTGTAATAGTTTTGAATACAATCTTCACCTTTAATCTTTTTTTATTCTCTCAGAACAAAAGTAAAATCTAATTTTATACATAAATGAAAGTTATAAATCTAATTCTGGTAATATCTGTTTTGCATATTTATGCTTGAAGAAATTACAAAGAACCTATATAATCAAATTGTTCTGTTTTTCAAACATTTTCTCTTTTGTGTTCTATTCTTGCTTTTTTGCTTTCTACTTTTCCTATTCATCATTTAACCAAAATCTTTATAATCATTTGCAAGAATATTAACTGATGAAGCCAGAAGACACATGTTGTGTAATTTCAGAATTTGTAGAAGAGCTGTAGGAACAAAATAGAGTCTCCTGGTCTCAACAGTGGATACGTGAGCAGCTCATGAGCATAAAATGGTAGCCCATTCTGCTAAGTCGAGAACAGCTATTTTTGAAAGAACACCAGTAAGCTTTTATTATTATTTCAACTCCAGATTCAACTGGAGAGAGGAAGATCAACATGGGTTTTCAGACCCATTCGTTTTCCTGAACTACTTGGGAATACCAGCAGCTGAGCTCACGCCTCAGACTGAAACCCCATTATTTCAGGTTAGGGAATGAGTACTTGGTTCTTAATTTCAAAGTAGCTGATTACACACCAGATTTCTAAATCATTACTGAATGAAAAATATTAATATTCAGAAGTCTGTATTGTATCATTACTTATATTTCATAAATGATATTTACTTAAAAAAAAAAATAAGCAAAAACTTTAACAGATTTGTGTAGGCTACGTGGGACCTGCACATTTTAGGTATATCAGAAACTATCAGCACTATAGAAAATATGATCAAATCATTTAATATCTTGACATTTATGTTATACAGAGCTTGAATTCTATTAAAAAATAGTTTCCTACCAATGCATCTCTTGTTTTTCATGGCAAATAGCATACAAAAAAATCTGAGCCACAGGAGGGCATCATATAAGCAGACTGCAGCCCAGCTCAGCTGAAGATAAAAAAAAAGGGACATAACTCTGTAAAACACCGCTTCAAACTATCTTCTATAAATGCTTCAGAAATCTGAGAAAAGTTAATGTTTTTTTAAATTACAAAATTCGTTTGTTAAGTAACATATTTTTTTTGGGTTTTTTTTTTTTTTCCTTAAATGCATGTGTACATGCATTATGTGTTTATCCATAAAATTCCTCTTCCCTTCCATAGAGACTTGGAAGTTGTTGCTCAATGTAATTATTTTTTAAAAGCTATATCCAAATATCGCATATTATTATATAGCCATTTACATCTATGAATGGAAGAGTAAGAAATTATGCAATTTACTAGATATCATAGAAGTAGCAGTTGTGAAAATGGTATTAACCATGGAGGTGAAATGGTTTCAAAAAGTAACATGATGAGTGGAAAACTGAAAAGCAAAAGCCTTCTGTTTTAATTCCTCCTGGGATTAAAAATCCCTGTTTTAAGCTTTGTCTTTTTTTTCTTACACTGTGCAAAACCCTTGAAATATAGTATACTGTAATGAGTATAAATATAATACTAATAATTGAATATAAGTATAATCACTAAGTGAATTTGGTAGTATTTTTGTTTCATAATTCAGTAATTCTGACATAACCCTGTACAGACATAAATCCAATATGCAAGTATATTATCACTGCATGGCGATTCTGAAGAGTTAATTTAGACAAGAAAAGGCTTTTCATTGAACAATTGTGGAATATTTCAGACTAAAACTCAATATTAAGAACTGATAGCAAGAGCTGATCGTTAGTCTTCCTCATAAGGCTGTTTAATGATAACCGATAAATCTTCATATAATATTTGCTTTCTGTTCTCAGTTTCAAGGCCCTCCCAAGCTCTGTTTCACTGTTATTATCTGCTCCTCATATCACAGTCCCATGATTACCCATCTCAATAGCCCACTTGTCTGCTTTTCCTCATTTGTGCTCCCACAAATTTCTCTGAAATACTCTACAAGTCTACTGTTATGTTTTTATGTTATTCCTTCCCCTAAGATTACTTTTTAAGTGATACAAGTAAAAATAAAAGAATTAGTTGGTTGTACTTGAAATGTTTCTTACTGCTAAAAATGAGCACTTAATTTACAGATCTATATGAATAAAGCAAGCATTTTAAACCTCTTGCTTCAAAGAACAGGCAGACAATCTTAAAAGAAACTAGAATAGATCTACCTGACAAACTATGGACTTGGCCTATTACAGGCTACCCCTTCTTATACTCTATGTGCCTTATAAACAAATAAAAGGTGTAGCTGCAGCACCTTCATGTCAGCATAACCATGTCTGGAACCAAAGTACAAGTGTTCTCACCACTGCTTTTTGAAATTTAGTGCATGGTTTGAAAAACAGAGAAACAATTTCATAGGATGGCTGGTACTAATTCTCAGATCTCCCTGCAGATCAAAGCAATGTCTTAAACTCTAAGGAGAGCAGTAAGTGCACATCTTTGTTTAGCTCAGACCCAGTTCTCCAGCAGCCTACTCTGGGTTTTGATCCCTTAAAACTCAGGATGTAGGATGCCATTTGACTGGGTATGATTAAGAGGTGTCCATCTCAAGTCAGATCATAGGAAGAGGATCAACATTTATAACAGCAGTTATAGTGAGATACTTACAGAGAGTATGGCTATGGGAGAGAAGACTATTGATGGCTGTTAGTACAAACAGGGCAAAGGGCAGGATGAAAACGTAAGTCTATAAAGAACCAACAGGTAAAATGGTGATGGTCAAGCATATTCACACAGGGACATCTACATTCTAAGCCATGACTTTCAAGAGACAGCGCTGCAAAGAAAAAAGCAATGAGAGGATCATAAAACAAAACCAAAATGTTATCATTCATAGAAGGCAGCTAGAGAACAACTCCCCTTACAGCAGCCCTGAACTCTTAATAGATCCTGTATTGGGAACTCCTTTAGTCACGTTTATTTGCTTGCCAGTGACTCAGTTTCACTCAGAAATGTACAGATTGCTGAAAGGCAAGCAAATCAAAAAGCTGTTTTGGAAAAATATTATGACGATCCTCTTTTTTTTTCTGTCTTCCCTGAGCAAGATGAAAAGTATTAATTATTGTAATAAAAACTAACATCGTAAATTTGCTGAGAGTAATGTTAACTGTGTAACTGAAGCAAGGCTGATACAATAAGGCCTGAGTAACTGTGTAACTGAAGCAAGGCTGGTACAATAAGGCCTGAGTAACTGTGTAACTGAAGCAAGGCTGGTACAATAAGGCCTGAGTAACTGTGTAACTGAAGCAAGGCTGGTACAATAAGGCCTGAGTAACTATGTAACTGAAGCAAGGCTGGTACAATAAGGTTTGGGTAATTGTTAATTAAGTAAGGCCTGTACGTGAAGTTTGGGTAATCATAAACTACAGATGTTCCTTTGTCTTTAAGAAACTGCAGAAACCCCCCTATCTATGTTCCTTTGTCTTTGAGACAAACTGTAGAAGCCCCCTTATCTATGAGACTGTAAATCCCCAAGGACAACTAAGAGGGGGCAGAAGAAGCAGTAAGGGACATGCACAGAGAAAGAAGGTAAAAAGTTCAACCTTAAAAGTCTGCATAAAGGTCACTGAGGAATACTCTTACTTCATCCTGAGACCCTCACCCAAGACCACCAGTAGACAGTGCGCATGCGGAAAAGACTTGTGAAACTAATTATCATATGAAGCGGGAGCAAATTTACCTATTACAACATCTTAGTGAATAGGCATGTATAAGCTCTGTGAAAGGAGTGACTGTGTGATCCTTGGTGTGCGTGCTGGCGGAGCGGAGACTCCCCGCGCACCCAGCGCTGTTTGCTTATTACCTTTCCTATATGAAATTACAATAAATATCCATCTGATTTGGAATAGGTCTTTGAACATTTATAACATTATAACTGTAACCTTTTGGAAATGAGTTCAGTTCTCAGGACGAAAATGTTGAACTCTGCTAACGTATGTCAGGGATGGGTAGAAGTCCATTTTAATGAACACAGATTATTTCTCAGACACTGGGGTTAAAGATGCCGGTTGGAAAGTAAGATTGGAAAAAGAAATCAGAGAAACTTTTTTCAGACCATTTTGACTTATCCTTTTACATTTTATAGGCTCCTATATGTAAACTCCTGCTGTTAGTCTACGCTACCCCACCGCTTTTGTAACGTGAGTGTGGAGGTCAGCGTGAGACGCCGCCATTTACTGGTAAGTAAATAAACTTGCAACATGGATTACCAGAAACAAGACAAGCTGACGCCATCGGCCATACTTTGTGCTTTCAAAGGTTGTGCCCAAGAAATGGCGTAGTGCTGGGAAGCAGAGCCTGGCCGCAAGCAGCTCTAGCGTCCCTACCTCGGAGCAAGCCAAGCCTCCGGGCCCCTTCGGATCGGAGCGGGCGGGCTACGAACTGCAACTGTCCCAAGGAGAAAGACACTCCCGATTCCGCCAGCCTCACCGGCATTACGTCGGGGCACGCTGAGCTCCGCCCCGGCGGTTGGCCCCGCCTCCCCCCTCGTGACCTGCCCGCCCCGCCGTGCTGGCGCTGTCCCGCCGCTTCCGGGGGGAAGGTCTCGGGTGTGCCGCGCCGGTAAGTTTGTGGGAGCGGGGACGTACCGGCGGCAGCATGTCCGGTAACGGGCTCAGCTACAGCGAGCAGGGAGGAGAGGCGGCGCCTGAGCTGGCCCAGGAGGCGGCGACCACTACCACCCCCTCGATTCCTGCGGCCTTCGGGCTCTTCTGCAGCGGCACCAAGAAGTAAGGGAGCCGGGCGAGGCAGCGGGGCCCATGCCTCGGGTCTGTTGGGTGCGCGAGCGGGAAGCGATCCCCTGGGCGGTGGTGCTCGCTTGGGCCGTGCTGCGCTAGCGGGACCCCTGTCCTCAGGGGTCGGGGTGAGAGGAGAAACTGGGCCTCGGGGCTCCTCAAAAGGGAGCAGCTGTGGGGGCCGTGGCCGGGCCCGGCGTGCCCGCTTCTACCCCCGCCTGACTTCGTGAGGAAGTTGGCTTGCTTATCTTTAAGGTGTGCATAGCAGAACGGGTAATCTCTGAAGTTTTTGTGTTGGCTTGTTTGAAAAGCTTGTTAGCGCTTTTCCTCTGTTTTGGTAGCTAACCACGCTGGCTTAGTTTAATTTTGCCTTCAAACGCAGCTCAGAAAAAAGTTGTACAAGTATTTGTGGGACTTGCAGTTGGGAATGTAGTGGATTACAGCGAAGCGGCCAGCGGGAAGTAAGTGTTAACAGTGCTGGGGCTTGGTCTGAAGTCAGAATGAGGAAATGGAGGAGAAAAAACCAGCCGAAGTGCACTGGCACAGAGAGCCTTCAGCTCCTTGAAGAAGTGAGTTGGAAAGCATAAAAAAAAAAAAAGTGTCTAAATGGAAAGATCAAGAGGGTTGCTAAGCTGGAATTGTATCCTACAGCAAATTGGAAATCTATTCCAAGAGCAACCAATAAAAAGCACCATAAAGTAAGGTCTCATGTACATTAGAAAATCAATCACTACCTCTTCAGTTTGATTGTTCTACACAAAGAGAACATCCATGCTCTAGAAACCTCAACTGATGTGTTTATTCTGGGGCCACACCAGAGTAAATCACAACAACATGAGGCCTCTGTCACTGATGCTTAGCTGTGTGAGACAGCAGCTGATAGGCCTCCTCAGTTTGCCAGGCGATCACATTTCTCTTCCCCTGCTATTACACTAAATACTTTGCTTTTTCATTCTGCTGCAGTTAAGATTTTTGCTGCTCTAGTGTGGACGCTTCTGCTGACACGTGTTGTAGCTCATTTGTTGTTTGCCTGCTTCCTTTCCTGTCCTTTTCCATAGAAGCAGCTTTGGACTTTCTCTCTTAACTGCTGCTTCTTTTCTACAGAGGGTGGATCCTTAATCATTGTTCATGTCATAATTAGCTACACATCTCATTTATTCCTAGCTGACAAACAAGTTCTTGTTGAAGTTGTCCATAATGCAGACCTGTGTGGGTAAACTCGAAGTATGATTGGATAGTTGAGGAACAGGCACTGTGCAGGGAAGATTATGAAATTTGGGTAGTGTGAAAAAGGCCTCACTGCAGGTGAGGATTATTATTAGAAAAGCAAACTGTTGCAGTGTATGTGGGAAATGCAGTAGCCATTTATCAAGCGTATGGCATGTATGTCATATAGTCCACGCTGGTAGTAGCCTGAAAACTCCTTATTGAGAAGCAAACAAAATTTCTTTTCCTTAGAGCCAAAATGAAAATCTTAAAACAGGGACCGTAGCTCAGATGGAGAACAAAATAAAATTACTGTTATGGCTTTTCAGAGTTTGTTTGCTGATCTCTTGGTTGTCACTCAACTCTGCTGAATATGATCATTGATATGCTTATGTCCCATATCATTGTGAGTTTTTAGTGCTTGGCAATTTGATGCTGAGGATGGGGGATTCCTCCTTAGACCTACTGATGATACAAGAAGTACTCCTCCTTCGAAGGTGGGCAGATACGTAACATGTGGCCCAGTTGTTGCAATAACTGTTGGACTGAAGGCCTGCACTTGCTTGTTGCCAGTGAATTTGAACAATATCATGTGACTAAAGTGCAAATATCAAGATATCACTGTAAATGCTTTCTTTAAAAAATTCCAGTCTCTGTTGTCTGTTTTTGTTTGTCATGAAGAGGAAGTATGCCAAAATACTTCTGAAATAAGCAAATTGTTTATTAGGATAGGCTGTCTTCAGTCTTGCAGTATGCATTGTATGGAGCAGCCTATGACAGTTTGCATACAGAGGTGCAAATTAACACCAGTAGACTTAAATCTGAAGTCTGCAGTTGACTTAATACAAATTATTTGGCTTAACTTTTGCTCTTAGTATTTCAATAGTAATACTCAGCAGAAGTATCATCCAAAAGTTCTGAGCATCCCTTGGTATCAAAAGCTGATGTGTCTTATCATCCTGCTAAAGCTGCCTTTTTTTACCGGTGGCAATTCTGTGACTCATTCCTTCGCTTTCAATTACAAATAGAACCTTCAGTTCAGTTAATGCGCCTAGTATTTTCTTGACATGTTAGTGTTGTGGTTTGGTTGGGGCATATGCTATCAGTATTGAAAATATCTCAGTGCCTTGAAACTTCTGTTGTGGTGACATCTTAAACATGACTGAGGGGAAAGTTTGACTGTTAGAAGATCAATGAAGATGAAATAGTAATTGAAATAAATTGTTATCTTAATATAAACGAGGTGCAAATAGTATGTTTGTCATTGGTTAATAATATTGTATGTATGTGATATGGTAAAAAAATTTAAAACTGCGACTTTGTGCTTCTATCAGTTCTTCCTTGCTGTTTCTGACTAAACTGAAACTGGTTTTGATTTTCTTAACAAATATGAGATTGGGTCTAGGTTTTTCTGTGAGTAGTGAATCCTAGCTAAAGAAGCAAATGCACCTTACATATGTGGTATATATTGCTTTTAAAAAGCATTTTGATTAGTTCAATCCCTTTAAATGCATTAGAGATGGACCTGATGTTCAGAGTGTAGAAATTTTGTGCTCATTCTGTTAAAAATCTCAATAACTGAATAATTAAAAGATCTTTTATACCTGAGATGAGTTAGCTTTAATCTTCTTGTGTGGAATAGGCCCCATTACATGGCTGGAGATGCTGGTTCCTGTCCTTCTCTGCTCCCTCTTCCATGCTTGTCACATGAGCTGACATGATGCTACTCCTTTATACAACTTGTATAGTTAAATGTTAGGAATTTCTTTGCGTGTCCAGGTAAGTAGTCTGATACTTGTCTTTGAACTGATTATATTCCAGACATAGGTCACTCTAGGAGCTCCCAGATGTACGTTATTCACATGCCCAACATGTTTGACAAAGAAGAAAAAGGGTCAGGCTGTGGGCCACCGGAATACTGGAAATGGTCTGCAGATAAGTCTTTGTCCATAACAAGAGTTTTCAGCAGAAAATTGGTTAGAGCTAAAGGGTCATGTAAAGGGCCCTTACGGGCAAGCTGAATCCAGTCTGTGGACTTCTGAGTGTTTCTGCATGGTCTAGATTGATGGGATTAATGAAATAAGCACTGCGTACTTGGAAAGCTGTCAAAATCATCTGTATAGTGTACAGAGGTACTGTTTGATGCACATCACCTGAGTTAGGAAGATATTTTTATAGTTATACTACGTACTCCTGCTCTGTGTAGAGGGATGAAAAATCCTAACTGCCTTCCAACTTTTAAGACCTGGAGATATAATTAATAACAAGCCGTGTTAATGGTATATGTTATTGTGCAGCTATTATTGCCTAAAGTTAATTGCAGGTAGACAGAGGATTTTAATCTGCATTACATTTCTGAAAGAATTACTTGTATGCAATACTAAAATATAATAATGTGGGGTTTGGTTTTTCTTATTTGAATGATACCATTTCCAAGATAAAACTAGCTACTCCTGTATCTAAGCCAAATGTGAAACTTTACAGGTGAGCCGCAGGAGTAACATGAGTAGGTATCAATTGATAAGTACAATATTGAGGCAGATGGCAAAATTTATAACATGCATTTTCAAATTTATGGATTTGCATCTTTAGACTGTATTCCTGCCAAGCAAAATACATTTGTAATTTATTAAACTTTTTTCCTGCAGATCTGATGTATAAATTCTGTTGAGCTTTTCATCAGGAAACTCTGCAGGGCTGCAAACCATTTTTTTTTTTTTTTTTTTTTTTTTCTTGCTGAGATTTCCAAGCCTGTTGTGCAGAGAGCTGATCTAAGGTAGTGATTTCATTAAGGTACTCATTCCCCAATGCTCTGTGCAGAAGACTTTTCCAGCTTCATCAGAGCTAAAAACTTGCTTTCAACTGCTGCCAGAGATGTTCTTGGAGTCTTAAATTGATCCAGTTTTGCCTTGGCATATCCTGTTCAACCAGTCATGAAAAGCTTGTACATAGACTGCCATTTGTGAAATTCTTGGAGGAAACTCCAGCCCTAATATGCAAACTTGATGCATCCACTAGCTCGCTGGCACAACTACTTTCTTTTCCCATCTGTTATAATGGCGCTATGCCCACTAATATGGTGATATGCCAGTTTTGGTAGGATGTACAAGCCAGCAAAGGCAAATGGTTTGGATGAACTGATGACTCTGCAAGATAAAGTCTAAATCCTGTAGTCATTACCAGGATAGGAACTAAATACAGTGTATGAACATGGGTGCAGGGTATTTCTCCAGCTGAAATTGGTCAGATCTGATGGGAAGTGACATGCAGTGAATATATTGTTATATATATTCTATGCACTTAGAACATATGAGGTTGCAAGCAATAAACTGTTGATTTGCTGTGATTCTCTCTAATGTAGTCAGTAAAATTTTTTGAGGCTTTTTTATCTCCTCAGGCAAGTTTTATAGCTTAAGGTCTTCATAGTAGTGGCTGCATATCTACTACATTGTCACGTATTTGCCTTAGACACTTGCTTAGACACTGCATCTAGAATGGCATTAGTAATGCATTTCTGTAATGTAATGCATTTCTGTCAGTCTTAACATAAGACTGATGCAAGAAATTTCAGATTTTCTTAGTTCTCCTTTCCTGAACACTGTTCTTGTTTATGATACCCTTTCTTTTTTTACTTTGAAAAACTGGAATTATTTTGGCATATAAAGATTTTTTCTTTGGCATCCTTCTGAAATATGAATGGCATTGTAATGATCTTTGTTGTGGTTTAAGCCCAGCTCACTCAATTTGTTCTCTCACTCCCCCCTCTTTCTTTCCCCCAGCTCCCTGGGGGAATGGGAAGGAGAATCAAAAGACTGTAATTCCCATGGGTTGAGATACAAACAGTCCAGTAACTAAGGTATAGCACAAACCACTACTGCTACCACCAATAATAATAATGATAAGGGAAATAACAAGGGAAGAAAATACAACCGCTCACCACTGATACCCAGCCCGACCGAGCTGTGAACCCAACCCTTCTGGGTCCCCTGCCCCTGTTTGTTACATCCTGGGTATGATGTGCTGTGGTATGCAATACCTCTTTGGCTAGTTTGGGTCAGGTGTCCTATCTCTGCTTCCTCCTGGCTTCCCCTCCTCCCTGGCAGAGCATGAGACTCAGAAAGTCCTTGGTCAGACTAAACATTACTTCAACAACTATGAACATAGGTGTTATCAGCGCTGTTCCCAGGCCGAAAGTCAAAAACACGGCCCTGCACCAGCTACTAAGAAGGAGAAAAATGTCTGCTACTGCTGGACCCAGGACACTTTTCAATAGTGTTTCTGTAATGTTGTCTACATATATGTAAATATACTAACTGTGTTGTAGGTTCCAGCACACCTTTGTAGTGATATCTTTGAAAGAAGCGTCTTCCCGCTATTTTCAGGAGAGCTGAATCTCACTCTGTCCTATAATCCCTCCACAACTATCAAATGCTGCAGAGTGATCTGCAAGTGTCTGCAAATTCTGATGACTGGCCTCAAGATAGGCTGTAAATTGACACAACTGCTTACATGGCAGCACCACTTCATATGCCCCCTTCAGGAAACTGATTTCTGCCACCAAGGAAGATTTTTATCTTGCAGAAGCTCCTCTGCAGCACTGGAGGTGTGGGCAGTATCACAAGAAGTCATATGTGGTGGGATTGCAGGATTTGTACTTTTCATCCTTTCATTCAGCCTTCCTTGTTGCTAGGTGAAGTAGCGTCTATAACTACGGGCAATGTATAATCCTAGAGTAAATCACAGTCCTTTCCAGAAATGGTTTCAAACTGCTTTGTCATACTAGCTACCATCTGCTTACAGCTGTTGAAATGTATTTAGTTACATATCTGCATGATGTTGGTCATAGCAGCAACTTAGAGGTAGGAATTGGGGAGGTACTTAAGATCACTACTGGTGCTGCCAGGAAAAAGCAGCGGGCCGTAGTAGTAGGGGACTCTGTTGAAAGGAACAGAGGCACCCACGTGTCGGCCTGACCCAGGCTCAGGGAGGTGTGTTGCCTACCAGGGGGTTGGATCAAGGGTGTTGCAGGGAGGCTGCCT
The DNA here is from genome assembly GCA_017639245.1 of Myiopsitta monachus. Taxonomy (NCBI): domain Eukaryota; kingdom Metazoa; phylum Chordata; class Aves; order Psittaciformes; family Psittacidae; genus Myiopsitta; species Myiopsitta monachus. The sequence goes on from CM029941.1 coordinate 24,853,764, forward strand.
GCTCTAGTTGGTCCCACTGACTATTACCCACTTCTAGTGATCCATGTGGGTGCTGCTGATGTAGACAGCAGTAGCCCGGAGAACATAAAGAAGGACTACAGAGCTCTGGGAGAGGTGGTTAGGGGCTCTGGAGTGCAGACTGTCTTTTCCTCAATTCTTCAGGATACAAGAGAGGACCTGAAAAAGGCTAGGAGGATTGGCCAGGTTAATAAATGGTTAGAAGGGTGGCACCATAGTCAGGGGTTTGGGTACCTTGAACATGGGACTCAATTTAGTAGGCCAGGTCTACTGGGGGCTGGTGGAGCTGGTCTGACAAAGGGAAGAGTGGATTTGGTAGGAGACTTGCCAGACTGGTCAAGGATGCTTTAAACTAGATGTGTTGGGGGATGGGGGCATCATTCCATCCCAACACTCCCAGTCAGTTGCCGGCACCTATAGTAAACATTCAGAGCAACGCAGAGATATTCCAGCTGCTCCAGCCAATGAGCCAGCTTCAATTGGAGCTTGGCTCAGATGCCTCTATCCAAATGCCCATAGCATGGGGAACAAACAAGAGGAATTAGAGATGTGTGCACATCCTTGGGCGTATGATATCATAGGCATCACAGAAACATGGTGGGATGGCTCCTATGATTGGAGTGTTGGAATGGAAGGTTACAGGCTCTTTAGGAAAGACAGGCCAGGTAGGTGGGGAGGGGGAGTTGCTATTTATGTTAGGGATAGGCAACAGATTATGGAACTCTGTCTGGGGACAGGTGAGCAGTCGACAGAGTTTGTGGGTCAGGGTTAAAGGGAGAACAGTGGTGGGTGACATTATTGTGGGGATCTGTTACAGACCGCCTGACCAAGAGGATTCGGCAAATGAAGCACTCTGTAGATGGATAGGATCAGCCTCATGCTCATAGGTCCTTGTTCTCATGGGGGACTTCAAACAGCCTGGTATCTGTTGGAGGGACGATATGGCCTGGCATGAGCAATCCAGGAAGTTCCTCGACTGTGTGGAAGACAGCTTCCTTCTGCAAGTAATAGAGGAGCAGACAAGGAGAGGTGCCATGCTTGACCTCATGCTCACCAACAGGGAAGGGCTGATTGGAAATGTGACGCTCCAGGGCAGCCTTGATTGCAGCGATCATGAGATGGTTGAATTCGAGATCCTCAGGGCAGTGAGAAGAGCGTGCAGCAAGCTCACTGCCCTGGACTTCAAGAGAGCAGACTTTGGCCTCTTCAGGAGCCTGCTTAGTAAGGTTCCATGGGATATAGCCCTAGAGGGCAGGGGGGCCCAAGACTCCTGGTTGATATTCAAGGATCGCCTGCTGCAAGCTCAGGAGTGTTGCATCCCAACTAGAAGGAAGTGGTGCAGGAGGGCCAGGAGACCTCCTTGGATGGATAAGGAGCTGCTGAGGAAAATTTGAAGGAAAAAGATGCTTATAAAAGGTGGAAGCAAGGACAGGCAGCCTGGGAAGAATAGAGGGAAGCTAGGGACCAGGTCAGGAAAGCTAAGGCCCACTTAGGATTAAACTTGGCTAGGGATGTTAAGAGGAAGGGATTCTGTAGGTACATTGCAAATAAAAGACAGGCTAGGAACAACGTGGGTCCCCTCCAGAAGCTATTGGGAGAAGTGGCTACCCTGGATTTGGAGAAGGCTGAAGTTCTCAATGACTTCTTTGCCTCAGTCTTCACCGGAAAATGCTCTGACCATACCACCCAAGTCTTGGAAGGCAGACACAGGGACTGTGAGAATGAAGACCTTGGGCCCACTGTAGGAGAGTATCAGGTCTGAGACCATCTTAGGAACCTGAACGTACTTGAACAAGTCCATGGGGCGTGATGAAATCCATCCGTGGGTCCTGAAGGAGCTGGCAAATGAAGCTGCTAAGCCACTGTCCATCATATTTGAAAAATCATGGCAGTCAGGTGAAGTTCCCGACAACTGGAAGAAGGGAAATATAACCCCCTTTTCAAGAAAGGGAAGATGGATGAGCTGGGGAACTACAGACCAGTCAAGTCTTACCTCGTCCCTGGCAAAATCTTGGAGCAGATTCTCCTGGAAGGCATGTTAAGGCACATGAAAAACAACGAGGTGGCTGGTGACAGCATGGCTTCACTAAGGGGAAGTCCTGCCTGACCAATTTGGTGGCCTTCTATGATGGGGCTACAGAACTGATGGACAGGGGTAGAGCAGTTGATGTCATCTGCCAGGGCTTGTGCAAAGTGTTTGACACTATCCCACGCAACATCCTTGTCTCTAAATTGGAGAGACATCAATTTGATAGGTGGACAAAGACCTGGCTGGCTGGCCGCATGCAAAGAGTAGTGCTCAATGTCCAGCTGGAGACCAGTAACGAGTGATGTCCCTCAGGGACCAATGGTAACTATTCTATGATTCTACTTTATTCAGTTTTAACTTTGTGTTTCCTGAGAAGGATAACGCTACCTAAGCCATCCACGGCAAGTGCTTTGAGAAACTAGTGGCGAAGTGATCATTAAATGAGTTAAATTATGTTGTTTGCCAGACTATAACCAGTGTTTTTCTTCTCTGGGCTATCAGCCTTACAGGATACTATGGTTATCCTGGTTTTTTTTTTCATATCTCTGCTGTCTGTCCTTTAAAACAGTCACATTTGCACTTTGGTTACTGTGCTTGTTCCTTGGATTGGAAAGCAGGGCTGGCTGAAAAGGAAATAGATCTTTTTTTTTACCTGAATTTTTCTATATATCACAGTACAGCTACACTGAAAACCAATGGATTTGAGTCTCCCTTGAAATAATAGCTAAATTCTATGTTAGTATTGAGAATTGGCAATAAAGTGTTGTAATGGGAGAGGATGGCAATACTGAATAGGACCACAAGATGTCATTCAAACAGTTTGTGGAATAGAATGAAACTTGGTGAAACAGATTTCTTGATTTCCTGCTATAGGAAGACACCAAATCAACAGCAAAATAAACTCAAATTGCAGCATGTATTCGCTGCTGTTCTAGCTTCTGTATTACGTGGCTCTGAAATCAGTTTACAGTTCCTTTTTAAGTGTGAAGTTCAAAATTGTTTGGAGTTTGCACAATAGCCTGAGCTAGAATAAGCCAGTGTAAGGGTTTTGCAGTGCCGTACTTTCTCCCCTCTCTCTCCCATTTTGTGGGGGGACACAGGACCTTCAGTAGGACTTCATTGCTACTTAGGTGCCAAGACCAAAGGTTAAACTGTTCTGTCAGTGTGGATTTTCTGCTTCAAACCTGGTAGTGTTCACAGTATTTTGAACTTCTTCTTGGGACACTTTTCTGTGTTGCAGGCAGAAAAAAAAGTAAACCTTAGTATGTGTGGTTAGAAGTATGTCATCCAGACTGAAGTTTCCTAAAGACTTTAAACACAAGAACAGTGCAAGTTGTTAACTTGTAACAGGAAGTATGAAGCGGATAGAGACCTTAAAACAAGAAACATGTTATTAAAATTTTATCGAATGGGACTTTTTGTAACTTCTGTTCTTTTTTTATAGCAGGTGGTTCCATAATATCAGAACTGGTAAAGCTTGCTTCCTCCCCTGTGGTGGATTTGTTTGCCATTTCCTGTATCTTATCTTTCAGTAACACAATGCTGCCCTTGTATGTGAGGAGCCTTGGTCTCACCATGAGTTTATTTGTTTAAAATTCCTTGCCCTGTGTTAGAGGTGGTTAAAACTGTTCCCAGGCTCAGGGGCATACAGGTGAAGTGGGGAGTGATAAGTTCTCATTTCATAGAACAGCAGTCTGATCAACTTGCAGGAGTAAAGGTTTTGTAGCTAAAGAATTGTTGTTGCATTGCCAGCTGGGCTTTAGTTGCAGTTTTGATACTTGGGAAACTTCTGCTTTTTACAAAGCAAGGCTTATGATTAGCAGGTGACTTCTGTCAGTAGCTGGGTATAAGTATCACAAATGCTGATGATTCATGGGTTTCATCTTATGCCATTGCTAAAAAGAATAGCAAATAAATGTTTATCTTATCAGGGAGGTTCTTAACAATAGCTGTTCAGAGTATATAGACGCAGTGGAAAATAGTATGCCACAGATTATGGATTAGTATTCTAGTACGATTAAACACTTGTGGTAGTTGCCATGAGAAAGTAACAAGGAGAGGCCTGGATTTGTCACTGACATAGCTGGTTTGAACCTCAATTACATACAGTTATGCATTCCCTCTTTTGTTTCTGGTAAAAGTGGGTAATGTTGCTGAGCAGAATCTGAAATCCTAGTCCTTAATCTGAGCAAGTTGCCAGTTTTAGTGACCAAATGTGTGTTAACAAGAGCACAGCATATTCAGAGTTGTTCTGTATTTGCTGTTTGCTGTAATCAGCTTGGAGAGTAATGGTCAGGCTCCTTTCTGGCGTAAGACTTCAGGCTGTTAAAACAGTTTGGTGGTATGTTCTCTTGGCTGTCAAACTCCTGGGGTTTTCATGCCTTTTTTTTTTTTTTTTTTCTTCCCCTCCTCTTATTTTGGGATATTGGGGTGGGATTTTTTTGAACATTTTTTTCTTTTTAGTGACAGGGGAGTAAAAGGAGCATGAAATAGAATGAGAACTAGAAAAATGTAAGTGGTATTTTTTTGTTTACTTTCTTACAGCAACATCTATAAGATTAGTCTTAATGTGTAGGCCTGTCATAGGTCCTGTAATATCCATACTCCTATTGTATCCAGAAAAGGTGCAGAGGCATATGAAGAAAGCAGTGCTTTGAGGTAGAAAAATAAAAGTAGTATCTATCTTAAAAGCTACCATCATAAATTATAAAAACATAGAAAAAAAAAGTTAGAAATTATCTTCCTCTGTTAAACATTTGACCAGTGATTTAAAGAGTATGTATTAGTCTGGATGTGTTTTGTGATGTTCATCATGTGTCATTGTGGGTTGGTAATGTGTGATACTTGTTATTAGAGAAAGTTAGGCGATAAATTTGCGTTTCTAATTTACATTTCCTTAGCTTTCAGATTATTATAATGAGGCATACCTAAACCTGTGTGGTAGATATTAATATATTAAGGAATCAGTACTCATCTGCCTTTATTATTTTTGGCTTACTGCCTTTTTTTGGTACATGCCATGCAAATAATAAATATTGTATTTCATAGGCTGTTCTTGCTGTATATGGGTTTAATATTAGTAGCTATAGTCCAGTGCTTTCAACTGGCAACTTTTTAATAGTTAGGCCATATTATATAGAGGTTAAGACACTGGACTGTGTCTTAGGAACTCAGAGAAATCTCATTGCATTCTTGGATATGGGAGTGGGCAAACAGGTGGAGTGCTTTTGTTTTTTCTTTTTCTGCTCAGAAAGTCATTTAATGTCTTCTTCCTGTTAGGAAAAATGGGCTTGGAGACAGTATGTTTACTCTTACAGAGGTGTAGTGGTTTTATGTTGTTTCTTCTTGGGTTTTGTTTGTTTTGTTGAGGTTTTTTAACCTACTGTTTTTTGGACTTTTAAAGGCCTGCTCCATATGTCTTGATGTTATTCATAAACTGTCAGATTAGGCTTCCTTAAAACTGGTTTTGCTACTGAAGTAACAAAGCTTATATTTCTGTCATAGAATCATAAAATAGTTAGGGTTGGAAAGGACTTTAAGATCATCTAGGTTCAAACCCCCTGCCATGGGCAGGGACACCTCACACTAAACCATGTCACCCAAGGCTCTGTCCAATGGAGCCTTGGACCCTGCCAGGGATGGAGCATTCACAGCTTCCCTGGGCAACCCATTCCAGTGCCTCACCATCCTCACAGTAAAGAACTTCCTCCTTATATCCAATCAAAACTTCCTCTGTTTAAGTTTGAACCCATTACCCTTTGTCCTCTCACTACAGTCCCTAATGAAGAGCCCCTCCCCAGCATCCTAATAAGCCCCCTTATTATAAGATACTGGAAGGCTGTTCTGAGGTCTGCACACAGCCTTCTCTTCTCCAGGCTGAACAGCCCCAACTTTCTCAGCCCATCTTCATATAGGAGGTGCTCCAGTCCCCTGATCAATCTTGTGGCCCTCATCTGGACTTGTTCCAACAGTTCCATGTCCTTCTTATGTTGGGGACACCAGAACTGCGCACAGTACTCCAAGTGAGGTCTCATGAGAGCAGAATAGAGGGGCAGCATCAACTCCTTCGACCTGCTGGTCATGCTCCTTTTGATGCAGCCTAGGATACGGTTGGCTTTCTGGGCTGTGAGCACACGCTGCCGGCTTATGTTCATTTTCTCATCGACAACACCCCCAAGTCCTTCTCTGCAGGGCTGCTCTGAATCTCCTCTCTGCCCAACCTGTATTTGTGCCTGGGATTGCTGCAGCCCAGGTGTAGGACCTTGCAGTTATCATGGTTAAACTTCATCAGGTTGGCATCAGCCCACTTCACAAGCTGTAATATGTACCTAACAGTGTAAGGCTAGAATTACTCTCAAGATTTTCACAGGGGGCGCAAAGGTATTGAAGCAGCTGGACGGTTGCTTGTGCTTTTTTGAGCTTCTAGCAAGTGGTAATAAGTTATAAAGAAATCATTTGTCTAACATTGTGTACTGAAAGAACTTCCCCTTTAGAATTACTGATGAGTATAGAAACATGGACAGCATTATGAGGCCTGCATTTATGCTTTCTGTTTTGTGGGATTTTGTTTAAGGATTCAAACTCTCTTAATTCTCCTTAATGCTCAGAAGATGAAATGTTATTTTTACTGTACAGTCAACTATATTATGAAAGACTGAAATGCATTTCCTTTTCCCATTGTTCGTTGAAGCTGCTGATAAGAATGCTTTTGGAGGGAAATGACCTTTGAAATCTGCGTAGGATATTTGTTTCTAGAAGTTAACACAGCTGGATACTGGGTATCCTGTTACTTAAGATTTTCTTTTTTTGAGCAGGCCTCAGTCTCAGCAGGCAAGCTTTGAGTGCAGTCACCTTTTCTTTTTTTTTTTTTTTCTTTTTTTTTTCTTTTTTCTCCTGTTTTTAAATACTATACTTAGAAGGATGGAACAAAATTCTACAATTCTGGGTAAAATAATGGAGGTGTCCTGCACTATTACATCTGCTCTTAAAGGGCGAAACTTTGAGGTTACACTGAAACCACATCTAAGTGTAGAAGAACAAAGGCTTGCTGATGATGATCCGTATGAGCATATGGAACAATATTTTACTCTGTAAGTATCTCTGCCAAGTAATTCTAATAACTCTGCTTGCTGATCCTGGACTATAGTTGGTTTGAGAAGATGAAAAAGAAAAATACGTCAGTTCGTGATTTATACATTTGGAAATTAATTGCTAAGTGGACTTGAATGTTTTCTATATTTCTCCCCCCCCCCGCCTCTTATGAAAGCAAGGCTGGCTGTAAGCAGGTGTTCCTGTCTTAATCTCTCTGGTTTATATTTCCCCTGTCGACATTTCGAAATGCTTTAATTAGAAATGTATGATGGAATACATTCTACAAGCAGGTAGCAGTTCATTTCATGACTAAATATTTTTTTTCTGTGTTCACATCTTAAATTCACCTTTTGCTTTTTTCCCTTGTGTTTGTTACACTTGTAACTTGTACTCATCCTGGAATTACTGTCTGCTTTTGTTTCTCTCCTTCTTGGAAGTAATCCTAAGCATCTTGAATCTTGTGCTGTGTAACTTCCTCCACTTTGGCTACTTGATCCTCAAGTTCAAATTATTATTTCCACAATTTCTACTTTCTCATCTGAAAATTTTGTTGACACATTCTTATTTTTTCATGTTAATTTTTTTTGGTTAATTTTTTCGTTAGGTAAGTATATTCCCATGTAAGATATTCTGTATCTTAAGCAGTGTCTGCAGTGTCTTATTCATGCAACACTTGTTGATTCTTTAGCCAGATACTAATTTTTTTGAAAAGTAGTTGCTTTATTGGTTGTGACAATGAACGGAAGTGTCTTCTAACTAATGATATGAGAACTAGGTGATCACAATCTAGTAATAATGTCCTGTGCTTTAGCTTTTACTGATGTAGTTCAATTTGTGTATGAATATGTGAAATAGCAGTAGGAAATTGGAAGCAAGAGCATAGGACTAGAAGCAACTGTCTAAATCAAGTCCAGTCTTCTGCTAACTTTGATAACTGTGTTGTATAGATTCTGTCACAAGTTAAGCTTAAAAGGTAAGGATTGAGACTTAAGCAGAAGGCATTAGAAGTATCTGAAATTTCTACATACAACTGGAGCAAAGTCTCAGCCAAGATACTTCAAGCTGATGTGAAAGAACTGAGACTTACTTGGTATCCTTTGAGGAACAGATGGACAGAAATGATCAGCAAAGCAAGCTCTATTGGTGTCCAGGAACAATTGGAATAAAGAGAACTGCCAAAAATTAAGCCAAATTCGTCTAATTTTTTTCGTTTAAAGATAAGTATTTTAAGATGTCAAGTGAAGCCAGTATTTACAACAAGTTATCTATATTGAGTTGAGTATTTCATGAAGCACTTGGTTTTGAAGAAGTTAGATTTATGTTAGAAGTTTGATGCAGTTATCTGCATCCTGAATTTTGCATGGTTTTCTTCTGACTTGTTAGGAAAAAAATGGTTGGGGTTTTTTGGGTTGACTTCCCTCCCTGCCCCCCACCCCTGCCATTTGGTTGTGCTTCTTAATTTTATGGATATATACTGCAGTGTGTGGGCAATGTAGATTTCTTGTAGAGGGGTGCAGAACAGACACAGTACTGGGGCTGAAGATATGAAAGGTGTTTCTATTAAATAGAGTGACTCTATCCAAGTAGAAAAATGCTATTTAAAGGTTTCTGAAGGAATGGTTGGCAACATTTTGTCTCATTGTAACTAATTCTGGCTTTGCCTTAAACCTCTTTTTCTTCCCCATCTGAAATCCGAGGGCTGTCATATGTCAGAATACATCCAAGTTTCACATTAACTTTTGAAATCCTGTCTGGACATACTTGGTCTTGCTGGGGAGGCTTGAAATTTTCCCCATAGCAGCTCTCATAGTGCTGTGCTTTGTATTTTGTATAGAAAGGTGTTAATGACACACTAGTGTTTTGGCTGCTGCTGGGTATGTTTGCACAGCACCAAGATCATGCAACATTGCCTCCCTCTGCCTATGCTGGGAGGAGGGTGGCAGAGTGGCTTGTTGGGCTCCCGGTGTCCAGACAAGGTCAGCCCACCAAGCTGAATTTCTGTGTTGCCCTTCACTGTATGAAAGTTCAGGGAGTTTGTAAGCTTGAAAAGTTTTCAGAGTTCTCTGGAATATTGTAGGTATCTCTTCCTGAGTCATTGTTTGCTTTGTATTTTTTAGTTTTTCAGCAGTCTGGGCTTTAAAAAAGGCTATTTCTTCAAAGAATCTGTTTTATAAACTTTCAGAGTCTATAAATTAGTTAGGCTGTGATTGCCTGGCTTCTAAAAAGACAAGCAGGGTGAGGTTTCTTTTTAGTGATGGCTAACAAAAAGCTGTATCTGCAAGAGTACATTCTTACTGACTTAAGATTTTCACATGAGAATTTTACTTCAGCTGTAAAAAATGCTTGGATGCTATATGAGTGTAATCTTACGGCATGCAGAATAAGTACATTACAGATCTGAGGCTGTCAATTGTGAAAACAGGGCATAACAATTTACAGTCTGGAAAGGCAGATGAAAACATCAGGTTATATGCTTGTTCTCATAGAAATTTAGATAGCACTGAAGTTTGTTATTGGTCTTTTAAGCAATCTTTGTAAGCTGATACTATATTTTAACACAAACGTGTCAATCTCAGCCTATTACATTTGACCCTCCCTGGGGCAAAAGGGAGGGACAAATGAGTCCCTGGTTCAGACTAAGCTGTTCTCTTGCCCCAACACTTCAACCTTCCAGCCAGGGTTCAGCTAACAGTTGATTAAAATTGTATGGGTTTCCACTGTTGTCAGAATCTGATACATTCTTTTGCTAAATGCTTCATTATACTAGGCCAGCATGTTAACAAATACAACATAAAAGTGAGCAAGAAGGAGTAGTGTTTCACCTTCAATTGATGAATTGATGCAAGAATACAGAAATGATATTCTGGTTTTGTGTTTTACTTTTTCTAATTGATGCTTAACTGTGTTTCTACCATAGAAATGAAGACTTAAAACAAATGTTGGAAAGCAGTAAAGATTCTGCAAAGCTGGATGCTATGAAAAGGATTGTTGGGGTATGTGGTTTTTTTTAAAATTATTTTTATTTTTTGGATGTGAATACTGTTTTTCCTTTACAGATCCTTTACCAAGTCAGCGTTTGAATCTCTAAATGGTGTTTAAAAGCTACTGTGAAGTCCTTGATCTGAAATCTTGTGTAGAAATTGCTGTATCAAAATACATGGAGTCCCATGTTTTAAAAATATTTATGTAACTGCCAATATGACTGTAAATAATTATTTTCAGTATGGAGGTGAGGCCCTAAATAGGAAATTACTCCTTCAGAAAAGCTTCAGTGGCTGTCTTTGTTCAACAAATGGGAAACAGCAGATATTTGCAGGAGTAAAATGACAAATTGCTTTTACTGTTTTTACTTTAGATTATATATGTGTGGTTTTTGGTTTGTTTTTTGGTTTTTTGTTTGTTAATGAGCATGTTGACTATATATTTGACTAAGAATTTGAGGTGAACTATGTTCCCACAGAGGTGATTAAGTAATGTTTAACACCATTGTGTGTTTAAATCCTGTAAACTGAACATAATGAAGTTGATAATGTCCTTTTATTCTTAAAAGTGCTCAAGGAATGTACTATAGAAAGCTGTTCAGTGTCCAATTTTTTTTTTTGCTTATGTGTTTGCTTTCTCTCACTGTTCCTTCAGCCTCCTCTAGATAGACTTTTTTGTTTTGCTTGATTTTTACACGGGTTAATCCTATCCAAGCATCTACCAAAGTAAGTAGGTACAGGTTGTATCACACAGTTGTATTCTTTTCTCTGACTCTAGAACTAGCCATTTGTCCTTTATCCTCTAGTGATGAAGATTTCACTCAAGCTGGTTGTCTTCTGCTTTTGTTTTTAATCTTGGTCCTGACAGAGACCTCAGTTACCTATTAGATCTGCCTAACCTATCAACTCAACTACTATTTCGTAACTTCATGAAAGGTTCCTCAGGGTTTGAACAGTGACAGTCTGGCATGCAGAGGCAAAGGTGCTGTTGTAAGAAATCATGGCCTTTGCAAGTGCCATGGTTTCAGTCTATGGTAACTTAAATTCTTCTGCTTCTGTCAGAAAAGATCTTTCTTCTGGCTGGGGAGAGTTGCCTGCTTTGGTTTTCTTTTTCAAAAAGGTGGCCAGAAATATATCTGTATTTGGAAACTGTTTCAACTGAAAGTGTGTGTGAGTATATATATACCAGGGAATTAGAAACTATTAAATTGTGTCAGTTGTAAATTTTAAAAGAAAGCTTTAATAAAATTGAATTTTTTTTTCTTACAAACAGTGCTCTCACTATAAATGAGTGTGCAATGAGCAGATGCACTCATTTTAAATACTTCCTGCTGCTACATATTCGAAGCAGTTCTTAACAGCTATTTCTTTAATTTCCTAGAAACATATAATACCATGAAGTTGGAGATATGTGGGATACATGAAGTTGGACCACTGGTGACTGTGGTCCTTCATTGTCTTACGCTAGGGTGATCAGGCTCAGGAACTCTTCAGTAGGGGAAGCAGAACTGAATTGAGCACATTGTTTCTTCTGCTCCCCCATTTCTCAATTCCAGACTCTTGTCTTTTTAGAAGTTCCTTTTATATCGTTTGTTTTCAATCTCTTCCATGTTTTCAAGGTTTTTGCTGTTATCCTGTGTTTAAGCTGTGTTTCATAAGACATATTGTACCAACCTCTGGTTCATGTAACAAACTGAAACAGTGAGCTTTACAGGCCAGAACTGGGACCTTGCACAATTAGTAGAAAGCCTCATAGCAGTGGTGATTTTATCTTGTGGGGCACAAAGATGCTTGTTACCAGTTGTGTGCTTACGTCTAAAAAGGTCTCAGGGATGAGATGTGTTCTCCAGAGATGAAAGACTTCCTTCAGTCTTCTTCTTAGAGGAAAAAAGAACTCTGTTGTCAGAGTATTGTTTAACATGTTTCACTGGGATGTTCATTTTCACTAATTTTAGGTAGGGGAAAAAGCTGTGCTTAGGAATAGTTTTCTTGCTCTTTTAGTAGACTTCAAGAGGCAGAATCTTCATTCATCCATATAGGTGTGATGAAAAAGTACCAGGAGAGCACTGCTTACGGCTCCTTTTGCTGTTCATTCCTCTTTTAAGGTGGCTTGTGAACTCTCTGCCAGGGTGAAGGGGGATTATTCATTAGATTCGCTGCATATAAAACCAAATCTGTTTTGCAAAGATTGACTTTTAACAATGTTATTTCAAGCATAGGAGTATTCCAGTTTTGATCTTTCAACTCTACCTCATACATCAAAGTGGCAAAGCCCACCTTCAGCTAAAACGTGTGACCAATTATCAATGACCTTTTTGTTTGGTTGGTTTTTCATTCAGTTTATTTTTCTTTAATGTTTCTTCCTTACATGCATGCCATATAATAACTGCAGTCTTTGGAAGATTATGAGCAACACTGCTGATTTATAAATTAAATTGTGCACAGAACCAAGTTTATTCTATTGTATGCAGGAAAACATAATGGTTGATGGTTCTTTTAAACCAGTATGTTATTGTTTTTATTCTATTATTATATATTATAATTACAATATATTATGTTATTTTATGATATCTTTTCACAACCAGTACATAGAATATTTAGGTTTGGAAAGGACCTTAATATCATCTAGTTCCAACCCCCCTGCCATGGGCAGGGACACCTCACACTAAACCATGCCACCCAAGTCTCTGTCCAGCCTGGCCTTAAACACCATCAGGGATGGAGCATTCACTATTTGAATTCAGGAACTTCACCTAACTGCCATAATTTTTCAAATATGATGGACAGTGGCTTAGCAACTTCATTTGCCAGCTCCTTCAGGACCCACGGGTGGATTTCATCACGTCCCATGGACCTGTGTATGTTCAGGTTCCTAAGATGTTCTCGAACCAGATCCCCTCCTACAGTGGACCCAAGGTCTTCATTCTCACAGTCCCTGCATCTGCCTTCCAAGACTTGGGTGGTGTGGTCAGAGCATTTTCCGGTGAAGACTGAGGCAAGGAAGTCATTAAGAACCTCAGCCTTCTCCAAATCCATGGTAGCCAGTTCTCTTGATAGCTTCCGGAGAGTGCCTACTTTGTCCCTAGTCTGTCTGCTTCCAGTGGCTGCCTACTTTGTCCCTAGTCTGTCTTTTATTCGCTGCGTACCTATAGAATCCCTTCCTGTTATCCTTAACATCCCTAGCCAAGTTCAATCCTAAGTGGGCCTTAGCTTTCCTGACCTGGTCCCTAGCTTCCCGGACAACATCCCTGTATTCTTCCCAGGCTGCCTGTCCTTGCTTCCACATTTTTTCCTTTGAAGTTTCATCAGCAGCTCCTTATCCATCTAAGGAGGTCTCCTGGCCCTCCTGTTGCACTTCTTTCTAGTCGGGATGCAACACTCCTGAGCTTGTAGTAGGTGATCGTTGAATATCAACCAACAGCCTTGGGCCCCCCTGCCCTCTAGGGCTATATCCCATGGAACCTTACTAAGCAGGCTCCTGAAGAGGCCAAAGTCTGCTCTCTTGAAGTCCAGGGCAGTGAGCTTGCTGCACACTCTTTTCACTGTCCTGAGGATCTCGAATTCAACCATCTCATGATCACTGCAATCAAGGCTGCCCTGGAGCGTCACATTTCCAATCAGCCCTTCCCTGTTGGTGAGCATGAGGTCAAGCATGGCACCTCTCCTTGTCAGCTCCTCTAGTACTTGCAGAAGGAAGCTGTCTTCCACACAGTCGAAGAACTTCCTGGATTGCTTGTGCTGGGCCGTACCGTCCCTCCAACAGATATCAGGGTGGTAGAAGTCCCCTATGAGAACAAGGGCCTGCAAGCGTGAGGCTGTTCCTCAACATTATTGTTCCCGTCTGTCTTGAAACCTTTCTGAAATTACCATCTAAATCTAGGTGGAATTTTGCTCTTGAAGATTTTAGAGCATAAATTTAGGAAACTAATTCATATGCCTGATTTCCCACAGAGAATTTCATCCATGTCCGTATGTGTCTCATAAAATACAGACAACAACAGCAAACCCAAACAACAACAACAACAAAAACCAACCATCAAACAAAAGAAACTTTAGTACAGCCTGACATTATATTTACTCTAGAATGAACGTTTCTGTCTACAGGAACTCCAAGTGTACAAGACAGCACAACTGGAGAATGTCTAGGCACAGCAACAAATGGACATGATAGAACTTAAGTCTTGGAAAGAGGTATTATGTCCTTTCAGGTTAATGATCCATGGGCTAAGGAGGATTTACATTAATTGTTACAACTAAATGAGTCAAAATAAACTCTTTTAAAGACCGTAAATACATATTTACATGGCACACTGGAGCTTCTATGAATGTCCAGTTCAATAATGCAAATAATGCATGGACTCATACTGTCACACCCCATCATGGAAGTCTAAGGATCATACCTATTTTTGGAAAACATAAGTTCTGTTGCATTAAGGTGAGGTAATTGGTATTATTTTATTTTCATTGCATCTTGCTATTAAGTTCTACTTGACTCTGGTCGAGCAGGCAAGGGAAATGATTCTCCCCCTCTATTCTCCTCTTGTGGGACCCCACCTGCAGTACTGCACCCAGCTCTGGGGCCCCCAGCGCAAAAGGATGCGGATCTTGGTGGAGGGCATCCAGAAGAGGGCCATGAGATGGCCAGAGGGCTGAAGCTCCTCCCCTGTGAAGACAGACTGAGAAAGTTGGGGTTTTTCAGCCTGGAGAAGATTCTGGGGAGACCTTAGAGCAGCTTCCAGTACCTGAGAGGGGCCTAAAGAGACCTGGAGGGGCGCTTCTAACATAGTGATAGGACAAGGGGGAATGGCTTATAAGCTGAAAGAGGGTCAATATAGGTTAGACATTAGGAAGAAATTCACTATGAGAGTGATGAGACACAAGCAGGTTGACCAGAGAAGTTGTGGCTGCCCCATCCCTGGCAGTGTTCACGGCCAGGTTGGACAGGGCTTTGAGCAACCTGATCTAGTGGAAGGTGTTCCTGCCCGTGGTAGAGGGGTTCGAACTAAATTATCTTTAAGGCTCCTTCCAACCGAAAACATTCCGTGATTCTGAATATGGCACTTCTTAGGAAGATGCCCCAATCCTGAGAGCAGTGGCTTAATATAATTTTTAGTTAAAGCCCTTGAAATGCATATATTATGTTTGCTTATTACTTTGTTAGTTCCTGTGCCTAAATACAGTTCCAAGATTTTGAGTTGGTGAAACTGAGTCATGCTGGACAACCTCTCTTAAACTGTTTTGAAAGGCTCACAAAGTATTTACTTGAATTACAACTACCTTCTTTATTTTTCCAGACTCTTTCTTGCAACCTTTGAATATTCAGTGTGTCAAGGTGTTACCCAGTTATGCATTTTCTTGCTTTTGTTGCATGATATACTAGGTCTTCGTGTGTTTCAGTGATGAAAAACACAGACCTGTGAGTTAGGAATATGAAGTTTAATCATCTGTGTAATGTTGAGTAACAGTGGGAATGTGATATGATGAGCAACAAGTTATGAACAGCAGAAACTGCAGTTGCAAAAGTCATATTCCTGTCTTAGAGCCCTGTGTATTTGCTTGCCTTAGTGAGCTCTTGTCCTTTCTAATTAGCTTGATAATTGGTTGACTGGATCCTGCCCTTGACCATAGCTGGGGGTGCTCTGAGTCTATACAGCAGCACTGTAACTTGATATAACATGTTCATGCAATTCCAGTGTTTGCAGCTTGGATGTGAAGTACTGGCAGACATTCTGCTGGAATTGGATCTAAGAAATAAGAGATTAATGCAGCTGTAGTGTATATTGAAGTATATTATTCTAACATATTTACTTTCTGATAAATAGCTTCCTCCTTAGGCTATTCATGCAACAGCTAAAGCTAAATTGGAGTTCTGTTGTTTGTACTCTTTGTTGAGACAATCTTAGGATT
This sequence comes from Myiopsitta monachus, assembly GCA_017639245.1. NCBI lineage: Eukaryota > Metazoa > Chordata > Aves > Psittaciformes > Psittacidae > Myiopsitta > Myiopsitta monachus. The sequence continues at coordinate 24,869,790 of CM029941.1, forward strand.
TACTACATGCCCTAGGTTCAGATTTCTGTAAGGTAAAATATGAAAACTTACTTTAAAAAACCAAAAAATCAATGGGTTGATTGGTCTTTGCTTTTACTTTGTTGGGGTTTTGTACTGTGTAAACACCGAAGGCTTTTTGTGTTTAACATTCTCTGAAAAACAATCTTGCTTTGTTTTTTGAAGTGTGTTGTCTATTTTTTTCCCCCCTCCTTGGTTCCGTTGCATATGAAAATTATTCCAGAGAAAAGGAGCAGGACTTAAGCTTGTATAACTTCTCCCGATGTTTTTTGGTTGGGTTTGTTTGTTTGGTTTTTTTATTCTTACAGCAGCTCCCAAAAGGCAATTCTGTAAAGCTTTTCAAGTTGGCAAGATCTTTGGTTTAAGTAATTTTTAAAGTATTAAAAATGATTTGCAGTCTGATATGATAAAGTCCAGTTCATTGATTCTACCCCCCAAACTTGTAAGCAGCCAGCACTTAGGGGTTTGGCTGTATGGATAGCATCCTGTAAAGTCTAATAGTTAACAAAAAAAGAAGAAAAATCAGGCTTTGGCCTCAATTATTTTAGAAGTCAGATTTGAAAAATACAGACCTGGGATAAATACCTGTATCTTCAAACAAACACATCCTCCACCCCTGGAAAAAAAAACAACACCACCCCACCACACCAAGTAACCCACTCTAATAACTTACATTATTACATTACTAAAATATTGCTTTTTTTTTGTTTTGGTTTTTTTTAGATGATTGCAAAGGGAAAAAATGCTTCGGAGCTCTTTCCTGCTGTTGTGAAGAATGTTGCCAGTAAAAATATTGAGGTACAAGTCATATATTCCTACAACTCATTAAGCATACTGTTATGGGAAATCTGCTTATAAAAATTTTATCTAATTGTAAATACCTGACTTCAACATAAACTATAACATCTCTATTATTTTTTATAATAGAATTTCTCAGGGTTCAATTTCAGTCACAGCATTAGTTTAACATGTAAATAAAGGAAACATACTGGGTGATTTGGAGGGAGCAATTTCAACTGTGTACATTTTTAAAATTGCTTAAGAGAAAGTTTGTGCAAGCATGTGGTGGTAATTCTGGGAAAAGGTGTAGTTTATTTGAGGGGTGGTGCTGCTTGCAAAGTTTGAGTAAGGCCTGTACTATGCTATATTTGAAAACCTATATTGCTGATCAAGGCTGAGAGGTAAGAATTGGGTAAAAAAAGTTTTAACTGTTTTGTGTAGTGTATTTATAAAAGGAGTGTATCAGCATTAGGATTGCAGAGTGAGATCACTTTAACTCAGTTAAATTTGTCTTTATGAATTTGTGGTTAGGCAAAATGTGATGTTACTAGTGAAGTGTGTTGGTTCTTTTGATAATTTAGTCCAGATAATTTGCTTAATACTTCATTAATGTGAATGCATGCAAGTCCAGAAGATTACAAAAAAAAGTTAGATTTTGAGTCTAGGAATCTTGGAGAGATATGACTATTTGGGATGGGGGAGTAGGTCCCATCTTGGGCAGAGAAGAAATTTTTTGCTACTATGCAGTGTAATCTCAAATCTTTGGGTTACTTTATGTTTTGCAAGACATAGCCACTTAAGTGAAGTCATACAGGCGTCTTGTTTTACATACATGCATTTCTTTTGTATAAGAATTACGGGAGGAGTATAAAAGAGGCAAGCAAGAAGAATTTAAACTTCCTATGAAAGCAGCTGATGAAGGACTTGAGTCAGAATTATCTGCTACAGATGCTAATTTCTTGAGTGGAGTTGCTTGAGTAAATTTACTCAACTTGCACTAAATTGTATGATACTAAAAGAAAATGTGTTTAATAATCTTCAGGGTTTCCATATATACAAACAATAGCAGAAATACTGCATTTTTCTGTCACCCTGTTTACCATCCATTCAATTTAGCTGTTTGGTTTTGCTGCAATATCTGGTGTTAGACACAGAAAGTAGCTTGCTTATGTATCTTTTTATCCTTTTTTCCTCATAAGAAAGCAAGAAAAAGAATCTGTCCTGTACTGGTGAAAATTCAAATTTCAGGGAATTTAAAAAAAATCGAGGCTGTGGTCAACAGTGACATGTTTAAGTCCACAGGCTTGCTATGCGGGTCAAGGATACCTAAAGCAGCATCTGCGTTAGAAAGTTGTACAACCATAAGTTTTATGAAGAAAATGTTACTCTGATGCTCATCACTACTAGTACTGTGTATACACTGTCAGCTCCAGCGCAGTGGTGTCAGAGTGTCGTGGTTTAAGCCGTAAATTTCACTTCTCCCTCCTTTCCCCCCTCCCACTCCGATGAGGGGGAAATGGGGAGAAGAACCGAAGAAAATGTAACTCCCACGGGTTGAGATAAGAACAGTCCAGTAACTGAGATACAATACAAATCACTACTGCCACCACCAATAACAATAATAATGACAAAGTAAATACAAAGGGAGAGGATACAACCGTTTTGCCACCCAACCGAGCCGAAAGACTGCGCAGGAAACCCGCGAGAACCCACCCCAAACCACACACTTCCCGGTTCCTTCCCCCCCACCGCTCCCCCCCCAGATTCTACCTCCTGGGCATGATGTGCTGTGGTATGGAATAACCTCATTGGTCAGCCCGGGTCAGGTGCCCTGTCCCCGCCTCCCCCAGCTTTCCCCTCCTTCCCGGCGTAACATGAGACTTGGGGGGGGGGGGGAAGCCGAACCCATAACACAGAGTTATAGCTGATTTGATAAATGAGATTTGGATGGAAATAATCCAAGTTTGTAGGTTCAAACCGTGTACTGACTAACAACTGTTAGTTTGAGGAAAGCAGAACAAGCATGTAATTATATTAGTTACTTCCTACTGCACAGGATCATAACTTTGGAAAAATGCAAAAAATAGGGGTTTGAAGCACTGTTTTTTAAGAAGAGAAGTCAATGGATTGCATGCACCAGTTCTTCCTTTTTCTCCTGGAAATATGTGCTTCAGTCTCTGTTATTAATTGGAATGAGAAGTTCCTTTTTCGTGGTTTGTGGCACTGAAAGTTATATTTACTGCAATAATAACTTAAGCAAACTTCTGTCCACTCTAATGTACTGCAGTATAGCAGGTCATAGATATGTCTGTTTTCCTTCCTGTTTGACACAGATATATAGTGAAAGTCAGGTTTGAGCCTAATTTTAGTGTTAAAGAAGTTATTTAGCTGCAAGAATGCAAAAAATATATTTGGCTGCGGCCGAATACTGTGCTCTGGTAAGTCAAGGAGGCATAAATGTGCAAAGATGACAATTTGGAGTCTTTCAGAATTTATTGTATTAAAATAATTTTAGAGACTGTAACTGTACTTATAATAAGTGATGAAAGGAAATGAGGCAAGGAATCAGGCTAGTTAAATGTTCTCTTCCTTTTTAACTTGTAAGTTACGAGTACTCTGAGTCAAGTTTTAAACAGAGAAACCTTACACTAAAGAGGAGTGCTTTGAACAATATTACTCATCTTGAGTGCATTTAACTGTTAGGGCTGGAACAGCACCAGTAGTGAGACTTGGCGTGTATTCCTGACAGGTGTTCACACTCATGTTTTGTGTGTATATACACACAAGAAATACATATGCAGAGGGACAGCCACATAAATTGAAACAGGGTACTGACATGAACACAGACAGTACCAGCATCTTGTCTGTTCAAGATAAAGGTCTGTTAGTGGGAAAATATGTATATATTCATGCATACAGTGTGGATTCATGCAACAGCTCAAATACGGTCTGCTTGGTAGCTGACCCCTGGATCCCAGTCACCCTCTTTGCTGGCACGTAGAATATGAGCCCCTAAGGCTGCAGCTCCATTTCAGTTGCTGGTACAAACTGGTGTACACGTAATGAACACATGTAATCCAGTACTCTCCTGGTCCCGCAGTAGCTCCCCCGTCATGGTCTTGGCGTAAGGCGTGCTGGTGTGTACCTGTCTGTGCGCACACAACTGCAGATGGGCAGAACTCTCAGGATCCTTTGCTAGGCGACCCACTGTGGTTATGCCCTTAGAGAAATGCTCACAAACACATGGTTCTTGCCCCTAGAGACCCACAGGCCATGTGGTTTCTCTGGCAGCTAATGGCATTGCCCTGATCTATGCTGTAGTCCTATGGTCTTGCCCTTAGATGTCCCCACCTTTACCTGTCTCCTTCCCAGACCACTTCGCCTACTTGCCAGCTAGTGCAGCTTGATACCAATGGTACACCTGCAAACATTCTGGTCACTGGCATGACAGGCACATGGTTTCATGTTGTCCAGTCTCTTCAATTGCTTGCACATATGCTCGTGGGCCTCCTGGCCTGTGACAGCCAGACCTTCACTTGTTCCAGGTGCTGGCCACAATGGACTTAAGGACCCTTATGACTGAAGGTCCCATTCCGATTGCTACAGTCACACTTAAGTATACCTCTCTTTATCTGTGTCCCATAAAGGTATGCAGAAAAGCCCCTCAGCCTGAAAGGTGCTCTGATGTTGACTCTTGATGTGTTTAACACCTCGACATGGAAGTTTAGGAGATCCTGGAAGGGGCCTCACAGGATGTCCTTTCCTCAGACTTAAATTTTAGTTCCTACTATAGCTGTGTTTCTCTGCACCTCTGGACTGATGGTTTCTGCTGTGGGCTTGGGGGAAAGTAAGGCAGGATGTTAATTGCAAACACCCCTCCGCTCTCCTTGTGTCTCTGCTTATTTGTGGGTGTGCAGACAAGGTTTCATCACATAACCTAATGTTAATTAGCAGAGGCCTTTTACTGTTTATATTTTATGGGCCTTTTCTTACATTTTAAAACAAATAGTTACGTGAATTCACACTTCTTCCCCTAGCTGTACTTAGTTTTCTTATTACTTTTTTCCCCGCTGGTTACTGCTAGCATATTGGTGTCGGAAGAGACTGTTAAACTGAAAAGAGAACAGGGTATGCAGTAAAGCCAGCTGACTAATTTATCAAGGTTAGTTGGTAAGTTTAGGTCATAATTTAGCCGTGTAGCCATCTAGTTAGCACTTCAGGGTCTCGGAAACCTTTGTCATGGTCCAGTTACTGGGATGGTTTTGAAATAATGAGAACTTGGTGGATTAAATCAGATTCTTAGTGCATTGATCCTGACCCTGTTTTCTGAAAATGTTTTGCTAAACCTCCGTAAGAATTCATGCACAGATCTGTCCGTACAAGTTGCTACAATGCACAAGCATAAAATACTGAAGTTCATCTGAGTGACTTTGTATCTAATTCTTTCCTGCCCAGAAATGGCTTCTGTTTGGTTTTGTGGTTTTGCTTTTGGCCCTTTCTTTTTTTGGAGTGTATGATTTTGGTTTTGGTTGGGTTTGTGGGTTTTTGTTTTTTTGTTTTTTGTTTTTTTTTTAAATCAAGACTGAATGCTCTGATACAGGGAAATGGAGGTGAAGAAGCAGTAGAACACATTTGTTTGTTTTGAGGGAAGCAAAGGGCATCTCATTGTTTACAGAAGTACCTTGTGATTTTTTTGTTTTTATAAGTACGCACTGACCTTAGCTTGATTATGTGCATCATGTCATGGATGGTAAGGATACAAAAAGTGACCTAATAAACAATTGGTGGTATAGAACAAAAATAAGTCTTGGTCAATAACTCATGGAGTTTGATGTGCTTATATTGATAAACTAATTAAACAAATCTGCCTGTGTTCCTCAGTCCTAATGTGCCCCTGTTATGATTAATTTTATAGAACGGAGCATTTTAACATTGAATGAAGGTAAATGGTAAAAGAGTAGCGTAGTCACGAAGCTCTAAGTGCTTCCATTTCTAGTCACAGAGTGGTTTCAAGGAAAGGAGGCTTTCTTTGCACACCTGCAGTCATTCAGTGCGTAGGCCTCTTGTGGTCAATGTTGATTGTTGCTTGTCTATAGCTGAACAACAAATAATTTAGTATGGTGTAACCTTCTGTGATTTAATATTACGCTTTTTGCCAGAATTGGCACAAAGATACATCTTCTGATAGTGACAGTAATTATAGCACAGCTGTAGTTGAGGGTCTTTCAGAATTTTTCATTATAGACCCCAATAGTTGGTTTGTAACTCAAAGGTAAAAAATGTTTTCACTGCTTCCTGGGCATACAGTAGCCGAGAGGGGGTAAAGTGAAGTAAATTGAATACCCTCCTCCCCCAAAATCATACTGAGGCTTTCTTAATCTTTGAACATCACATCCTTTGTAGTATGCGTATATTGGCTGTATCTTTTGAATGCTTGTAGTCAGGCAGAGCTGGATCTGATACCTTTTGCTTTTGTCAGAGGGGTACTCAGAAGTGCTCTTTTAATCTGATTTAAATAGTGGAAGTTACCACACTTCAGCTGGAAGTTAAATTCTCTTACAAATATATTAAAGTAATCGATTTTGAGTTTCAGGGTAAAATAAACTGGGCTTGTTGAAATCCTTGGCTATTGCAGTTCAACCTGTCTTCCATAAGAAAAAATCCCTGAGGAATACTCAGGTGCCGGTTGCCACATGTTAGCTTCTTGAATTATTCAAGTCTTTATTTACTAGTTGATAACATAAAGCAGTACTTTATTAGCCTTCATCTGTTTGTATCATTAATCAGGTAACATTGCAGCATCTGAGGGAGTTTCTGTTCAAAGGATTACAGAAAGTCTTAATACATATGAGAAGTATGTGAGTACTCCAGTGATATGTTAAGTCTTCCTTCAAAGAAGAACATGTTGGTGAAAATGTGTAACCTAGGACTTAGTTTTATAGAATTCTTCAACTTTCTGATAATGATATTCACTGTGTTTTTCTTTTCAGATAAAGAAGCTTGTATATGTCTATCTGATGCGTTACGCAGAGGAACAGCAAGATCTAGCATTATTGTCCATCAGTACTTTCCAACGTGCTTTAAAAGTGAGTGGCTACCAAACAACATTTCATAGAGAATTCTGAGCTGGTATCACAAAAATATATCTGTGTAAGTGTAGTATGGTAAAATAAAGCATTATAAATATCTGCATCTGATAAAGTACTTTTAAGATATGTCACTGATGAAGTTTTCTGTGTTGCCTGAAACCTCGCTGAACCTGCACAAAGTAAAATTAATTCACTAAAGAAAAGCAGCAGATTGGTGCTCTCAAATTCATGTACCCATTTAATTTCTGGAATGCCTTCTTTGCAAGGTAGCTTATATATATAGAAAGAAGACCCTGTTGTTACCCTGAACCATTTGTGTTCCTTTAGTATTTTGTGTTGCTTCTCTCAAATTCAGATCACAATGGGAAATGGGATTAGAAAATGAAGATTAGGGTTACTTTTGAAGTGAGACCATGGAGAAAATACTTATTAAGTCGCTGTCCTCAAACTTGGCCGATTTTTATTATAAGAGAGGGTTGGGGATTTTATTTTTTCTTGTACTCTTCTTGTAAGGCTACTCTAGGTTCACAGTGAATTTCTGTCATGTTGCAGACCCAGACCTTGCGTCTTTTTGGAAAATGCTGCAATTGGAGCACCAGGTGTGCAACTGTAGGAGCATTCCACAACTGACTAGAAAGCTTTTTGCCCCTTCCAGCTTTTTTCTCAGTGTCATGTATACTACCTTTACTATCTGTGACTGCCATGAAAAACTAAAATTCAAGTGGCTTTGTATCATATGTTTTTCATGAGATATGTATACAGTGAATTCTTCTCATGGCTTAACTTTTTAAAGAGCTGTGGATAGTGGGAAAAATGGATAGGGGGTAGGTCAAATGTTGTGGCTGAGTAACTCAAAAAGAAGTGGTGGTGTGGCAAGGAGGTAGCTTCCAAGCTAGCTGAGATTTTTGGTGACTAAGGAAATTACTATGCCTGCTGTGGAAAATAGCCAGATGTAATTACTTCTCTCCATTTTTTTTTTTTTTTTTTTTTTTTGTAACATCTTGTTTCTGGGTATGTAATGAAGATTGTAGTGCAGCTCTATGTATGGCAATTTTTCCTGTATTTAGAAATTTTTAGTTTATTTTGAACTTGTGTGACAGGAGATGAGCTTTGCAAACTCTGGTAGGAACAATTTATTTTTCCAGAACTGTCAAATAAAGTGCTTTTACCATCCAGATACTACTCAGAAGCTGCTAATATGTAGGAATTTTGGGAGCTTAGATGAACTAATACTAATTAAGAGAATGTGAGAAACGTTCTCTGGGAAGTACTCTTTTGGCAGACAGTACACTGAAATAATGCTGTTGCAATTTTGGTTTGTTAGATTTTAGAGGATTTGGTACTTGATTAAGCAACATTTTTCTTTGTGCCCCAAGCCCATGATTAACAGACGAGATTTATGTTACAGTTCATCCAAATACAGATTCCTGTGCTGTTACTGGATTTCCAAGCTAACCCTAGCATTTTATAAAGGGAGCAAGTACTGAGACGAAAGAAGGAAAAGTAAGAAGTCTCAAAATATTTAGCTTAAAATTAATTTTCTTACTGGCTTCAATTTATTTCCTGCAGTGTAGCGTAAAGTGGACATGTTGTCAAGAACTTGAACGGGAATGTTGCAACAGAATCACATTTCATTTGACAATTCTTATATTTTAAGTAATAAAACAGAGCTAGTTGTATTGTCCAAAGAATCTGTATTTCACTTGGATTACAGAAAATGTATCAGATCATTAAATAAAATCTTAGTACTTTTTTATCCATTATTCCCATATTGTGCTTGAGAAAGTGAATGTTAATCTTTTCCTTTTGCCAGGTTTCCAAATTTTCATAGTGTTTCACTATTTTCTTTCTTAATTTCTTTTACTTTTTTTTGGTTGTTGGAAGTTTCTTGTGTGAGATTTGTCACATTTTACTAGTATTATACTTCACTTGTAAGCCTGACTAGTAGTCAGATAGATTTACATGCTTTCATATGCAGCCACTAATTAGGGTAAACACTGCAGAGAATTTAATGATGCATTTCTGCGCTATCTTATTTCCCTCCTCCTCTTCCATTTTTTAGGACCCTAATCAGTTAATCCGTGCAAGTGCTTTGAGAGTTTTATCCAGTATCCGTGTCCCAATTATTGTTCCTATTATGATGCTTGCTATTAAGGAAGCCTCTTCTGATTTATCTCCTTATGTGAGGAAGAATGCAGCCCATGCAATCCAAAAGCTGTACAGGTAAGTGGTTCTGACAAGTCCTGGAAAGCAATTTTAAGATAGTTATGGGCTATGTTTATTAAGACATAAGGTGGGGTTGGCATGTCTCAGCTATATCTGATCTTATAAAGTATCTGTAGATGTTCTGTTTTTCAGTTTGGTTGGAATCCAGGCAAATGTCCTGCTAGAATAACAGGGTAACTGTGAGAAGATTAAAAAAGAAACTGATGCACCATCTTTTGGTTTTAATATGACAATTATTGTCATCTGTGTAGCAACTATTTTGATAGGTCTACTCAGAATTGAAGGATCTCTGTGTTTGGTGTCTGTATTTTTCATGCTGATGGCATTGCTGTATTTTGCAGCACAGGTGACAAATCATAGATTCATAGAATGGTTAGGGTTGGAAAGGGCCTTAAGATCATCAAGTTCCAGTCACCCTGCCGTGGGCAGGGACACCTTCCACTAGACCAGGATGCTTAAAGTGCCATCCAGCCTGGCCTTGAGCCCTTCCCAGGATGGGGCATCCACAGCTTCTCTGGGGAACCTGTTCCACTGTCTCAACTCCCTTGTGGTGAAGAATTTCTTTCTACTATCTTGTCTAAATCTACCCTCTCTCAGCTTAGTTTTCAAACTGTTGTAGCTGCAAATTCCATCTTACCTGGGCTACGATAAAGTTCATCGTTACTTATGAGTGAAGTTGTAACCAACAACTGTGTCCTTGGTGGTAGGATTTTGGAACTACTTATAGAAAGCTTGTGAACTTCTATTGTCATATTTTCAAAATTTACTTGTACATATGCCGTATCTGATAAGATTGGTTTACTGTAGGACCGAGAGAGAGATTTGATATAACTTTTTGCATCGCTTGAGAGAGCAGCAGTACTGGGAACTAGTGAAGAAGTTGTCAAATTAAAACCTGTCCACAGTCAGGTCCAGCAGGCTTCCCTGTATACAAAAGTCTTTAATAAACAGTTTTAGCAGATGTTTCAATAAAGCTCATGGCTGGTAGCTCCACAGTTCGGTGATACAGATGGTGGCAAGGCTGTCTTCTGGCCTGCTTGTAATGAGCAAGTAATTTCTGAAGACTGAGGTTAGTCGAAATTCTGGATGGGATGGATTTTTGGTATGAAGATCATTCAACAGTTCATATAGTCTCCTACATCTTAACTACTCCATCTTGTGCAAGCATTTGAGTAAGAAGTAACAGTTTAATAGTGCCTGTATGCTCCACTTAATTTTTGGTCTCCATGACTTCTTTACCACTTTGATAGTACTGTAGTTCAGTTAGTGGTCCATTCGGACTTCTGGATGCAAGTTCGATACCCCAGTCTTCGTTGCATTTAGTGTCATGGTATTTGGATGGATGTCTGACCTGGAAGAGCTTGTTCATTCATGGTTCAGTCAATCTTAACAGCAGGAAACTTGCATATCAAACAGAATAGATTTCAGGCATAGTGTGAGCAGCGACACTTGTGCCCAGTGCAGTTAACATTGCCAGGTACTTTGAAGTAATTTTATCATTGAAAATGCCAGGCTTCTTGCTTATTTTGCTTCGCGTTTCAAAGCTGTTGGTATCTTCTATCAATAGAAAACTCTACCACATACTTGCACGTGTTTGCAGTGAGATTTTGAAAAGGACTTTTAAAAAAGCTCCGTCACTAGTATTATTCCATACTGTTATTAGTTGATGCCATAATGGGAGCAGATCTCTCTGAACTCTTTAGCCTGTTCTTTTATTTTCACTCCAATAATGTTTTCTCTCTTGTCTAAAACATGTAAATCCTAACATTTTAATGAGTTTTAAGTATTAAGATTCTTAGAGAATACACAAGCGGTATAATATAAAGACAAACTATAATTTAATTTTATACTCCTTCAATTCAGTTCTACATTGTATGATTAACTTTCTTTTCAGTCATGTTCATTTACATTCAGTTCTTTGGAATCCTTGATTTTTCTGGAAGTGGTTTCCTCTATACTCTTGGTTCCCAGCCTGTGTCTGAAGGTCAACAAACATAACCTTTTAATTTTGGATATGTCTCACCAAATGAGTAAAAAAAATTCTTATTTTTCCTTCTAGTCTTGATCCAGAGCAAAAGGAAATGTTAATTGAAGTGATAGAAAAGCTCTTGAGAGATAGAAGTACGGTAAGAACCAGTACGCTATTGCATGCGCATGTACTTTAAAGAGTTTACTCCTGAGGCTGTCATTCAGCACTGCATACTGCACTTTCCTAATGCTGATGTTTTGTATGATTTTAATTAGAAGTATCATTGTGTATTTGTGCATTATGCTATGTAATAGTGACCATCTCCTTTAATAAGACTGATAATTTTACTTGTGTATTAATTTTTTTTGTTAGCAAGCTCTTTTATGTATACTTCTTTAAACTCAATTTTGAAAATGGAAGTTATGTGATCATATGAATTGGTGTCTGTGTATAAATGTTCATTCCCACTTTCTCATTGCAAAGTTAGCTAGATGATTTCAATTTGTGATACTGTAAGAATAAATTACTTCTGCATGGTTCACAGTATGCCTGTTCATGTTTGTTTGCGTTGTAGTGTGTACAACTGTTAAACAATGGTACTTCTGTGTGCTTGTTTGTTCTTGCAAATATCCCCACTTCCAACCTGCTAAGTGAAACAAATGTCCTTGGTATATTTAACACTCCTGTTATATTTTAACTGCCCTATGTAGGTACAGAGTTCTTGCATGAACTCTTGGAGGTCTTGTGATATTCATACACTTTGTTTTTATTCCTGCACTATATGAATATGATTCCTGAGTCTAAGTCTGAAAGGTAATTGGGCAAAGAATTGAAGGTACTTGCGATAGAAAATAGAGTTGTAGGTGAAAACACTCACTTGTTCAAATTACTAATTTAGTTAACATAATCCTTTTTGGGTAAATGAACATGTCACTACATACCAGATAGCATGTTGCTTCATCTCTTTTTTGCCAAATGTTTTTGTAACACACAGAACTTGTCTCAGTCTAGCGGGGTCCAGGTGTTCAGGACCTGAATGGTGCGTGTTGTTCTCTAAAATACATTTTGCAGCTTCCACTGAAGGGTTACTGAAGGACAGTGCTGGAGCTTAAAGGCTCAGCAGATGGTAAATCAGTTAGTTAGCTCTCCTGACTGCATCTATGCTTGACCTGTACTCATTTGTCAGAGGCCTTTGTGCTTCTGTGGAGTTGCCCCCCAGTGGTTCTTTGTGTGTTTTGTTTTTGTGGTTCATGCTCTTGGTGTGCATGCAATCTGTGAATGTGAGATTAGATTCTTTATACCTGTGGAGGCATAAAGGGCTAAGAAGCTATCTTTCTTACTTTTTATTGCTGATGACAGGAAAATAAAATCCCTATGTTTTCACTCTGTTTCTTAGTCCTTATTGCTTATGGTAAACGGCAAGCTATCAAACAACTAACTAGGCTATGAGTCTGTGAACTGCTAATTTACACATTTACTGTAACAAAATGCTAGAGAAAAAAAAAATGAGGTAGGTTTGGATCTTCTTTTTCCCCTGCACGCTGATACTGGCACTTTGAGTTATTTATAAGGGGATTAACATTTATTGCTTAGTATGTGCCACAATTCTAGTGCCTCTGTGGCAGTGAATAATGGACACTATAAAGATACCAGCTGAAGCAGTAGTCAAAGATATGCTATTTTGTCAGCACATTCAGGAAGCTAAGAATGATGGTCTAGAATTGTGTCTTCTGGACCTCTTTGGAGATATAATATGGTTAACTGCTGCAACTTTTTCCTCTCCGTGATTCCTCTTGGTCTGTTCCGTAGCAAGACCTGATTCCAGACTGAGCTGAGACACCTCGCCTTCAGAAGTTTTGCTTTTTCACAACGTATGAAAAATTATTATTCCAAAAATGAACCCTACAAATCTCTTTTCAAGACTCTGTGAATAAAAACTAAGTATTAATATGTGCTCTTTCTTGCCAGACTCCACAGCTTGTGGTGATCTAAAGTGGATAGTTCTGTCTTTAATCCTTTATAGTCCTTTGACAACCAGTCTAGCACAGAAAAGCTTTATCTTATATAGTTATGCTTTGTCATGTTCTGCTGAATGTTCCAAGAAAACCTCCACATTTACTAACAGAGAGTTGCATAGTGCATAAATGTTTTATTAGCAGGTAACTGTAATTTGAATAAACTTATTCCTTGCCTTTAAATGGAGAACATAGGAATTTGCTCATAGTGGAGGGAGCAAAGTGCCACTTGTAGCTACTTTTAGCTTTTAAAATTGAAGCAGATGCAGGTGCTTACGGGGGTGGTCCTTACGTACAGGTGCGTGCACATGTAGGCTGTGTAGCCTTGAGCTGCCTACTTTTTAAGTCTTATTTAAGCTTCTCTTGCAAAAGTCATATTAATTTGAGCCACCATTCTTTATTCTCTAAGGGAAGCGCAATTTTATGCACTTAGCAAAAAAGAAAAAGATCTATTACATACATAAAAACAAAGGCTTTTAGAATATTTTTTGCAGTCTTTGTGAAGAAAGTTAAGTTGGGTTTGTTTCCACAGGAATTCTAGAAATGGGTCTGAGCTGTAAAACAGCAGCATTTCGTCATACCCTCATCAAATACCTGTGTTTGATTATTGGTTTTTTGCACCCTCTGTTGGCTGTTTTGGTAGTGAAATGGCCTGGAATTTATAGGGTGAAACTCAGACCACAAGTGTTTACTTGACACTAATCTCTGGATTCCTTCAATTTAAATGCACAGAAGCTGTTCCATTATATCAGCATTAGTTGTCATCAGCTGATAGTTTTAATCTTATGTCAGCAGATCATAGAATCATAGAATAGTTAGGGTTGGAAAGAACCTTAAGATCATCTAGTTACAATCCCCCTGCCATGGGCAGGGACACCTCCTGCTAAACCATGTCACCCAAGGCTCTGTCTGTTGGGGAAGTTATGATGTTTTCCTTATATAGTGTCCTTACCAGAATGTGAGAAATCGTAGTGACGTTGGGAGTTGTTGAGCATCAGTGACTCTCCACCTTTCTTTCCCCTGATGGAAGTGTCAGGTTACTTCTGGCATTTCTGTGTTGTTGTTATTATTATTATTATTATTGCTAATAATCCCTAGGAAAGCCATAATACATTGTATGTATTAACTGGGTGTGGGGAAACCCACCATTTAACTTTTTTGTTTGTAATTTTGTATTTTGGTTGGTTGTTTTTGGATGGTGGGGTTTTTTTGTTTTTTGTTTGTTTTGGTGGTGATTGTTGTGGTTGTGTTTTTTTATTCCATTTTAAACATGCTTGGAGGAAGAGTGTAATTATGAATATTAATGATGTGTAGGACAGTTGAATGTTCAAGTGATGCTTGAGTTTTAGCTGTAATGAAAAGTAAATTTTTACTTGTAATTTGTTTATTTTCTCTAATGGTTTAATCTCAAACAGGGTTTTTGAAACTTGGGCATAATCTCTGCATGAAGGTGAAATAGGATGACTACTAAATGCAGATGCCTTTAAATTTATGTCAACCAGGTTTTGGTTTCTTTCTTTTTTTTTTTTAGAGGACATGGTATTGTGGATTATTAATGCAGTTTCTGTTGCAAAGAAAAGGCACATTGTATTTAAATTAGAGTAGTTTTACATTTGAAATAGCAAGAAACTGCCTGGATGATAATTTTAATACAGTAGAATGAAGCCATTTCATAAGAATGAAGAAAACATGTTCATTTTTTAGGTCTCAATCAGTAGTAAATTTTAGTGTAAGCTGAGGTAAGCAAAGCTTAAAATAAGATGAGATATAACCTTAACCCAGCACTTCATTAACATTTCTGGTACGATAAAAGAAAGATCACTCTACTCCTTAAGTGTCTTAACACAAAGATTCAATTAAAAGCCAAGCTCTCAGTTAATCTAAGATGCAAAATTATCAAGTGCATACCATCGTTAACATATCTCAAGGGTAGCTAACTGGGAAGTAGAGTGTATCAACGAAGTGTGATTTTTGTGCCAGTGTATTGTATTTTTAAACAGAGAAGATGTTTACAAGTAGTTTTATTATAAAGGCTTAAGAAACTCCTAGCCATGTTTTTACCATTGCTTTACAGAAAAAAGTACCTCAGACTTAGATAAGCAGGTACCAGCACATGAATGCCTGCTTCTTTTATTTTTCAAGTAATTCTAGATAATTGAGCAGCTGACATGATTTTAGGTAGAAAAGAAGACAAAAGCATGTACATATTTTATGCTAAAATGATTTTTTCTGAAAGTCATATAGCTGGTTACATAGTCGTGTGAAGGTGTCATTGGGTATTTTAGAGGAAACCAGTTCACTTTTTCTTTTCAGTTGATTCTGTATTGCTTCACTCTTACGTATTTCTTGATTAATTTAACAAGCCTGATGATCCAGTTTTGGGGCATAGGATTTAAGGGAGATTTTGTTGCTTAAGTTGCTTTTGAAATGCAGTGAAATGCTGTAGAACTGTGTTTGTAGCTTATGGATTTTACAACTGTATGTAAACAACAATAAAAATCAAATCCATTAACGTAACTTCATTACAGCAGTTAAAATAATAATAAAAAAAGTCTTGAAAATGAATCATGCCTGTTTTTCAGACCTGTAAAGGGAAAAGAACTTCATCAGTCCAAACTAAGGTAGTGCAACAAAGTGTATCTGAAGTTGCGTCTAAAAAGAAAGAACAGAATACAGACCTGTCTGTCATGTAATTGTGTAGATGCTAGGTGTACTAAAAATGTCCAAATTTATTGCAGTTTTCAGTGTTTAACTTTGATCTGATTTTATTGGGGGGGGGGCAGATACCTCTTCTAGAAGAAATGTTTTGTGATGTTTGTAAGAAAATACAAGTGCATGGGCTCCATGATAAAATTAATTTTGTTCAGCCCCATTCGGGTTTAACTGGGTATTACAGCTGTTGTTATTACAGCTCCTGTTCTGGGACCAGGTAATACACAGAGTGCAGCACTGCTTTTGAAGTCTTCTAAGACAGAAGATTGTTAGAGAGAAATTTCAGAATATGTTGGCCAGACTTAGCAGATGCACATTGGTTCCCAAGTATGTATTTTCTGATGGTGTGTCTCCAGAAGCGTCTGTTATGAAGTAATATTGTCAGGGATAGAGGCAAGTTTTGTGGGAACTGACAACGGTAAATTAGCGTACTGCATGGAATGTCTTTATTGCTAATTAAGATTTACACTTTTTTCTAAAGGCTAAATTTTCCTTTAGCCTCTGCTTAAGTAGTGTTTTTTCCTTTGAGAGTATCTTAATCACATTGAACTACTTCTAATATTTAAATAAATTTATTACTCTCTTCTGGTGTGATAATTTACTTCTAAATATAACAGATGCAACTTAATATTAATTCTGATTTGGGGGTGAAAAGTCTTTACACAAATGTGTGAGTACTGAGATTTCTTTTGCAGGCTGCCAAGTGAGACTCCTTAGATTAAAAAATGATCCCAAGAATTGGTGATGGCTTTGCAATGAAGATTTTGATCTTTTAAACAAAAGCAGTGTATTTGGGGATAATGGGAAAAGAAAGCTAAGCTTCTACTTTTTAACAGCAGGCTTCTGTTAATAGCTTAATATTTTAGTTTGGAACCCAAATATTTTGATAAGACAGTATTTTCTTATCTTATCGATTTAATGTTGGTAAAAGCTTTGCTTTTGTGGAAAAAAAATACTGAGTTTGTGCAGATGTTTTATTGTGATAGATCTATTATCCAGCTATTAGAAGATAAATGACTGATCTTTTCCAGTTTCCTTGCCTCCAAAAAATTGAAATAGGAAGGGGAATATCATTTGGGCTGTATGATTAGGGCAGGTGGGGTGGCCATTAATTTGAGAGAGAAGAATCTTGGCAGCATAGGCCAACTTGCACTGTATTATCAATCAAACCTCGATGCACTCCTTGTGATGACCCAGCACTCTCAGGTTTTTGCAGCGTTAATTATAATTCATGACAAAATAGATGCAAGGAAACGTTTTGTACCCTTCATAATTTCATAGAAAATTTATTGTTATTAGAGGAACCATTTGCTTAGTGTGATTTTTTTCATTACCAGCTTGTCAACTAGCATAGATAATCTGGAGAAAATATGAACTCCATAGATTGGGTGTCACTTTTGTTGATGGCTCATATAGTTTACCTCGGAGCACAGCTAATGGCTGAAGTTCATAGCAACAGCACAGAAAAACGTTGCAACCAGTGAAAGACAAATGAACCATGTTTATTGCTTTAATATAAAAAATACATAAATGGAAAGCAGCATTTGAATTTGATGAGCTCATTGCTAGTTTTGTTGGAGTGATTTATATTTTCTCCTTATACAAAAAGCTACTATTGACACAGTGAGATGGAAATTAACTGACTGTTTTTTGGAAACCGATACTTTTTGGTTTTATGTTCTGATTGGATCATTTTGTTCTAATTCTAAATATTTTTATGGAATGTTAAGCATTCAATAAAGATTATTAGCTGTTCCTCTGATGTTTAGATGTGTAGTAGGATCATACTATAGGGGAAGCAGTGTCAACTAGAAAATAATATCTTATTAAGAAAGCATTAGGAAATTTTCTCAGGTAAATCCTCTAGGTACCAGTACATTCTCGTTTATTTTTTTTTTCCGCTCCTTTCAAATGAAAAGCCTAATTTTTGAAAATGCAATAATGAGGAAGAGAGATGTGATGTTAAATAGTCTCGTGATGGCATTTCCTGCATTAACTTGTAAATCTAGGGACTTGCCACAGGAATAAAATGCTTGTTCATCCAGTGCACCTCTTGCATTTCATAGGTTTTGTGTTCAAATTTTTATTACTGTCTTTTAAGCATTCACAAGTGACAGCATTTTCATTCTAAATTTGAATAGGTGATCCATGTGTACAGAAATAAGTAGTTATTCATCATTCCTGTTTTATAGTATAACTATTTTTTTGCGTTAGGTTTGTTTGTACTCATAGTAACTGAACTTTTAAAAAGTGCTATTCACAGGGTATCTGGTCAGTTTTGAAAGATCTAAACTAATGTTATATGTATTATTTTATCCCAGCTTTCAAGCTATATCATGTCCAAATGAAAGAGAAATACAGCAAAAATGCGTGTGCAGTACTAGTAGCAGTAAAAGGCAAGAGTATCCCCTCCAGAACTACAGTCAGACAGCATAATTCATGTCATCCTTCACAACTATGCATTAAGCTGTGACTGTTCTTACAGTCATGTATTGATCTGTGTGTCAGTCTCTCCACCCTCACTTCTTCTCTTTCCCTCTCTCCCTTTCTCCTCTTGTGTGTCAAACCCATCAGGAGACCCTGTACTGGCTTGCAGTGTTAAAGAGTAGAATATCTGTAATAAAATCTATGGGACAGTGATCTGAAAAAAGTCTCTCTGGTTTAAAAGTGTCATCCCTTTCTTACAAAACTTCAGGTCTGTCACACTGTCCTCTGCAAGCTGGCGTTAACAGTAGTTTGGAAGTTTGCATTCTGGTAAAACTGTTTTGCTGCAAGACAGTTCTAACATAGAACTCTTGCCACTCTTCTCTTTTGCCCTCAGCTTATCTGGCTTAATGGAATACCTACTCAGGACTGATGGCAATTTGCCTGGAGTTAACCACTGTCTTCTGCTAAGCTTTGAACTAATACCTAAGTGTCAACTTGCAGCAGTTTTGAATTGCAGAATAGTTTATTGCAGCATGTTATTAAGAGGAAAGTTAGTACAAGATGAAAAAAAGAGCTATTGCTTTCAGGGTACACAAAAAATGGTAAATTATTTTAAATGCAAACTGTGTTTTATTTAGCTCTATCAAATAATCAAATTTTGCTCCCTGGAATGAGTTGTATCCTTGCTGGGACCAGCGGGTGCCAGTATGTGAACAGGGCTGGAGACAATAAATGCAACTTCACGTTTATTCTTATTGGTAATTCATAAAATCCCCACAGAGCCTGAAACTTGTTTAGCATAATAGCAGAACTATATTCTGAGCTGTTTTCTTTCAATTGTAATGTTGGGTGCATACTAATAAACCAAATGTCAGCCAAATACAGGGAGAAAAATGTAACATATGAATATCATTGTATTTAATATTTCTCAAAAAGTACCATTTCAATAAACTGCACTCCTATTTAATTGCTTACTTTAAGTCATTGGGGAAATTTTAGAGGTTGAAACGCAGATCCCCAGTGCTCAGATAGAATGTGATGTTAATTTGCTGCCAGAAGGCTATACTGCGTGCATGCTAACTGCATGCATATCAGCTGCTTCATATAAAGTGTTATCATTTCAGTTATTTGACTTACCGTGTATTCTGCAACAAAACAAATCTTAATTAAAGCAATTAAAAGAGAACAGTAATTCCAGTCACACAATGGCATGTCCTCACAAGGCACGATCAGCTTTTGAGATTTTCCCACAGTCAAAGTAACCTGCTGCCAGAATTTTAGCAGTAACCTCAATATATGTTTCCTTTATTTATAAAAGAAAATACTGTATCAGAAGGTTTTAGTAAGTCTTGAGCTGTTATAATGCTGAGAATCTATTTAATTTTTTCTTGAAAACAAAGCTGATTTTATAAAAGTCATAGTATAAGGATCTTTGTGTATATCTATTTATTTCTCATAGAGGCAAAAAATTGCATGAGGATGTAGGAGGGCATAAATGATCCATTTCTGTAATTTTGGAACTGGTAGGTAAGTGCTGAACAACATGCAGAAATTCTGGTTGTGTGCTTTGAGGAAAAGTATTAATATATCTCCATTGTATTGCTTGAGTTTATGCCTTTTTTATTTTTTTTTCCCCCCTCTGAAGGGTGTTCATGAAACCCTAAAGATAAATTAACAGCCATATGAAATTTTGGCTGTATTGAAAGAGAAGTTTGCATTCCAGTAGTGCTGGGAAACTTCACTTGTCTCCTCTTCGGTTTGATCATGACAATGTTGATAAGAGGAGGCCTATAGACCTTGTTGGACATGTCGCTGTACTATACTTCTTGTTGTTTCCTGTTACTTCTGAGTTAATTGCAAGTTCTCTGATAATTTATTTGGAAACTATAACTGAAAGAAAAAGATTTATGCTTACATTGCGCTGTGTCTTCAGGACTAAGAACTAAGATTTATGTGTGTAATAGAAACAGCAAATGTTTTCTCTGTTCTAATAAACTTCAATTCTGTTTTAAGTAAGATACCATTTCTCTGGGCTCAGGTTTGTTGTTGTTGTTTGTTTTCACTGAATAGAAACAATTTGAAATTGCTGAGAATTGCTAATATTAGTTCTAATTCTTACTTGTGAATGAACTGTAGAACATTGACCTATTTATATTTTGTTTTCTAGCTGGTGGCTGGGAGCGTTGTAATGGCATTTGAGGAAGTGTGTCCAGATAGAATAGATCTGATTCACAAGAACTACAGAAAGCTCTGCAACTTGTTGATTGATGTGGAAGAGTGGGGTCAAGTTGTTATAATCCACATGTTAACTCGATATGCACGTACACAGTTTGTAAGCCCATGGAAGGTAAGTTTATGACTTTTTAAATTACAGTTGTGTGCTTGCATTTCTGAATTATTTGTTGGATACTTAGACTTTCAAGATGCATTTTTGTACAGATTTTAGTTAAAATAGGTATTAAATGCGTAAGTCTTACCTCTCTGAGGCTTCATTAATAGAAGGCATCCACTTTATTTCAGAACATGAGAATTCTCCTTCCAGGCTATAATCTGTCATGTATTACATACAGATTGTAAAATATATAATAAGGAAAGTGGTTTTAGGTGGAGAAACTTAATTACTATGTTTTCTTAACATCCTTGAGGCAGTGTTTGTTACATGTTGTTTATTGAAAGTAACTTGAATTCTTCTTCCTCACCTTTATAAAGAATCAAAATTGATAATTTGCTTTACCTAAAGCTGCAGTTTCACAATTGGTTTAAGCCAGTTCTAGTCAGTGACTGGACAAAGGAAGAGTTGACGTGGAGAATGACCTGTCTTGGACTGAGAAGTTGGAGGTCTTAATGGGATTAGATTTCTTTAAGGCTATAATGTACTTTTTTTTTTTTTTTTTTTCCACTGAAACTGGGTGGATGACAGTTGTTGCTGTGGCTTCTGCTCTAGGAATGTAAAAGGTTTGTGTAACAATAACGCCTGTGTCAGCCTAAAATTGGTCATCAGTGGTATAGAATCATAGAATAGTTAGGGTTGGAAAGGACCTTAAGATCATCAAGTTCCAATCCCCTGCTATGGGCATGTTCAAAGTATTAATATATAGCGTTACTAACATTTTGTTTCCACTTTCATGAACCTTAGGACAAAATTTAGACTACCTACTCAGCAATTAAATTAGCAGATTTTTTTTTTTCTGGGGCTAGTTGAAATACATGCCATTGTCAATAGCTTCTTAAATGAGCTCATCATACAACAGGGCATCTTGTGCAGTAGAAGAGATTTTTAATTTACTTTATTTGCATCATTATGGATCAGTATTTAGGCTGTTTATATGTAAATGTATGATTTGAGGAACAATTAAGTGTTGACAAAGTAGACTGCAATCATATCAATTGCAGTGCATTTTCCATAATTTTTCTAACTGACATCTTTGATGATAAATAGTGGATGCAAAGTCAAAGCCGATTATATAGTGCACTAGGAATTCATGGCGCTGTCAGGGAGAAGACCGATTGACTTTAAATTTACATATTAATGAGAAGATTTGTTAAGAGGGTGCTTGACTATAGAAAATAACAGCATATTTATAGGGCATGACACTTTATAAATAAAGCTGATGCAGGAAAATGGAAATTAAACCTATCAGATTAATAAATTCAAGGCTGTTAAAATGCATATTTGCATTTTTATTCACTAAAATTTACCTTGGTTCTTGAGAAACATATGCTGCTTTTGTTCAGATTGAGCTAATTCCCAGCAAGTAATGGTACACTGTTTTGAACTGATTTCTTGTGCATCTAGAAACCTAAAGAAAATTCAGGATTCTTGCCAGTTATGGAGAAAAACACTTTTTCGAACAATATGCTTAAAATTGCTGCGAAACTTTGAATTACCCATTAACCAAGAATATTTAGGTTTATATTCCTATTTTTAGCTTCTTTGAAGGATAGAATATTTTGTTCTGATCACGAACACTGGGAGGAAGAATGCCTTGATTTATCCTGTTCATTTTGAAACATTTAGAGGGTGTTTTTGCAGTAGTTACATGTGAATAGCATTTTTGAATAGCCTTTTTCCATGTGAACTGTATTCAGTTTTAACATGTATTAACTGTAACACAAGCAAAACACACATTTTCTGAGAGAAAATTCCTGCTCAGAGCTAACTGGGAAAAACAATTTCAAGTTTTTTGGGAAGTGATGTTTCTGATGGCAGATAACACTGCTTTTTAAGCACTTAACACTGCATTTAAGATAACACTGCATTTAAGCATCCCAGTTTAAATGTTTTGCCCTGCTGTTGCTGCAGGAGCTGCTGAGACTGTCAAGTTGTTTGCAAACAACTTCTGAAGCATAACAACTTTCAGCCTAATCCATGAGAATGTTTAAAATACAGGTGCTCTTGATTTCTGTGAAGGTGTTGAGTTGCAATCTAGAAACTAAGGAACTGATTTTGAAGCTGTTAAGTCATATCTATTTCTGCAAGGAGATGAGGATCACAGGAGATAGGGACTGCTTCAGCTGTCCTGGTGTTACAGATCCACCATCAAATGTATGTTCATTCTGGGAGCGTGTCTTCTACAAATAGCTGGCTTGGTCAGAAGCCTTGGCAGTCACTGTAGAGGGCAAAGCGGAGCTGGGACTCCAGTCTTGCAAAGAAACAGTGCGTCTTGGGGCTGCTCAGCTTTGTTTCAGACAGTTGCAGGTTGCAACTTTATTGGCGTTCAGTTAAGATTGGTAAAGAATGGTGAAGTCAGATTGATCGTGGACTTCGGTCAGAACAAAGTTCTTTATAAATAAATACTTATGAGAAGGATGTCTCAAGCTTATACTTTTAGGATTAGTTATTGAAGTATTTCTCAATTTAAAGTGCTCAGAATTTGACATAACTGATGGGAGGACAGAATATAGGCCTGGAGAAAATTATCTAAAAGAAAGAGGACTTCAAGGATAAAAATAGCAAGTCGTTGAATGTGTATACCTGAAACCATGAATCCTGGAAGGCTGCCTGGCTTTCAGGGGATTACAGGAAGAAACAGATTGAAAGTATTTATTTTGATTGCTAGCTCTGACAGGATACTTAGGTCTCTTCTGACCTCAACCATTCTGTGATCTCTGGTCTTCTGTTAAATGCTGTAAAGTGTTTCCTGTTGTAGAGTTTTCTTAGTATCTTACAGTTAGCAATTCTTAGTTTATTCCATAAAGGTCACAGCTACATGTGATGGGTACTTAAGATGGCTCAGCAGTGTCTGGTACTGCTCAGAATTTTTTATTATTTTTTTTTTGTTCCCTGTATTGGGGTGTGCATTGAATGAACTGTAATTGCAAATATTAATATTCAAGCACAACATGCAGGGAATACGCTCTATCCTTAACTTTTCTAAAACTTGCAAACTCTGTAACAAGTATTCTGAGTCAGTTCTACTGGTTTGTTGCAGGAGAGCATAATGAAACTTCTAAAGTCTGAGAGGCTGAGACAGAATGAGGGAAAGGTATATTTAGATTGATAGCCTCCTGTTAAGTAGGTGATTTACCTAGATAAATTGATAAAAATGAAACAAGCTAAAGTATTTTGAATTATTTACACGCAGAATATTTAATAATGAATCAGCCTGAGTACACCTTTGCTTTCTCTTCTCAGCCTCTCAGAAGGTTTAGAAGTTCTGTTATGCTCTCCTGCAGTAAGAAGATGAGTAAGGAAACATAGATAGCCAAACACACTTAAGAAGTATTGATTAATAACATCCAGTCTTTCAGGATAAAATTAATCAATATATGTTCTGTATTAGTACATTGTAGAGCTTACTGAAGTTTCATTGTAGATATTTGTGCTGTGTGGTTCTACCAGATGGTAGTTTTGCTAATGTTCTTTTTTTATTTTTTCCCCTGCCCTAAAAGACATGAGGCCACAGAATTTTCTTCCCATGAGATCAAAAGCAGTCACCTCATTTTCAGTTTCCATTAAGCTGTCCTCTTCCAATGCAGTCGTGAAACCCATTTGTCAGCAGACTTGCTTGAGCCTGATTTAGCTGCTAAGAACAAGGGGTTAAATTTAAGAAAACTAGTGTACAGGGAAGTTGTGTTATACTGTTTATTTCTTCCATTCTTAGTGTACCTGTATGAATCCTCAGCCTGAATTGGAGGGTTATGGATTTAGTTACAGTTTCCCTTTTTGTCAGAGTGCAATACTCTCTGACCAGGTTCTTTTAGATATACAGGAGGAGGGGTTAATGTTTAATATTAAGTCACTTATTTGAAGATACTTCATGAAGCATTAGGGGCATAAAATTGACTGGCTAGCTACTTTACTGTAATACCAGTTTTATTTTTTTACCATGTATGCTGCTTAATGAGTATAACTTAAGGCATAGATTTATAACAAAAAAATGGCCTCCAGTTGATTTTGGAAAGCTGATTGCTTGAAATTCTAAACAAAACTTTCTGGTCATTATGGATATACTCTGAGGCTATTTTCATGATCATATTGTTTTGTCACTGAAATGGAGCATTATTGTCTTTTCTGCGGAGGTAAGCTCCATCTTCTCCCTCTCTTCCCTTGAGTTAGTGGTAGTGTTTCTAAGGCAATCTGGATAAAGGAATTAAATCAACAGAAGATAACTGAAAGGACAGGGAGGGTTAAATTTCAGCCTGAATGAATTTCCTGATCTGGTTTGCTTTGTGGCTTCCAAACACTGCTGGTAAAAGACAAGTACAGTCGCTAGATAAAAATGCCATTTATCTTTGCAGCAGAGTGCATTGCTTTGATTTCCTTTAGTTTCCTGACAGGCTTGCAGTAGAATAGCAGCAGTGGGTAGAATCTGTGTAGGCAAGTTCTCTAGGACATTTGTATCAACTGAAATTAAGACAGCAACCACTACTTTTCCCATAAATTTCACTGACAAAGTTTCTATGGACTCCAACCGATTTTGTAGTCTCACCTTCTTGACTCAGGATGAGGGGTTTCTATTATTTATGTGGAGAATAAGAGGCATTCTAGCCATCTGTTGCAAATAAGCTGGTGAAATTGTTTTATCTCTGTCTAGCTCATTGACTTAAAGATATAAAAATTAATTGGAGGGAAACACTGAAATATTTTCATGGGAATCTAAGTATCAGCTGTTTAATGCTAATAATTTTTAATTTAAATATCAGAGGTACTAGGCCCCCATCAGCCCATGACATAACAAAGTTTCTAGCTTTATTTTTTGCTATTTCTGTGATTTTTTTAATCACAGGAAATTATGTGAACAATATGAAATGAATGCTGCCTTAAAATAGGGTCCTTCCTGTATGCCAAAATCTTCATAAATTCTGTTCTGGGCATCTCTCTGTGGGGTATTATTCTGTCTAGTAACTTATGTGGCTCTTTCACTGCTATACCAGGATTTTCTGTGGGTAACTGAGAGCTACAAAATAAGCTTCCCTTAGCTCCTTCTTCGCAAAAGTAAACCTTTCCTTAATTTCTCTATTTGAGAAAGACCTATGTGAGATCAGACTCAGCTTTAGAATCCTGAGTCTCAGGCTGTACACTTCTGTTTGTAATATCAGGTAGTATTCTTGATTGGCTATGGCATATCTATAAAGGACCATGGGAAAGAGTCAATATAAAGAATTACAAATTATCTTGGATTGCCCATTTCTCTGACAGTGCAGCCACGAGTTTGTCCCAGTTTAGGGCTGGAAAAATGGAAGACAAAGACTGGGGGTAACTTAAACTTGAATGCTAGCAACACAAGCTTTTCCATCGTGGCTTTTACCAGCAGAATAAGTGCATCAGAAGTTGTTGATGTGAGAATTTGGAACTTGTATTCAGAAGTTAGATTAAATGTTTGAGCAGTTTTGGGGCTTTTTATAATGGTTAAGGTTTAATCTCAGTTTAAGAATCTGAACAGGCAGTATAAGCCGCCTCATCAAGATTGCAAGCACTTTTGAACCAACTGCCAGTCAGAAGTATTCTTCTATAGGGCTGCACAGTAAATGAACAATGAAGAAACACAGGTAAGCTAGTTATTTTGGGCCTGCCACCAACAGAAGGATACTATATTCTCTAGAAATTGTAGTCAGGATCTATCATGTATTATAAACAAGGAGGAAGAAGGATTTAGTCCTGGGCTCTGAAGGATGGGGAGCTTTTAGGCAGAAGCAGATGGTGTCTTCTCCCTTTAATTTATCCCTTTTCCTTTGCTCCTTCTATATTTTATTTTTGCAATATTTATTTTCTCTCTTCGTTTTTTCTCGTGTTTTCTGTTCTTCCTCTGTTCTTATGCTGTAAACATTTTTCTGTTCTTTGCTTTTTAAATCTCTGCCTTTGCACTCTCATTATCATACCTTTTCCACACACTATTGAAATGAGTGTTTATGTGGTAAGAGAAAGCTATTTTATGCCTCACTTCCATTTCGAGGGGAATAGAACTTCTTTGAATAAATCAAAGTGATCTAAAAATCATAATTGATTGTTTTAATTCTAGCTGCAAATATCATGAGACTTTGCTACAACAATAATAGGAAATTGGGGTGTTGCAGAAAGATGTTAATTCCTGCAGCATATTTAAGTCTTAGCCCCTATTTTTAGACAGCAGTCCTAGACATAGTTGCTGCTTCTTATAGAAGTGAGAATGAGCTTTTGAACACTTCTTCAGTTTTCACATTGGTTTGCTATGAAGTTACTTAGCACAGATGTTCCTGTAATTGTGATATATTGGAAAAAATTTAGTGTTCAGTGGTCCTCAAACCCATACTTCCACCTGTGTGATGCTGTTGTCGCAGAGCTGTAGTATAAAACTGTTATGAGCTCAGGCTTAGAATATCTGGGATTTTTTAATTTGTTTATGATAATTTTCTGAGGGGTTTTGTTTGGTTTTGTTTAATTTTGTTTTGCTGTTTTTTATTTTTCACTAAGTCTTTTAATTCATTACATTTTTTAAATTTGCATTCAAAATGTGTTGGGTGAATTTTCAAAGTCACCGTAAGGCTGAATTGAAGAGTTTTTGAAGAGACTTTCATGTAGTAAATGAGCTTACATATTCATGCTATATGGGAAGGTTGTTTGGTTTTTTGTCAAGAGTAAAATAAAACATATGCATCTCCATGGTGATTATGGAAAGTATTTTATAAATGAGAATATGCAAGGATATAATCTTAGAATATGTATATAAGAGAAAAAGATGTAGTATACTACAAATGAAGCTTGATTAATTTTTTATCATCTAACTCTTATATATGCTGAAAGTTAAACTAATAACAATGTTGTGACTGAAAATGCCTTAATGTGTGTGTGTGCGTTAGTACCTTTGTGCAGCTTAGGTATCAAGCTTGCTGTATTTACAAATTGGAAACTTTTTATGTAGAAGGATTTTCTGAATTCTGTGTAAAATCTCTCCAAACTGGCAGAATTTTATTGGAGGTTCCTTACCCACAGTAAGATTTAGCTCTTCTAAAGAAATGTAAAAATGTTTTACTGAGTATGGAACATACAAGTCCAGAAGATATTGATACCACAAGGTAAGCTGACTTAGAAGACTAATTGCTTTACAAAATAATGTCTCAGAGTTGCCCTAGGGATAGCTGTTTACAGATACGTTACAATATCATAGTCAGTAAACTGCTAAAAGTATCAAGAAGATACTGGAGAATCTTGTGCAATGGCTTTTTTGTTTGTTGGAACTGAGCTTAGACTAAAGGTAGGGTTTTAAAGGTAAAGAATAGATACTGTTGACAATCTCACTTAATAGTTCGAAGCTGCAAGAAGTAAGATTTAAGTTGTCACATGCTGATGCAGTCCTTTTCTTACAGGTAAGCATAATTGTCATAAGATCACCTGGGTATGGAGGATACTAAACTCCAAATGATTTGAGTCATCGAACTGTGCAGCTGACCTTTAGACCATGTTACCATTGACCCAGTCTTGAGTCTTTACGAAATATAACTCTAGAAATTGTACTCCTCTGTGCTTTGAAGTTGTTGAACCTTTGAAAAAACCTAGTGATAAAAGAAAATTCAAAGCCTTCTTTGCACAGGGATTAATTGGACTCAAGAACACCTCAGAACTTCTGTGTCCCATTTAGGTGAAATCTGGGGGAAAAAATTATTTCTGAATGAATTTCATCTCTTCTGTGAAAGTGCCCAATTGGTTTTGGCCAATTCCCTGAAAACAGGAAGGAGTTTCTACTTGGATGAACACAGTGAAGGGAAAAAAAAAAAGAAATTAGTTTTATTCTTTGAAAACTTTCCATCCCATTCTTTTCCTGCATTTTTAGATCATGGATTCTCAGCCTGCCTATTTCTCTTGTCTCTTGGCTTTTTTGTAGTAATGGATGGTTGAGGCTGTTAGCCATTGAAGTCTGGTAAGAAATTTCAATGGCATTCACACTGTGACCTTTTTTTCAGGTTGGATCACTTCCTGGTGAATGTTTGCGTCTGAAAAACAGATTGGTTTTCAGCATCATGTAACTACTAGCCCAATATGAAGGTTGAAGGCTGATGGTTAGAATAAGAAAATGTATTTCAGTGTGACCCAAATATTTATTCAGTTTGTCACAACTGCCTTTCCCCCTAATACCCACTTCACTTTCTGTTAGCTGAAAGGATGTTTATCTCTTTAGATAAATAAAATTTAGAAACCCTTGAATGCAGTCGTGTGCAAGGAACCATGAAATCTCATGTGACCAGGACATGGTAGCTTTTATCTAAAACTTAAAGCTAAAGTGCCATTCTCCATTTTCATTTATTGGAATTATATAATATCTTTTATATAACTGTATTAATTTATTATAATTCCAGTATAATTCCAGCAGGCTCATTTCAATAGAGATGTAATCTGAAAAATGATCCTTGGAGGAGTGCACTGTGAGGAGTACAAGTCTGTTACACTAGCTGCAGATCTGCATAGTTCTACAAATCCAGCCAAAACCTCGGGTTTTCTTTCTGATCAGTGTATCCCAATGGTAATGAATAGACTGGTTATAATTGAAGTAAACACTATAACATTCATACCTATCAGTAGTATCGTTATGATCTTGTGATCTTTATTGGTTCTTAATTCCATTGTGATTCACTTCACTGAAAATGTGTTTGTACTTTCTGGTTTGTGCAGGAGCAGTAGGTCTGGTCCTTGGTGAAGTAATAGAATGTGATGCTTGGTAGTGGATAATTTTGTGTAAATATTTTAATAATATTAGCTATATGTTATTTTTTATATACCACCTACCTAATCATTGCATTTTTTAGCATTTTTGCTGACTTTTGGACTGAAAGTTTTCAGTCTATTTTGACGTAATTTAGAAGGGAGTAGTGAACATATGCCTTCTGGTCCTCTGACTGCATATTTCTTTAGGAAATATACAAATTCTTTCCTGGCAGAATAAGGTCGTATCCCAGGACACTACCTCATTACCAGAATCTTTTTATGTTCTATATATGGTAGAATGGAGGAAATGAGTTTCTAGAATTCATTTTTGTTCCTGAGAGGTGTGAATGCAACATGTCTGAGATCACACAGAGCATGCTGTTCTGGCCTGGTGACAGCAAAGTCACCTCCTGCTTTCTGTCCGTTCAGGAGTAGCTACCGTTTGTAACTATTACTGTAGCATGCATCCTGGTACTGCCATCTGGTTGTTTCTCACCTGTTTTGTAGTCCCCAGCCTGTTCCTTTCCAATGCATCAGTAAACAAGAGCATCAGCAGGAGTTTGTTGGAAACTTGTTTTCTTTCAGTGTAACAATGAAAGATTTCAAT
This sequence comes from Myiopsitta monachus, assembly GCA_017639245.1. Taxonomy (NCBI): domain Eukaryota; kingdom Metazoa; phylum Chordata; class Aves; order Psittaciformes; family Psittacidae; genus Myiopsitta; species Myiopsitta monachus. The sequence continues at coordinate 24,899,752 of CM029941.1, forward strand.
AACTTTTTTTTTTAATAGGAAAAGAGTTTGATGATTTCCTTTATTAATTTTGTGCTACAGAAGGGGAAGTATCTGAAGCTTTTAACATTTAGAGAAACTGGAATATAATTTATTTAAGGGTATGATGTTGTTCTAAATGCCACAAGGTACCCTGCCTCATCTTCATTTGTCACAGATCTCTTGTAGGCTTCATCCGTAAGGATCTGCCAGACCTAGGCAGATATTTGTGATATTTGAGGGAGTATAAAATGGCATTAGATAATTAGGTACTTGAAATAATCCCATAATAATTCCCATGCCCATCAGAGCATCTCATCAGATTTTTGCTAGGTCCTGTTAGTCCATTCGGTAGCGCAAGTCATTATCACATGGGTGGTTATAACGGCAACCTACCTAAGAGTTGAGTACACTTTGACGCCATTATTTACTGAATAGATGATCTTATCCCTTTATTCTTTGACTCTTCAACTCCTTTTGGCTTAGTAAGACAAGAGTTAGAACTTATAGTACTATCTTTTGGTTCATACCTGAAGATCTCTGTGGCAGATTTGATTTTGTGCTTTCTAAGGCCATTCTTAAGTCAGGCTGCAGATTATGTTGGTTACACTTTTCATGCCTCAAATATTTTTACCATGTGAGATTGTGCCTTTTTTGGCTAGACCACTAGCAATTCTTCATGAGAAGCTTTACTTATACTAATGTACTTGTATCTTGCTCAAAGACTTTCTATTGTGGAAAGGATAGATGCTTCTGCCAGCATGTGGTTATTAACATGTGATCAGTTGAGGTCTGCTCATCTGTCAGAAACTTGTCACAGCTCATCTCCTTGGCATTTTGAGCAGTCTTGAGGATAAATTTTGGTTTGCTCTGATAGACCAAAGATACGTCTGTTCTAGTGTTCTGAAACCCACCTGTGAAAATGGATTTAGGTATGCATCTTCACACAGAACATGAAAATTTTAGACTTATCTTAGATACATCATTAATCCTCAAAGTAGGAAAATGTTCTAAGTATTTTCTACCATTTCTCTTCTCCAAGGATACTGTTCAGTATTCAGCAAGTGGACTGCTGATCTTGGTTCGCTAAGGTGGTTTTGTTATTGCAGTCAGATTCATTGACTAGTAAATAGTCCTAAAACTCTTCTTACCTTCAAAACTTAACTTATCCAAAACTCTTTTGATAACAGTTCTTACAAATATGAGAAAGGTCTGTGGAAGATAGCAAAAATTTTATCTGCCAAAGGTTCTGCTGCAGGAATCAAAAAAAAAAAGCAGTTTTCTCTTATGAATCTGAGGAGCAAAACTGAAGTCTATAGCTTTCAAATCAGTTATGGCTAGCATAGGAATACAAATACTTGAATCACTTTTGAGTAGATGATGGAGTTAAGCCTGGTAGAGTCAGCAAATAGTATGCGTTCATACTTTGAATTTCAGTGAAATTTTACTTTAGTCTGAGTTTGTGGATATGGGAAGCTCTGTTTGGAGGTAATTGTAGCATTCACATAATATGCTTTACCCTAAAGGGAAGGCATATTCTCAATTTTAATGCTATATTAAATGTAATTTCAAGCAAGAGCTCAGTTAAATGTTAGCTCATATACTTCGTGACTTTAAAAACAGGCTAATGGAATTTGTTACCCAGCAGTTTCTTCATTTAAGCTGTTAATACTTTATGAAGACTTCCCTAAACTGTGTGTCTGGAATAACGTAAAAGGGAATTGCGTATGTTCTTTCACATTAAAATACTCACTTCTCTTCTGGATTGAATAAATTGCAGAAGGTCCATTTGCAATTCCTATGCTGGAATGCTAGTGGTCACAGTTTTTAATCACTTCATTCTCCCAGGGTTCTGAACTTTTTAGTGATTTTGCAATTTAGGAAAGCTATTAACTGCACAATTAAATCACATGCTACTGCAGACTGCTAAGTGTACCTGACGCAGTTTAGCTTAAGACTGCTACTGAAGGAGAGTGCCTCTGTTCTGTTTGTGCTGTACCAGCTGCTGTTTTGAAAATTCAGCAGGTCCAGTTATTCTATGGCCACAGAGTGAGACGGATCATTTTACTGATCCCAGTGGAAAATAAAACATGCTTTTAAAAAATCAGAACAAAATAAAAAAGCTTTTAATTTCATGCTTAGTCTTAAATCAACTGTGAAACTGCATCTAAAGTGATTGAAAGAACAAGAGAAAGCATGAAAACATTTGAATCTACTCCCTGACCTCTAATGCTGTCTCTCCCCTGTCAAAAAGGGTTAGGGTACTGGGATTTTTTTTTCATACACATGCTCATATGTACTAGTTATCATCAGCTTCAACTTTAATAAGAAATCTAGGAAAATAAAACCTGAGTCCCATCTGTATATGGCATTTCTTCAAGGACATATGAAGAAGCATCTCCGACAGCTTAGTAAAGTTGCAGTATAGATTCTGAGGACTGGAAAATTAGCGTGCAGGAATTGTCTGTGGCAGCATGCAGCTGTTGATTCAACATTAATAGTTAAAACAGGAAGACTTTGATCTCCCAAAGACAAGAGTCCTGTGTTCAGTCCAGTGCTGGCAGTAAAAATATTCTCCATTATATCCCATTCATAGTCTTTCCTGGTTGGAGTCCAAGATGTAGACTTAGTATAAGGGGCATGCTGTTCAGGTTTGTTATTCTGACCCTCAACTAGCGTTGTTGCTGAACATGGAGGCTCTTGCTGAGATCTCTGCAGTACACTTTCCCCCTTTGTTATAATACCAAGAGGCTTCAGTGGAGCTTGCCACCTTGAAACTAACTCTGTGCTGCTTCAGAGTTCAGTTAGTAGTTTTCCCCAGTCTCTTCCTTTTGTACAGGCTTCAGACTTGCGCTACAGAGTTTATATGGGGACAGAGGAACAATTCAGTTAGGTTTCTAAGATGAGGTTTCTGCTTGGTGGTGTGAGTTTTTGAATATAATTTATTATGCCTTAGTTGGCTTAGAGTTCTGTTTTCTGCTCAGGCCCCAAACTACTTTACACAATACTGGTACTCTGTGCTATCAAGCAGTAAGGCTTATCTGTGATAGAAGAAGTTAACTAGTGGTCTAGTGGAAGGTGTCCCAGCTGATGGCAGGGGGTTGGAACTAAATGATCTTTAAGCTCCTTTCCAATCCAAACCATTCTGATTCTAAAAGTAACTTGGTGCATACCAAAACATTCCTGCTTACTTGGGTAGATGCAGACTTATGAAGAAATCTGAAGAGACAGATGAGATATTGAGGGGGCAGGTGAAATATTCTATAAGCAGCCAGCAGAAGTCCCTCAGTCACTAGCCCTTGTTCTCAAAGGGAGCTCCAATTTACCAGATGTCTGCTGGACATACAATACAGTGGAGCACAAACAGTCCAGGAGGTTCCTGGAGTGTGTGGTAGGTACCTTCCTGACACAGCTGATGAGTGAGCCAAGTTGGAAAGGTGCTCTCCTGGACATGTGTTGTTGGAGACTGTCTTGGGCGCAGTGACATGAAATAACAGAGTTTTCTGTTCTTGGAAGGGGCAGGATAGAAGGCAGAAAAACTGCTACCTTGGACTTCCAAAGGGCAGACTTGGGCCTGTTTAGGAGCCTGGTTGACAAGAGTCTTTTGGAAGACAGTCCTGAAGGGCAAAAGATGTGAAGCAAAACATAGTGATAAAGAAAGAGGAAAAGGCTGAGGTACTTAATGCCTTCTTTCTTCTGTGTTCAATAGTAAGACCAATAGGAAGGCCAATTTTTTCTTGGTATGCAGCCCCCTGAGCTGGAGCACAGGGATGGGGAGCATAATGAAGCCCCTATAATCTGAGGGGAAATGTTTAGCAACCTCTTCCACCACTTAGACACGCACAAGTCTATGGGGCAAGAAGGGATCCACCTAAGGGTACTGGGGGAGCTGGCAGAAGTGCTCATCAAGCCACTTCCCATCATCTATCAGTAGTCCTGGCTAACCGGGGAGGTCCCAGCTGACTGGAGGTTGGCAAATGTGATGCTAATCCAGAGAGGGCCAGAAGGAGGATCTGGGGAGCTACAAACCTGTAAGTCTGACTTCTGCAGAGGAGAGCATTTTGGAGCAGATGATCCTGAGTACGATTTTGTGACATGTGCAAGACTGCTTGACTAAACTGATCTCCTTCTATGAGAAAATTACTTACTCAATGGGTGAGAGAAGAGCTGTTGATGTTGTTTACCTGGACTTTAGTAAAGCATTTGACAGCATTGCCCACAGCATTATCCTAGAGAAATTGGCTGCTCGTGTCTTGGACAGGTGGGTAAAAAACTGGCTGCGTGGCCAGGCCCAAAGCCTGCTGGTGAATGGACTTGAGTCCAGTTGGCAGCTGGTCACAAGTGGTGTTCCCCAGGGCTCAGTACTGCATCCAGTTCTGTTTAATGTCTTTATCAGTGGTCTGGATGAGAGGATCAAGTGCACCCTCAGCTGGTTTGCAAATGACACTGAGCTGGGTGGGAGTGTTGATCTGCTCGAAGGCAGGAAGTCTCTGCAGAGGAATCTGGACAGGCTGCATTGATGGTCTGTGATCAGCGGTATGAGGTTCAACAAGGCAAAGTGCCAGGTGCTGCACTTGGGCCACAACAACCCCATGCAGTACTACCGGCTTGGGGAAGAGTGACTGGAAAGCTGCTCATGTAAAAGGACCTGGGTTGCTGACTGACAGAGCTGAACATGAGCCAGCTTGTGCCCAGGCAGTCAAGAAGGCCAACAGCATCCTGGCCTGTATCAGCAATAGTGTGGACAGCAGGACCAGGGCAGTGATCATGCCCCCTGTACTGGATACTGGTGAGGCTGCACCTCAAATCCTGTGTTCATTTCTGGGCCCCTCACTGCAAGACGGACATTGAGGTGCTGGAATATATCTTAAAGAAGAACAACAAATCTGGTGAAGGGTCTGGAGCATAAGTCTGATGAGGAATGGCTGAGGGAATTGGGGTGGTTTAGCCTAGAGTAAAGGAGGCTGAGGGGAGACCTTATCGCTTTCTACAGCGCCCTGAAAGGAAGTTCTAATGAGGTGAGTAATAAGTGATAGGACAAGAGGAAATGGCTTTAAGTTGTGCCAGGGGAGATTTCAATTGGATATTAGGAAAAATTTCTTCACCAAAAGGTCTGTCAGGCTGCCCAGGGAAATGGGTGAGTCACTATCCATGGAGGTATTTAAAAGATCTGTAGATGTGGCACTTAGGACATGGTTTACTGGTAGACTTGGTAGTGCTAGGTTAACAGTTAGACTTGATGGTCTTAAGGATCTTTTCCAGCCTAAATGATTTTATGATTCTGAATGTACAGTTGTCTCTTTCTGACAGTGAGTATTGTCAGCTGTTGAAGTTGAGACTTAAGGGGTTGTGAATGATGGAGTGATTTCACATTTTCTGGTAACTGCTTTCCATGTCTGCAATGATTAATAGAATTTGAAACAACAGTTCGTGCACACCAAAAAGTCTGCAGGTTTTTGTATTTCATTGTCTTTCACATAATACTTTGCTTTCCTTTCCATGGTAATGTACAATTCTTGCAGTATTATATATACACATATTCTCTTTGTCATAGTAGGTCCTTGTGACTACAGATTCTGATTGATAAAGGACTTCATCTGATTTTAATGAATTTCATTAAACTTATTTCCTTCTGTGTCATCATCATCCTTTGTCTGGAATATAATTATTTCATGCCAGATCTCAACAGATAAGAGAAAAGAGGAAATTTGCAATACAATATATGATTATGAAACAGAAAAGACCATACTAACACTTCTGCTTTGGGGGTATGAAGAAAGTGAATTCAATATAAAGACTCTTAATGGGACTTAAATGAAAAATATTTTCATAAGAGGCATAAGCTGCTTTATAATTATTTAGAAGTTTGCTCCAAGTATGTTTCTAACCATCAATTCTTTTTTTTGAAAAAAGAGTCATAAATGATAGAGCTCAAGCTATTTCTTTACAGCAGTGATTAATGAGTTAAATACAGTCACCAACTCTGTTCCTATTGATTTCAGTATTATTGATGCGTGTGCCTGTTAGCAGTTAAGACAGGGATACTGTAGACTAAATCAATGAGTACTGAGTTCTCCTCCTCCTGCTAGAGGAAGCTTCTTCAGTGCGGGGTTGAATTGCACTGGGATCAGGAATTTTGCTTTCAAGTTGCCTGACCTGTAGACAAGGAAAGGAATTCAGTTACCGGTGCTCTTGATTTAGCATCCTGAGTTTTTAGTTTAAAAGGGTGGCTGCCGCAAAGATGTATAGGCAAAGTAGTAAACTAAATCACTTTGGTTGCTGTTGCATAAGATATCTAAGAGCTTGTTAAGGATTCTGTAAAATACTGAGAGCACTGGTGGCATCAAGTAATAAAAATCAGAAGAACTGTGAAGGGAAGTTTTATTTTCTGTGTCCAAATTGTAATAAAAAACAGAATAAAAAGACAACTTTGGTTTATTGTCTGTTCTTCCTCTCCCCGCCCTTACTTGCTGCTACTGAAGACACTTTTTATGGGCTCTTTCTCTACATGAGTCTTGACCAAGGCATGTAATAAAGGTTTGAGTTTACCCTTGACAAGTTTTCTAAAAACCTATTAAATAAGTCTAGCTATTTTTCCATTCACCTTTGATGGCTTTGCTACTGCCAGCCAGAATAAAAAAGATACATTTATCTCAAAAGTAATTGTCTTTTAAAAAAGCAGCAATTGAGTGTATGATTTAAATACTGCTCTTAAAGCTATCATGTAGAGTTGGATATTCCTGGATAGTTGTACAGAGACTTGAGAGTAAGAGCTATTGGCACAGCTGGTGTTCTGTACCAGCCAGCCCATTCAAGTGGGAGTAACTCCAGCTAGCCACAGTCATACTCTTTATTTTAGTTGGATGTTCTGGTGACAAAGTGAGACAGAAGAACTTAGGAGACCAAGGACATAAGCTTGGATATGACAAGTAGCAGAAGTCTGTAGCTTATTTTTAAAAAAAAATTGTGCAATGTTGTCTAATCATTGATAATCCAGAGCAGTGCTGCTGGGATTTGACATTTGGGTTTGATCTGATCTGTATGATTTCCGTCTTATTTTTCTTAAGGTTTGTGGATTTTTAATGCTTATTAAATATAAGCATAATAAAATGTTCTGAATCTATTATTTATCAATTTTTTGATCCACATCAAAAATCTTGAGATTGTTTTAATTTGTATTTACCTAATCAAATATGTTCCTTTCTATTTCTTTATATTCTTTTATTTAGGCTTCTGGGGTAAAAGGCCTAATTTACTCATATCTCAGATTTTAATGAATCCTTTCAGTGTCTTGTGCTTGATTTGTAAGTGACATTATGCTCATAATTCATAACTGCATTTAAACAGCATTGAGGATTTGTACTTCATCAGGGAAGACCATTCTCAAGATACCCAACCTTTTCCCCACATAATTTCTTAAGAAAAAAACCACTGTCCCTTCTTTTGAGATTTGATATTTTCACAGATAATTTGTGTATTGAAAGAGAGGAAAGAATGCACATGGTTTGTATTAAGTTTTCAAAAAAGAGGGAATTTTAAATAACTATTTTCAGAAATGCCAATTTCAAATCATGGGCTTTATGTCTTTAAGAGATCAATATGCATACTTAATCTAGTTAATAGAATATTAATGAAGATATTCCATTTACCAGGTCATATTATTTTATGGAAAGTTTCCATATATTGTTAAGCAACTTTTTGTGTTGGTGTATTTAATGCTTTGAGCAAATTGAGATAGAAGAGCTGGTAGCTATTTTTAAAAATGGATATGAATCTTATACGAAATTGTGATGTTCTGTGTTACTTCCTTAATGAATAAAACCAGTTGATTCAATATTCTGTGTATGTTTTTGTCCTTTTGTCTTTTCTAGGTTCTTGGGATGGTAGAAGAATATAGTGAAAATAATTTCTATGAATCTGATGAAGAACAGAAAGAAAAGGATCAAAAAGTGAAAGACACCTATTCTATGGACCCTGATCACAGGCTGCTGTTACGAAATACAAAGCCCTTGCTTCAAAGCCGAAATGCTGCTGTATGACAAATTCCTTTTTGATTAAAATATGATACTGCTAAGTATACTTTAGAAAATTTAAAAGGTTGAAAAGTAAAATCTACATCTCTTTAAAAACGGTGATAATACTCTTCAGTAACTTACAGAAGTACAGTGGTTCTTTCTTCTTTTCTAATAACTTAGCTTCTTAGTAAAATATCTGAACTGAATGATATATGCTCCAAATATTAAGGACAAACAAAGCATGAGGGAAAACACGATAACATTGAGTCCAACTTCTGCAGTATATGATGACTATGCAATAGCTAGCTTTTAACCCTTAAGTTCTAAGCATCTAGGATGGCACAAACTGTCAGTTTTGGTGGTACAGATTTACAGAGAAAATCATAGTTGTTATTGATTCATTAAGTTATGCTTTCCCTTGAGTGTCACATTTTAAAAGCAGACAATTATATGCCTAAATTCTTTGTCAGTCCAAGCCAGATTCTTAGTGTTGATGTTTTGGCAGGGTTCCAAGGTAGACATGACATCATGAGTGAGGTATGGTGTGCAGTATTTCCATGGTATTTTCAGAGGCAGGTAAATTTTTAAAACTGGAGAAAGCCATGCTGATGGTGAATCATTGTTACATTCCTCAGATCACAGAACTTCATTTCTAACCTCAGTTTGTCCTATTAAACAAAGACTAGATGTCTTCAGGAAAAGACAGTGATAATGAGTATTCATATCATTGCAAAAACAATTACTGCGTCATGACTAAGTCACCTCCCAAACTGTTCTTGATAAGCTGAACAGATAAAGTTTTTGTTTTTCCCCTGGAACATATTTCTGGATTCTGACTAATGTCTAACTCTTTTCATAAACCACTTACGGTCTGCCAGGACTTTGAAACAAATTGAATGCTGTTTTACAACAGTACTTCTGTTAAAGCACAGTTTTTGCTAAAATCACAGTTCAATGTCTGTATATTTCCTCATCTCATGCAAAGAACAAGTATGTTTGCCATCGCACTGCACTGAGAATAGGTTCAGTTGCTATCTTACACATTCCATAAATTATTTTCTTTATATCTCTTAAATATGGTATTGATTTTCACATTTATGATCTTTAACTTTCTGATACTAAAGTTAACTGAGATGTTAAGTGTAGTTTGTGAAATGAAATCATTCTGCTCTGAAGCGCTATTACGCTAATTTTTGTAACATTCACACAATTTGCCTGCAGTTAATAGCTTTCTCTTTGATCTTATATTTTTGTCAGTAATAAAAGTTCCCTCTAATATTTTGCTAAAAATGTTCCAGTTGTTTCCTCTTTTCAGATGTTTTTAATGACTTTTCATTGTTTAATAATAATTTTTGTTTCAGTGGTACTAAGAAAGTACCAAGATGTCAAGTCAAGTTTTGTAATGATAGCTTTACCTGGAGTCTCCTTTTAATGATTTGTTTTGTTTCGAACAGGAAGTTGACCATGACGATATTGTAGGGAAGGTTGTGACATGGCTTACTAGCATAAAGCTCGTCACTTGTCTTTTCCTTATGAGAAAACTTGAAGAGAAAAAAACCATTATGGTTTGTATGTTACATATAGCCCAGTCATCTGGTTTTTGCTAGCCACGATGTTGGCATACAGCCTTGTAGTTTTAGCTTTCTGTTAGATTTGAGACTTTAGAAATTGCCAGTTAAAGCAGCTGTTGTATTGTAAATTGTGTAGCAGAATAATGGAATAAAGGGTTTGAAGTGGAAACTAAATAATAGGTAATATTCTACCTTTTTTAATAAAGATAAGAGGATAAAATTTGCAGAAGTTTTAAACAGTATTTCCTAATTAATTTGATGACGTTAGCAATACTGACTTAGTAAGGGTGATACCTGTGTGTTTACAATTTGTATTACTTTTCTCCTTTTTCTTCTTTCTCTTTCTTCTGTATACTAATACTGGGAAGAATGAGATGTACTTAATTAGCTTTGGGTTTAGAAATAAGAATATCTTTCTTTTGATGTTTTTCCCCAAATTGCTTTGTTGATTTCAAAGAACGTGGGTATGCACTTTGCTTTCTGAAAAGCGAATCGGTATCTCCGCAGGTCTGAAGCAAATGTGATAGATATGTACTATGATTTGAAGATAACATGCTGTTCTGAATGTTCTTTTAGGTGGTAATGGCAGTTTCACAGCTGTATTGGCATTTGGCACCAAAATCCGAAGCTAGTATTGTTTCTAAGTCATTGGTGCGTTTACTTCGTAGTAATAGGTAGGTCCCATCCATACTTATTGTGTTATTGAATGATCATTGTGTTAATGAATGATCACTGATGTTAACTACTGTTAATTAGGACTTTCATTCTGATAAGAATCCTGGCTGTCTAGTTAGCTTACAGGTAGAGGGAGTACTAACTAGTTTGCTTGGTTTCTTGATTATTGTTGGAAATCAGTAGAATTTTAATGACATTGGAGTTCTTTATCGTCTTGCTACGCACTGAAGAAGTCCTCAGATGTGGGATTTTTTTTTTCCTGCACTTTATATTAAAGACTTTTTAACAGAGAAACTCAGAAACTTTTTTTTTTTTCTTTTAGAATACCACTTGATGCTGATGAATCCCCTTTGTTTCTTTAATCAGACTCTTTTTAAAGAGCAAGTTTATATTACATTCAGGACATCTAATTTTGACTTTATCATCTTCAGTGTGAAACTGTCTACTTTCCTATGAAGGGTTTCGCTGGTCATATGTTTCCTAAGATTGAGAATACTCTTTTTTTCTTTGTATTTGATAGTTTTGATATACTATGCCAAAATTTGCTGTGTAAAAGTGGTGGGTTTTTTTCCCTCAGCTTTCAGCTTTTAGATATTTGAACTTCATGTACCTGTTTAAAAAGCCTTGAAGTGATAATAGGAGACGCAATATTTAGATGTTTTCAGAACAACTTTCTACTAAACATGGTATTTTTGGCTAGAACTTTGCTGTGAAAATTATTTATTTTTTAAAGTTGGCCGCATCAAGCAGACTAAAAACTTAGAAAGAAAACCAAACAAAAAGAAGGGAAAGACAAAAAAGACAAAGCAAAAAAAAACCCAACAACAACAAAAAAACCACCAAAACCATGTTTGTTGTGTCTGACAAGATTACTCATCTTAGTTGGACTTCAACTTTTGCAAGTCTGATCACCATACAGCTCATCTTACTCTGTAAACTTTTGCAGTTCACCTATGGCTAATGTCTCAATCATTTAAAAGTTAGTAAGGAAGTAAAATTGGGCTTGGTAGAGCTTTCATGTTTTTAATTCAGGTAAAAACAAATTACTGTTATTTTTGTGTTTGGTTTTGTAGTACAGTACGCTTCCATTCACTTTATACAAAGGTAAGTAAAATGGTTAAAGCAGTTTGGAGTATGCACAGGTTATGTATAGAACTAAACTCATACAGGTTGCAAGGATTATTTTTGCATATTGTTTATTGCTCATTTATACTCGGATTTTATCAAAAGAGAAGTCACATTTTTCCTGTCTCTTGACTAATGCCTAATATGATGTTAGTCTTCTGATTTTCCTCTGGTGAATGGATTGTCTGTTCTCTGTTACCAGTCTGTCTGAAATGCTTTTGCTGTTAGGCCCATTTTGAAATAAGCTTTTGCTATTTGCCCTTGAAGTTATGTTCCTGTGGCCTTTGAATTAATGTCAAATAAGCTATAATCTAGTTAGGGTGAGAGTGCCTGGAAGAGCATTTCATAGCAATTTCCAGACTTAGTTGTTCATGTACAGCTGACTATTTCCAGGTACCTGTGTAAAAATTACCTAAAAATAGGTTTAAAAGATATTAAGTACTTCTGTATTATTACTTTTCTTTTGTAAGCAACAGCTGTAATTACCAGAGGGCTGTTAAACAGTTTTGAATAAGAGGAGATAATGGATGTGATGATTTCTCTATTAGGATGTGATTTACATCATGAAAGAATTTGAGCACTCATGGTTCAGAAAAATTGCTTGTAAATTATTACTTAGTTTTTAAGCAGTTGGTGGCAGAAACTCTGTAGTTTAAAAGCTTTAGTGTAGTGCCCAGATTTCTTTTTGCTGACCCCTGCTGCAGCTTTTAAAATAATTCGTTAATAATGAGAATATCCTCCAAATGTATTTCATAGTTTTGTGTTTAGAATATTGCATAATTCTGTAGTCTGCATCTCTCAAAGCTCATTATGTTAAAGTACTGCTTTTGGTAGATGTGTGTATGTCATTATGTAGTCTTAAGTAACTGGAGATACTCTCCCTTTTTGAGAATTATTAGGAAATTTTTTAAGACTACGAAAGGTCATAGCAATTCTTGTTGGTTGTGTAAGGATTAGCTGTACTTGTAAGTGTCGCAGTCATTCCCACACTGCAGGTAAAGCCCATGTGTTTTTATTCTTAGCTATGTCACCCTGAAATACTTAAGTTTGAGGATGGTAGATAAAATGTAAGGTTTTTGTGAGCTACTTCTGGAGAAGCCAGAATAACAATGTTTGAAAAAAATTTTGGTTTAAAGAAAGACCCAAGGCTTACAAGAAGCATTGCACTAGTGTCAGTGATTTTCTCCTTCATACTGACACTGGAGCGGGTTGCCCAGAGAAGCTGTGGATGCCCTATCGCCCTGGTAGTGTTCAAGGCCAGGTTGGACGGGGGTCTGAGCAATCTGATCCAGTGGAAGGTTTCCCTGTCCACAGCAAGGTGGGGGTTGGAGCTAGATGATCTTTAAGGTCCCTTCCAACCCAAACCGTACTATGATTCTATGGACTTTCTTTGCTGTGTTGCACTATTCTATGTATCTGTAATTTTGCAGAATAACTCTTGTTTTTCTTTTCAAATTCTAGGGAGGTGCAGTATATTGTTCTGCAAAATATTGCCACAATGTCAATTCAGAGAAAGGTACAACCTATTTAGAGTTTTCTAAATCACATTTTATGTGAAACACAGGCGAGCTACTTAAATTATGTCTGCTTTTCAGGACATGTTTGAACCTTATCTGAAGAGTTTCTATGTTAGGTCAACTGACCCAACAATGATCAAAACACTGAAGGTAAGTTTGAAATCGAGTTGTACTGCTAGACAAACCTTTTGCAACAGGAAGGTAAATTTTTTTTGCACTATTATGGCACACATCGGTTTATGATGTTCCATTTTTTTCACTAAGGAGTGTGGAGTTGTGGCTTCTAGTCAAATCTGCAAGCATCCTTTAGACTTTCAGGCAATCTGAAAGTTCTCTTGTTACCATGTTGTAGGTGGCAGGTGAGCTATGATTTCCACTATAACTTTTGGTTTGGAGTGATAGAGAGTATTACTTTTCTAATCTAACCAGCCATTCAAACATTTAGAGTTTGTCTATTTTCATGGGAGAAAAAAACTTCTCAAATGAAGAGAAATTAAATCACACAGTCTTCAATATTGTTAGCTTTAAAAGAGTTTAAATCTGTGTCCCTGAACAAAATGGGACAGTGTTATAGTCTCAAATTTACTTTGAAGACAGCACGCAACAGGAAAAATACTTTAGGCTTTCCCCAAGGCCACATCCCAGTGCATGTTTTAGGCTGTCGTCTGCTTATTTTCTCTAGTCTTTTCTTTTGCACATGCAATCCTTGATAAAACAATAGGTAAAAAATGGTCTGCTATTATGGGCCTTTTCTCTACTTTTGCTTTAGGTTGTCATAGGCACTGGTGTTTGGAGTGGAAGGCACAGGTTTCTTTAAGAAACGTTTCTTACTTATTTTCACTTTACATCCATGTTGCACTCATTACATGTGCAGGGTGGTGCAGTCCATGATCGATATGCCCAACCTGTCATATTTTTATTAGCCCAGTTTTAAATTTAAATAAATTTTGGGCAGTTGGAGGTAAAAAGATCATTGCCACAGTAATGGTTATGAAAACTGTTAGGAATACTAGTAAGACCTAGTGTTATCCAGAAAAAGTCACTCCTGAAATAAGTGAAAGTTAATAAATTTAAATTCCTGTATTAATTGATAATACACTGATGGAGAAGTGCAAATTATTTTTTTTCCTTTCATTGTCTCAGCTCTTTGTGGCTGAAAAATTTAGGTCTTCCTACACTGTTATATACGTAAGAAAATATTGTGCTTGCTCCAGCCCCTTTCTTCATAGTTCCATCCTATCTCCTTTAAGATAGGCGAGCCTATTTAAGATGTAGGAGCAACCTGAAATTCATCTGCTGTACTGTTTTGATTTCTATTTTGTTCTCTGTTTCTTTCCCAACATCAAGTTTGCTTTTGTAATCACTGATTAGCATTGAGCTTACATTTCCATGGAATTATCTATTTTAGCCACAAATTCTGTTACCATGTTAGTAATCGGCTCAGAGCTCAGCTTATTTCCTTTAAAGCTAAGGGGTTTCCCCAATTACGGACATTACATTTACCTTTGGTGATTTTATTTATTTTGCCATTTTATTAACCAGTCACCTAATACGTTAATTTTTTATGCAGCATTTTATAGTCAGCCTGTGTCTTAATTTCTGTGAGAACTGTGGTATCAGCTGAAAACTTTGTCATTTGTCTTCTCCTTTCTTTCATAGTTCATATATGAATATGTTCAAAAGCAAAAGACCAACAAAGATGTTTATGGGATTCCACTAAACGCCTTTTTGTACTGTAAAATAGTCTTTTTTTTCTTTTCCCCACACCTGTTCTTCTCTTCCATATATCCACTTGCTTATATACTGTGCTAGGTATGTATCTTTAAGAACCATTAGTGATAGTCTTATCAAATTGCTTCAGAAGTATGAGTGGACTGTATCAGTAAGTGTCCTAGTCTGTGTGCATCCAACTCAAAAAATACCATCAGATTTCTGGGGTATGACTTTCCGTTACAGAGACAGAGTTGTCTTTTTCTTCAGTTTACCTCATTTAGATTGTACTGGAATTCTTTCTTCTACAAAGTTAGAGAAGCCTGGAAGCATAGCATCTTAACAATATTTGCCAAGTGTTGTGTATTATCCTCTTGTTCACTGAGAGCAAAGAAGAGGATATTGCTGATGTTGATTAAGATCTCAGGAGATTTGTAGTTGCAGTGGTTTAATTCCTGAGTTTAAAGTCTTTCATTGCAGTTCATCTGAATATAATGGACACTTTATTTTTTCCCCATCTGCAGTTAGAATTATAAAATAGTTAGGGTTGGAAAGGACCTTAAGATCATAAAATTCCAACCCCCTGCCATCGGCAGGGACACCTCCCACTAAACCATGCCACCCAAGGCTCTGTCCAGCCTGGCCTTGAACCACCGCCAGTGATGGAGCATTCACAACTTCCCTGGGCAACCCATTCCAGTGCCTCACCACCCTTACAGTAAAGAACTTCCTCCTTATATCCAATTTAAACTTCCCCTTAGTTATGATTTCTATTACTTCTTATAGTGTCACATGATTCCTGTATTCTAAGGCCTGTTTTATAACACTGGAAACCACGCTGCCAGAGGTACTTCAAGCTCATTTGGTATGCAGTGCAACACTAAAGGTAGAGCTTATAGAAAATGCATCACTGAACCCCTGAGTCCTGCTTTGAAAATCTTGTTTATACTTGCAAGGAGAATATTCCTTCTGAGTGCAATGATGCTACTAGTTTATACTAAAATCTGGTATACTCTGTTGAATTATAAGTGGTATTTTTAGTAGTATTATCTTTTACTTATAAACAATAGAAGTGTAGTGCATATGTGGTGCTTTTCATAAGATTTTATTTTAGCTTTTGATGAAATACCTTTTTCTTGCAGCTTGAAATCTTGACAAATTTAGCAAATGAAGCCAACATATCAACTCTGCTTCGAGAATTTCAGGTTTGTGCAAAAGTGTATTCTTTTTACATGAAACGCTTTTTGTTGGCCAGTTGTCATTACTGGATGTTTCATCTGGATTCTTGGTCTTTATTTTTTCAAGTTAAAATCCTTTCCAGGGTAAAATGTTCTTGGAATGGAAATGAAGCTGTCTCATCATAATATGTGATGAAGCTTTTTATATGTGGAAAGGAGTTTCAGTGTTTTGTTTCACTCTCCTTCTAGCTAGAAAAATAAAACAAAACACAAAAAAAAGTGATGAGAGAACCCCAATTATTCCAAATTCTTACAACAAATTCTACAAACATGACTGACACTGTAAGTCACAAGAAAATAGGGTCTTAATTTTAGCAATATCTGGCTATTAGCATTTACTGCCAAACCTAATTTCTGTAAGTCATTGTTGAAATAGTATTATTTAAAATATCTGTGTATGTATAAGCAAGATGTTTTGCCAGTGTTGTGAAACAGTGTCTGTCCTTTCTTTGCTCTTTGCTTATGACATCTATTTTCACTGCTTCAGTTCTCTGGCTGAATTTCTCTGAAAGGTACTGGTTCTCAGGCAGGTAGGTTATTCACAGTTTCACAGATGCTCCTGGTTAAATTAACTGAAACCTCTCCAAAGAGAGGGCTCATCGACTCCTCCATCCTTGAACAGAAACTAATTGCTGGTTTTGGGTAATTGTCCCCTGCCCCAAGCTTTCTTGAAATCAGAGGTTTGCATGGCTATGGGTTACCAAAGCCAGCAAGAAAATGTCTCCTAGGTGAGGTGAAAAAAAGCGTAATTTCTAATGTGCAATGTAGCTTTTCTAGATGGAATTTATTATACAGTATGTTTGTCTTAGGATAATAGGGTAAGTCTTTGGTTGACAAGACTTGTGTAATGACTAATGAAAATCCTGTTTCCTTAGACTTATGTGAAAAGCCAAGATAAACAGTTTGCTGCAGCTACAATTCAAGCTATAGGCAGATGCGCAACTAACATCGCCGAAGTGACTGACGCATGCCTTAACGGCCTTGTATGTTTGCTGTCCAACAGGGATGGTAAGCTAATTGTTCAGTTTGTTTTCTGAGTAGCTGAAGGCATGAAACCTTTTCTTAATGAGAACCACACAGAGCAGATCACTTTGAAAAGTTATATGGGAATTCGCTTTTATAAGAATTTATCTGACATGACTAGATAAAAATAGTGATTTGGTGCTGCTTTTTCTATAAAGGACTTCAAAGGTTCTCATAATCACTGGGGTGCTTCTTTTCCGTTACTGAAATGAATTTCTTGTAGCCTGCCATTACATGTTTTACCTGTTGTGCCATTGTTTTTTCTTCCCCCCTCCCCCCCCCCCCAAAAATACTGCAATTATTTTAGTGTGCTGTTGTGATTATCATAGGTGACAATAGTTTTACTGTTACATGCTTAATTGCATCAAAATAGTTAGCCTGTAGAGGGTGCTGAAAGCTTGGAATTTTTATTTATTTATTTATTTAGTGTATCAATGCCTCACTGAAAAAAACATCTTAAATAGTTTTAGGATAAGCGGCCCCAAATTTGGCTTGATTTTGTAATCTAGCCTCCTGTTATTTTTATAGAGTGAAATGGAGTTGCAAGTCACTAAGGAGCACAACAAGGAGCTGATAGAGTCAAATAGGTTGTGGCAGTGCTGTAAATCAATACCTGATAATATTGCATATTCTTACTAGTTACCAATGAATGTTGCACAGCAGAAGTCAATAAGAGAATTGGAAGATTATTATATAATGTACAACCTACATTAATGTGGCTAAATATTGGAAATAGATTTAAGAAAGGTTTAGTTAAATAAACATTGGGAAGTAGGAAAGGCAGGTGTTTGGGGTGCCTAGGGTAATTAGAATTGTTTAGAGAACACAAGTGAGTTCCCCTCTAAGCTTTAAAAAGCAGGATAAATTTCTCTGTATCTACTGGACATATGTTTTCATGGTAATCCGAAAAAGGCCTGTATTAGAGACATCACTTTGCAGTACATAGTTGTCCTGTGACCCACTGATACACTCAGAGCTTTCTCTTACTCGGTTTATGAACTACAAGTTCTCCTGTTTTTCTTTTTGGTAAGAAGGAACCAAGATGAGATGAAAAAGCTTTTTTTCTTTTATCAAAGCTTGTCAATGTAATATTGTCCTCAAAGTAATTCCACGTAGACTCCCACACATATGCATGTGCATGTATACAAAGGTCTGTCTCAACAAGGTTAGTTTTCTTGACTGTTTCTAAGTACTTGTCTAGCAAATAAAATTATCTTTTTGTGCTTACTGTTCTGAAAGACTGCAAAGGATATATTGAGGATCTTTTAAAACTGGCAGCTGGCAAATTGCTTTACCGTAGCTGCAGTGTCTTTATTCCTTCTTTCAAGGAATGAATAGAATGGCATAACTTATATGGTGCCTTTCTTGAGGTGGCAGGAAATTACCAATAGTCACAGTTTATTGAACATAAGAAGAGTCTGGGGCACAGTAAGGGAGAAAAACAGAGATTTAGCATGAGAAGAAGAGAGTCTTGGTTAATCTTGCTTTCCTCCAACTTTCACCCCTAAAGTGTGCAAGCAATGTTTGCTATGTTACTTCTTCCACAGTTGTTTGGAGGCTGAAAACAGTTTTGCTGCCTTTGCATAGCATGAAGCCCAAGCTGGTAAGTCCAGCAGGTTCTGAGATCTCTGAAAGCAGAGTTAGTTCTGCTTTCTCTGCTCTCTTTTATTATGAGTAATTCACTTGGAGTTTGAAAGAGATGTGACCAAATTAATTCTACTAAATCAAAATAGAATCTTGGAGAATGAGCTTGTGGCAAAACTGCCTTCAAAGTCTATGTCCTTGTTCTGGAAGGGCCCTTATTGTAGATAAAAACCAAGAGCCAAGGCATGTTGGCTGTACCTGGCACAGGAGCTGTGCCATTAATAATTCCACAACGGGTGATGAGAGGGGAAGTGTCACTTCAGAAAATAATCTCTTCAGAAGACAGGTGCAGCTGGAATAACTCTTCACAGAGCATTTTGATTGTCTCATCGTTAAAGTTTCTAGTTTCTGTATGTGCTTCTGTGATTCAGATGTTTTTTTACCATAGTCCCTGGCTTCCCTGAGTAGGGAAAATTTGACTTTAAATAAAGCACTCTACAAAGAAAATTTCTCTTGAAATTGCAGTTCTCAACTTCCCCAGAGCCTTGTTTCCGGAAGCCATGTTGAGGGCTAAGAATTGTTTTCCTTCCTCATCTGCTGAGGAAAGTACAGCAAGAAAAGTTATTTTAGCTCTTTGGTGTGATATTTGGCATTTGACTGATGCATTTCCTTTAGGCAATTGCCTTGATAATTTCCACTGACCGCTGGCCCCACTGTAATGTACGAGGCTTGTCAGGTGTAACAGACAAATGGGATTATAAGAAGTCTCTTTTCTGTCTGTACTGTGCATACTAGAGATCCTGCAGATTTTCCTTCAATGGGTGACTTTCATTTTCTGTTGAAAATTGCAGGTTGAATGTAAACACAATTGTAGGATATGTAGCTAAAACAATTTTTTATATAACACCAATCTATACAAATTTGAACAGGCAAGTCTCAAAATCACTGGAACTGTTAATACATCAGGTAACTACGACTTACCTATTGGAATTACTGTTAGAAAGACATAAAAGAAAACGAACTCTTTGTAGCATTTAGTTCATATGTATTAATGTCGTTTCAGAGTTCATTATTTATAAGGGTGGAAAAATTAACCAGGTTCAGGCAGTTCTGAAGAGCAGAAACTTAATGTTTTTCTGGATACTTAGCACTACTAATTGCCTTGTTACTTTAGTTTTAACCATTTGCGTAACCTTCTAACAACCAAATCATAGAATGGTTTGGGTTAAAGGGACCTTTAAAGGTCATCTAGTCCACCCCCCCTGCAGTGAACAGGGACATCTTCAACTAGATGAAGTTGCTCAGTGCCTGTCCAGCCTGACCTTGAATGTTTCCAGGGATGGGGCGTCTACCACCACTCTGGGCAACCTGTATCAGTGTTTCACCACCCTCATCATAAAAAAACGTCTTTCTTATATCTACTCCAAATCTTCCCTCTTTTACTTCAAAATAATTATGCCTGGTACTGTTGCAACAGACCCTGCTAGAAAGTCTGTTCCCATCTTTCTTGTAGTTCCCCTTTCACTATTGAAAGGCTGCTATAAGATCTCCGCAGGGCCTTCTCTTCTTCAGGCTGAATGATCCCAACTCTCTCAGTCTGTGTTTATAGGAGAGGTGTTCCATCCCTCTGATCATTTTTGCGTCCCTCTCTGGAACTGCCCCAGCAGGTTTATGTCTTTCCTGTGCAGAGGACTCCAGAATTGGATGTAGTGTGCCCACACTTTCCAGTACCCCATCACCTTTCCCAACTTTTGATATATACACACAGACATCATTCCCTTAGACTATGGGCCAGCCCTATAAAATGTCAAGTTTATTAGTCCATGACTTTGGGCTCCGTCTGTTATAACAGTCTTTCAGGGCAGGAAAGTTGGCATGTGGCGTTGGGTTATTGCATGCTGGAGCCACTTCTTATTCCATCAGTACTGTGCATGTCTGGTTTCATCAAAGTTAATTCTTCCTTAATATGGTGACTAAGAGGGAGTTGGGTTCAGATCCGCAAACCTAGTGGCAGAGATGGGTGCCACGAGGTGCCCAGTGTGATGGTTGGTGTATAGGCATCCTAGAAGTGATAATATACAGTGTTTATAGCAGTTAATGTCAAACTATTTAGTTCATTGGCTATTCTAACCCAAAATCAAATCCCCTTAAGGTACATATTGGACTCCCCACCATGTAGCATCCCCATCACGTAAATTCCTCACACATTACCCACCAAGCACACCCAGGTCCTTGACTAAAACCAATTCTATGAATGGGTTTGCCATTGCCTGAGGTAGAAATAACCCAGATCGGTTTTCTTAGCATACTTTTTATGTTCACTACAGGAACTTTATTCCCTTATGCAGTACGTAAAGTTTTGATTGGGCCTGCCCAGCCCAATTCTGTAGTGTTAACTAACCAGGTGGCTTTTGCGAAGTATGTATCCCAGTGTTTAAAAGTCCCACTACCCATTGCTCTCGGTGTAGTCTTTAACAATCCATTGTGTCATTCGATTTTCCCAGAGGTTGGTGCATGATATGGGGTGTGATGTATACCCATTTGATGTCATGCTGTTTGGTCCACATTGTCAGAAGTGAGTCCCATTGACTCAACTTTTTCTGCACTACTATGTCACCATGAGACTTGCTTTATCCATCCCTCTGATCATTTCTGTGGCCCTCTTCTGGACCCTCTCCAGCATGTCTTTCCTGTGCTGAGGACTACAGAGCTGGATGCACGACTCCAAGTGAGGTCTCCCTAGAGCAGAGCACAGGGGCAGGATCACCTCCCTCGGCCTGCTGGTCATGCTCCTTTTGATACAGCTGAAGATACAGTTGGCTTTCTGCACTATGAGCACACATTGCTGGCTCATGTCCAGTTTTTTTATCCACCAGTGTATTTACCCTTCTCTGCAGGGCTGCTATCAATCCTTTCATCCCCCAGTCTGTATTGATATTAGGGGTTACCCAAACCCAAGTGCATCACCTTGCACTTGCCCTTGTTGAACCTCATGAGGTTCCCATGGACCTACTTCTCAAGCTTGCCCAGGTCTCTCTCAGTGGCGCCCCACCCCTCAGGTGTGTCAACCATACCACTTAGCTTGGTGTCATCTGCAAATATGGTGAGGACGCACTTTTAGCCTCACTATGAGATTCAGTTGGTATATTCCTTCCCAAAACAGTTGACGCAGTTTTGTTGCTTTTAGAAATAGTTATAGAAGTTACAGACTGTGGATAAGTTAGTCTTCAGTTGTGTGTTTCAGTTTCTGGAATTACTGGTTAATGTAAGTGGAAGGAAATTTTACTCGGCATCAGTGGTATCAAATGTAGTATTTCAGAATGCAACTTTTGAATGTTCTCTGGTAATACATTCTTTGCTAAGGTCTTTTCCCTGAGTTTCTATTATAATGTTGTCGAATTCTCAGTTATGGAAAGTTTTTATTCTGTCCCCACAATTTATGGTCCACTACATTGTTAGTTTTTATATATGTCATTATTTGGCAAAATATTGCATTGAGTGATTGAATGTATTTTAGTTCTTTAAGAAGTTGTTCCTGCTCAGAGAAGTTGCTTCAAAATTATGTGAAGAAAACTAGCAGTGAGCATTACACTAAAATTTTTACTATGACTTGTGAGAATTGAAATTGCTGATACCTCTTGTAGTCTTCTTTATTGATAATGGCATTCCTGATCAGATTTTTTTGTGGTATTTAGTCTTCGTTTTTGAATTTTGGTTTATTTTTTCTGCCCCTTTGGTATAATTTAATTTACAGTCTGTTTATAAATTCTTGCATTTATATATCATTGTCATGTATGTACTTTCTCTTTGATAACTGTAGCAGTTACATTTTCCAACTTTTTTACCACTCATTCAAAATGCCAATTTTATCTCTACCTTTTAAGGGTTTTTTATTTGCCTTTAAACCTAAGTGTGTGTCTTTTATTTCATGCTCATTTTGGGATTCTTCATGTGCATAAAGCAAGCCTCTGAGAGCCTCTCTTCTAGACTATGTCAATCCTTTTTCTAATGCAAATTCATTTTGCTTTTGTTTATACTTTCTCTTTTTGGTATCTAGACTCATGTAAAAGGAACCTACCAGTTTATTTGCTTACAGTTCTGGTTCAGTTTTTTAAATTTGGTCCCGCAGATTTCATTGAAGTAGTTTGTATGGTGACTTAATGTACTGCACATCATTTTATCATGTTTGGTTCTACATTGTCAGCAGTTGTTTTTAAAAGTAACATCATGTCCACTTATATTTTTGGGTCCAGTGTTATTTTGCTTAATCATTAAGTGATATCACAAATCACTCAATAATGAAGGTTGCCATTGCAGTGTCCCCCTCTCTAAATATTCCAGATTGTAATTTTAAAATTTTGAGAACTCTGCTTTTGTTTTATTATCTGGCAAAACACAATTAGATTAAATTGATCTGTAGGATTGTGTGAGACATTGAGATATATGAAGTAGATGTCTTAGCCTTGCTTCAAGAAATAAGTCTAGTAAAATGGCTGAGATGTCATTTCAGATAAAGGATGACTCAAAAAGACACAAGGTAAGATTTAAGCATTTCAAAGGCTTATGGCATAATGATGCATACTCACAGTTTTTGAAAAGTCTTTCTCCATAAAGAAGTTCACTTTCTTAAAAATATTAATTAGACATCTCTTCCCCATACTGTTCTTTTGAAACTTAAGCATGCTTTATTGCTTGTCCATGCATCAGTTTAACTCTTGAAACATGGGAATACCTCTGTTTAACAAATGGTAGTTGGGCTTTTTCTTTGTTTTAAACAGTGACAGCTTAGGAGAAATAGTTACTCCCTTTTTGTAGTATAAGTGAAATGTGGAGCTTCTACGGTAGTATGTTTTGGTTTTAGTTTTCCTTGCAGCATGAATTTACTGTTGCATAAAAGCTTACCTCTGCACCAGCGGGTTTTTTCAGCTTCAAGAATTGTACATTTCATACAAGTTGATCAGGCTGCGAATGGCACTTGTTACAGCAGTTAAGCACTCAAGTGCTTGACTTTGGCATAAATCTTACAACATCTTGCTGTTTAGAAGCTTCATTTGAATGTACTAGAGATTAGGTTACAGATTTGAGAGAGACTGTTTAAAAGGCGAAAAAATGCAAAGGAAATGTTTAGTTATTTTTCTTGTTTATGGATGAGCTGTTACATTTAACATTGTAGATATCTTTGAAAATTTAAACAACTGTTTGTAATTTTAATGCAAGCAGCAAATTACTTATGAATATGCATATTTTCAACAAAAAACAGATGTTTTTTCATGCTGTCCTGAATCTGAAAAGGAAAAATACAAAGAGCAGCTTCGCTAAAAAGCAATTTTTAAAAAGTATGTAATAGGATGATATTTTACATTTAGAGCACTTCCATGTCCTCTTTCTGTGCCTTATAACTTGATTCTGGAAGCTGAACTTGTATTACTTAGAGGGTTTTACGTCTTTATTACCTAATAAATAGAATTCAGCTCTGCAAAGCATATTTAGAAAACTGATAACATCTTTTACAGTCAGTTATTTATAGCTTTTTCTTTTGTATAAGTGCTTTTAAAATTAATGATTTGTTTTGTCTTAAACAGAAATTGTAGTTGCTGAAAGTGTGGTTGTCATTAAGAAACTGCTGCAAACCCAGCCAGCACACCATGGTGAAATTATTAAGCATATGGCCAAACTCCTGGATAACATTACAGTGAGTATTTGTGCACAATGTCTTACATTCCTTATTGACTGATAAAAATCACACCAGCTACTTTGAATCTGGGCCATAAATGGAAACAGATATATTAGAGAGATAGAACATTATTTTATTTTTAGCATAAAATACCGTTTTTATGATCTTATGGAAGAGGAAATAGAAGGAATCAGATGGCATCAGTTTGTGCCTCAGACCTGGGGAGCTGTTTTGAAAGAGCTCCCCAGATCTGTTGAGTACTGCTAGGACCACTAGGCCAAGATGAGTAGCAGGTTTCAACGCAGAGTGGGTAAGTTAAAATGAAAAAAATGGCAAAGCAGCATTCAACTTGAGGATTTTCATCTGATTGTCTTACTGATCTGGGATAGAGTTTAAAAAGTTTTATTCTAAATATTTTTCCCTATTCTGAAATTACCTAATCTTCTCATGGAGCTTCTCATGCTTCTGAATGTGTTGCAATGTGTCTTGAAGTTGCATTTTCATCTTCTGGATGTTTAAGATTCTGTGGCATTTAACAGTAAAATTTACATTATTACCATAATCTGTCCTTAGATTAAATTGACATTTAGGTATGTCAATATTTACTTCCCAAATTTTCCTTGAAGTCCGAGTTATTGGTGAAACATTTAGTGGTCTTATCCTATAGGGCTGAAGACTATTAGCTACCTATTGCATCATACCTCAGTGGTGATAGATTTTGATCTGTCAGTAATTATTTTTCTGTAGATGCTATAAATAGAACTGTTCCGTTTCATACAATTATACATTTATTGATGATAGAGCAGTAAGTATTTTCTAAATCAGTGAATCTGCTGTTTTCCATAGTTGACTTTAACAAAGTCTGGAATATTAAAAGAAAAAGGAAATGTGATCTAGTCAGGTCATGCTTGCTGAACAGATAGAACTTACAAACTTTTGTCCACTAGGAGCTCACGATCAAACTTCTTAACTGATATAAAGAAAATTCTACTGGATTGCTTATATCCAGAATCAAAGAGGCTATAAGATACTGCTGCTAATTCTATATAAAATAAGTATCACCCATGATTTCAGAAAATTTGTGCAATATTTTGATTGATAATTGCAATCTCATGAATTATGTATAATTGTATACACATCTTCTGGCACTTTGTCGTGTTAGTTTGTCATCCTATGTGTGGACATATTATTCAAGAGAAAGTAGTTGTTTTCTAAATATACTATTTAACACTGAAAAGAGTTTTGTAGCTGTTTTATACTATTAATACTTCTGGGTTAATATTTCAAGTTTTAAATACATTAAATTTTTTTGAAAGTATCTGAAGTATGGGGGAGCATAGACACAGAAATTCTTTGAGTCTTAAGAGTTGAAATTAATTTAATACTATGTGAAACACTACCAAAACATGAACAGAATTAAATTCATTTAAATAGAAAAGCACTTAAGGTTTTGATCTGTCATGATTTAATTTAGGTAAATGATGAACACTTAGCCAGTACAATAAAAAAAACCAGTGTAAACTGGATGGAATACATTTTTAGGTTGGTGCCTGAATTTACTTTGTTCATGTTGTTAAAAATTTCACTTGTGTTAGCCTAAGATTGTGATTGTCACTGCTGAGGTGCCTAAAATCTTTTGAATCAATGTTTCTTTCAGGTCATCCAGTCTGAAATTTTTCAGTCTTATCATCCTTAATCTTGTCTTCATCTGCTTCACCTGCAAAGCCATGTAGAAAGAGGTAGGATAGGTAGTAAGCTAAATATATCTGGCCAATTACAAGAAATATTAGGAAGTTCAATTAAAAACTACTCTTTCAGACTCTTATATACATTAAAGTTTAGGACTAGATCCATTTCAGCTTGCCCTGTAATTGATTGTTTCTTCCATATCTAAAAAGAGTCTTCATTTTTCTGCCTTTGTTGTATTATCATTTGTACCTTAAATGTCTATCTCAGGTGTGTCCAGGTAAAGATCTTTGAGATTTGTTTTGTGTCTGGTATTTGTTGGGTACCAAGACCTGTGCATTTATACATATATTATACATTTATACATATATACATATATTGTACAGCGCAGTATAGCAGTATTCCAGCTCCAAGATATTTTTCCCTAGAAATACTTTAGGGTCCATCAGAATGAGTAGAATTTTTATTTCTTAAGTCCTGTTATTAGTGTTTCAAGACCAGCTGTATCACTTCTGAAAAAACACTTAGTAATTTTTAAGTATCACTAATAAGTAAGTAATCCTCAACTGTTCGGGCAGGCTCAATATTAGTTTAGATTACCTTGGATAATTTTGTGTCAGCAGACTATCTCCTATCTAAATAACCCTTTTCTAGGTTACTTGCAAATCTGTTGAACAGCAGATTTTCCCCTGTAGGTCCCTTGGGACATCTGATGATTGCTTCCATTCTAACTGGTTTTTGTCTTTTCTATTATCTAGTCCTTTTTTATTCATGAGAATGCTTTTCCAGCTTGTAAAAAATGGCATTTTCATAGATGTTGTTTGTGGGCTTTTTCAAAAGCTTTTATGATATTATCTCATCTGTGTCATATAGTCATATATGACTTCAAAACGCCTATGGTCCAGAATTTGTCTAAGTGAGCCTGCAGATTCAATCTGAATTAAGTTTTAAAGGGAATTGGCTAGACTGCATTTGATTAAACTGAATTAACATGAGTTACTTTTGTGCAACATCCAAAGTATGCCTCTTTTGATTTATCTTAATTCATTTTAGCAATGAATGAATGTAAATCAACCTAGCAAGAATTAGCTGTGAGTAAAAATGTCTCAGTGGTGGTCTACATTTGTGTATTTCCTCATATAAACAAGATGCAGTAGTCTGCAAATTAGTTTCTGCCTTTTCTTTTTAGAAAAATAATTTATGTTGGTAAATTGTACCCAGTAGTAATTGCTTTCTGGGTGATGGGAATCTTGTAGTTCTGATTTTCTCCAGTCTGTCTCTTACAGGACTACTAAGGCAGTGTTGATTGGGTTTTTTTTTTCAATAGCTGGTGGATTCTGACATCCTTGGTTTTTATTACAGACCCATTTCTAGCTCCTAGAATATGACTGAGACTGTTCTATAATCTCTAGATGAGTAGGAGCACTTGTTGATGGGATAAAGACCAGATAAAGAGGAAAAATAAGATAGATGTGTGTAACTTCAAAGAATTTAATATGTGGGGGGAAACGTCACTTAGGGGAGCAATTAAGAGTTACTAATTGCTGGTTTGGTTTGGATTCTTATTACTAGATGAGGTGACTGGGAATTTTTGACACTGGTCTATCCATTCATCCAACAATAACAAACTTAAGGTCCTCTGCAGTGTTCCTATGTAAATACTGCTTATTGCTATGTTTCTGATATGGCTTCACAGCAGAGCTGGCTTGCTTTCTTTAAGTTGTCCATTACCTCAATGTTGGGAAGGTATCACAAGGTATGATATTCATATGCTGACATGTATTTCAGTTCCCCAAGATTCACATTCTAGCTACATTCTTTTCCTTACGGTACACTTTAGTAATGTATTTTTAAACCTTTATACAAGTAATTCTTTAATGAGCAATTATCATAGCATGATGGTTTTTTACTTGCTCTAATAACTATGCAATGTTTTAGAATTTGAGAGAAATATGTGGCCTTTGGGACATTGTGTCCAGGGACTCTGTACACTGAACTTGAAACAAATATTGAGCTTGAATAATAACCAGTCCTTTTTTAAAGGAATTGTATGTGCAGAGGTTCAAATAATGGAGTAGTCCTTGAAGGTCTACCATCTGAAAACGAAGTCTCCAACACTTGTTTTTACTCCTGTTCTTTCCTGTGTACCTTTCTTCTTGCTGCCAGTCTGACGTTTCACATGGACTTCATCCCTCTTTCCATTTCTGATTCCAGTAAAATCTGAAGAATTGCTAGCTATGCAAATTTTCTTCTGAATTCAGAGAATTAGACGTCTTTTACAATTTGAATATATCCTGGTTTTGTGACAGATGTGGATAACCAGAATTGGTGGGTTTAAGTTGTGCTTTATCATAGTATGTTGTGTAATGAGGTTTGAGCTGAACTGCAAAAGCTTTTGAATTACGCTGCTTAAAGTCTGTGCTCTTTAAAGTCTTTATAATACCTTTATCTGCAGTAACCAGACTCTTCCTTTGAGGGGAGAGGGTCTGCCTAGTTTGTTGGGTTTTGTTGATTTGTTTGTTGGTTTGTTTTTTTTAACCCATTTTTTTATTTTCCTCCAGGCAAGTAATGGGTTGAAATGGCAGTAGGAACGGCCTTCTGGTACTAAGACTTAGAAAGTGCACTTAACCACTTGCTCAGGGCACATGGAATAAAACATCAGGCAAAGTAATTTGCAATCCTGTTTGCCTTTCAGGATAATGCAGAGCAGGGCTGAATAATGAAAGTATTATTTCCTTCATTTTTGTCAATTCAAGGTTCCTACTTAAGCTATACTAGAAAAGGCATTGAAGGTCTAGAAGTAGCTTTGTTTCATGTTTGCTGTTTTGAATGCCTTGGAAACAACGGCTGCAGGATCATGCACTTGTTTGAGAGCTGGAAGGCTGAAACAGGGAAAAAGAAGTCTGAAAATCTTGTGTGATTTTAACCCCAGATGAATCCAGTGACACAGAAACATTGGGTTCATCAGTTTGACATCCGCTTTTCATTAAAATGGCTTCCACTCAGGGTTTGATTCAAAAAGTCTCTAATTGATACTGATTCTTGTTGCACAAAATTGTGTTTAATATATACAGTATTTACATAGTAAGCTAACCACCTGGTGAAAAGACAAGAGTCTTATGAGAAATTTCATCTGCCTTCCATTATTGCTATTTTTCAAATTAGGCTTAATTTATTTTGTATTCTAAAGCTAGTTTATTATTCTAATAATTATATTTCACAAACTGGGAGAAAATTTTGAAGAGTAAAACACTGCTTAAATGCACACTTTTCAAATGTATTTAAATATATTTAATTGTGGTTTTAAAGTGTGGACCTGATTTGACTCAGAAAATTACATTGGTGATGTTTGTCTTCTGTAAGTAAAATGACTACTGAAAGTGGTCTGTTCTGTGAGGTATTTTTACTTTATGAAGAAACAATAATAGAAAAAGGGATGTTTCTAATAGGCTGCTGCCCAAACCATGGTACTTCATGATCTTGTCAGAATTCTAATATTTTAACAAGTCTGTAATGAAATATTTTAGAAAAATAAATCTAGCATAACTGAAATCTGAAGTTGCCTATATATTCTTATTTAGAGGTATATCTCTGTACAGCAGGCAACTTGAACTGCTCTAATACTGGAAAATTTAATGTACCACTCAATTACTATTCTTTAGCCCAATTTAAGATAATAGATGGGGAGTGAGGTCTTAATGCTGTGTAACCTTTGGAACATTAGAAATAACCTCTTTCCCTTCTGAAATCAGTGTACAGTAATGGCATCAGTCTTAGCATTTTGCAGGCAACATATTCGGACTGCATTTAAAGTTCTTATATTTAGCAGTTGTTCAGTAACTTGTTTCTGTCTCTCACGCTGTAAGTTCTAAGACCATTTAAATTTTCTTGTCAATTCACTTAAAAAAATAGTAGTCTGAATCTCAATTAATACATATATTTATTTATTTTAAATCACTCTTAATGTTGCATCTACGTTAAATATCTTTTCCATGGTTTGAATTGGCATTTCTCTCTTGATGGGATTTTTTTGTTGTTGAATTTCTGTGTTAAGTCTTTCTGTGATCTGGTTCCTTTCTCTGTCAGCAGACATGGTCCTATGTTTCCTCATGATATGCTTGTTTATTTTTTTGTTGGCATGTGTATTTGCAACAATATGAAGTATGAAGGCAGATACTGTCAGCTTGACTTTATTTAAAGCTGTTCCTGAACTTTTTGGAGCAGTAAGACATCTTTAATTGTTAAAATTTCATATTAATTTTATTCGTATTTCTTTAGTATGGCTTAGTGAGCCAATAGTGAGCCGAAGACTGTGGACCATAGTTTACAAATTGGTATCCTAGACCTTGGTATTTGTGACCTTTTATGAATGTAACTGGAAAGGAGTACTTTCAGATTTTACGTATATACAGGGTCAGGTACTTAATAGTCGGTCCTGTCGTGGTTTAAGTCCAGTCAACCACGAAGTTTTCTCACTCACTCACTCGCCTCTCTCTTCCCCCAGTCCCGGGGGGATGGGGAGGAGAATTGAAAGAATGCAACTTCCACAGGTTGAGATAAGAACAGTTTAGTAATGAAGGTGTAACATTTTCACATCCTGGACATGACGTGCTGTGGTATGGAATAACCTCTTTGGTCAGTTTGGGTCAGGTGTCCTGTCTCTGCTTCTTCCTGGCTCCCCCTGCTCCCTGGCATAGCATGAGACTCAGAAAGTCCTTGGTCAGACCAAAACATTACCAAGCAGTAACTGAAAACACTGGTGTTATCAGCGCTGTTCCCATGCCCAAAATCAAAAACATAGCGCTGCACCAGCTACCAAGAAGGAGAAAAATGACTGCTGCTGCTGAACCCATGATAGGTCCCCATTATAATTCTGAGAAATACAGTTTTGTATGTTAAAAACTGACATATGCTGAAAAAGTAGTTAAAATGTCATATAAAAGATACTAATAATTATTTTTTCAAGAACAACAATTCTGAATTTCTAAAGTTTGTTTCTCCTTACCTAAGTCAGAACTTACACTTGCTGAAGTGTAAGCTTATTAAAAAAGAATACTGCATAGAATAGGGAGTAATTCAAAGTGTTAGTGCAAATGTTCTTTACTTTTTTAGAAAAAAAAAACAGCAAAATTGGATAAAAATTGCAGTTACAGTTTGAAGTTTCCCTTTTTTTCTAAACTACAGTCATTTGGTAGAACAGTTATGGTTTTCCCCTAATATTTCAACATCTGTTGAACGAGAGTGTCTACAGAACGTGGCAGAACCACATTATGTACACACTGTAAAACGTGCTTCTGCCTAGAAGAATTTTCTCATCACAGATTCTCTTCCTTCCTCTCAAGGAAAGAGAATGTTTTTGGGTAAGTATGTAGCACAGATGCAATTTTTAATTTGGCCCCCAGATTATATAGACTAACTCACCTTTGAGAAGAATGAGTGAATAGTATTACATTTAACTCCTAAGTACTACTAAATAAACTCTGTGTGGAGCTTGAGCTTCTGTTTCCTTCTGTGCTTTTACATGTTGCTTCCTCTCCATCTGTGACAGTACTGTGCTTTTGAAGTCTGTGCCACATGCTAGGAGTTCAGCTAAAAGCCTGCTGCCAGTTATTTCAGTGAAACAATGAAGTAGCTCTGAAACATAAGACCTGTGTGAAGTTTCTGGTCAGAGTGTTTTCAGTTAAGGGGTTAGCTTGCATTCAGAAAGTGAGAACCCTGATGTTGAACTCCTTCCTCTCCAAAATTCTATGTTAGCTGGCCTTGGACATTTGCAAAAATAGGAATCTTACTGTCATAAAATTTTGAATAAAAATGAAGGAAAGATAGCAATAGTCTAAAGAAATTCTTGAGTTTTTCAAGTAGATAAGCAGGATTTGAGCAAGCTCCGTTGTTGGAAATCTTCTTATATGAATACAGTGACAAAAAAAGCACTGTTTTGTTTCAACATGGTATTTACCATAACGTGGTGACAAGAACTCCCAACCATGTCTGGAAGGTTTGGATTCACTTTCCAACTGCCACAAGCTTGTACTGTGAACATGATGCACATCACTTCTGTGTACTTCTGTTTCCATTCCTTCTCTGTTTGCCTTGTCTACTTGTAATGCACTTAATACATGGGATGTGGGACAGGATCTGTGTCGTGGTTTAAGCCCCCCACCCACACAGTTCTACTCACTCACTCCCTCCCCCTCTTTCTTCCCCCTGTCTCGGGGGAATGGGAAGGAGAATCAAAAGAATTCAACTCGCACAGGTTGAGATAAGAGCAGTTCAGTAACTAAGGTATAACACAAATCACTACTGCTACTACCAATAATAATAATAATGACAAGGCAAATACAAGGGAAAAGGATACAACCGCTTGCCGCCTGGCCGAGCCGAGAGAGAGAGAGAGAGGGAGCCACTTCCGGGTTCCTGCCCCCAGTATTTTATATCCTGGGCATGACGTGCTATGGCATGGAATAGCTCTTTGGTCAGTTTGTGTCAGGCACCCTGTCTCTGCCTCCTCCCAGCTCCCCCTCCTCCCCGGCATAGCATGAGACTTGGAAAAGCCGAACCCATGACAATCTGTATCTTAAATTGTACGAATATTCAATCTATGACATCGGCCACTTGAACAGTATTTAATTTAATTTTGGTCTCTATTTCTTGCATGGCAATTGTCTTTAAGTAGTTTTTTTTACTGAACAGTATTTTATTGTTACTGAACACAGGTACAAGTGCACAAGCAGTCTTTTTGAATGTGTCAACTTAGAGTGCTTCATGTTTTCTCAGGTTCCAGTAGCCAGAGCCAGCATTCTCTGGCTTATTGGAGAGTACTGTGAACGGGTTCCAAAGATCGCACCTGATGTTTTGAGAAAGACAGCCAAGAGCTTCACTGATGAAGATGACCTTGTAAAGCTGCAGATCCTAAATTTGGGTGCAAAACTCTATTTAACAAACTCAAAGCAGGTAAGCTTAAACTTAGGAGTGTACATATTTAGAGTCACAGCAGGTTCTGTACAGTCTGTATATATCGGTAGTGATTTCTTCTATATAAGTGACCAAAGCTAGTCTGTATTATTCTACAGATTAAAGTTGAACATCGGTTTTCAAGAAATCCTAAGAGTCTAAATCTAACCATGAGTCTTTGAGTCTGTAAATATGAATGTTGTGATGACATCACTCTTTTTTTTTTTTTGCCTCTTTCTGTGTAGGGAAATCGCAGAATTTTTATTCACATAAATAGAAAAAAATATTTAAATTGTATTACTAGTACCAGACAGTAGATTTTTTTTTTCCAAGTGTTACTTGCTGTTTTCTGGTCTAAGACCAGAATTTTCAAAGGAGTTCCGTAAATTTGAAAAAGAAGCTGCTGATTTTTTTATTCAGAACATTTACAAGGAGATGCCAGCAAAAGGCCCTATTATGTCTTTCCATCAGTACTCATGTCATCTTAAAGATGAGTATTTTGTCTGTTTTTCTTACTATTTCACTTGATCCTGTGGAGAGTATGGGGTTTGATAATCTCCAGCAATAAAGATAATCTAAAAATGTCAGATAGTACAAAAAGATAAACTTGGATCTCCAGGCAGCAGAAAACAGTGGCTATAGGAGGTGCCAACTGCCTCATTTATCTCAGTGACAGTACCATGGACTTTGTCACTCTCTGGCTATGAAATATACCATCTTGACATGAATTTTTCACTGTAATTGCAGTTATTACTGTAAAAGATTGCAAAATTTAAAAAAAAAGTCCATATGTAGAAGAAATATATTATCTGAAATACATGCTTTCCTGGGTTACTAGGCCTCTTTGGTTTACAGCAGCTTGGACAGCATAGAATCTTGTACCTCTACATCTGTCATGTTGCCTTGTTCTTTGGTAGCTATATCCAGCTGCAGACTTCATCTGTCTGAGACTTTATTCTCTGGGAGGTGAACTGTCTTGCGTGCATTCAGATTAGAATGAATGCTTGTCCTTTGCTTATACAGTCTGAAACTGGGACACTAACAAAAGTGACTTTTTTCTGTCATACTTCTCTTCATGAAAATGCTGACTGAGCTACTGGAACATTGGTTTGATTGTCTAAACTGTCTCTTTTTTACCATTACATGATATATACTAATTTTCCATACAATTTTTGTAATTTTACAGTGATTTTTCCACACCATACTTGGCAAGTCAGTTTCCTAAAAGGAGATGGTGGTTTCTGTGATGCTCTTTTTCCAGTTTCATGTTTTAATATATTTTAAACTGTTCTTGTAAGTGTTGTGTAATACTTTATTCAAATACAGTAATGATGATAAAGCAGAAGGAACTGTCTCCTGATATGCCTGCTTGAATGAATTTCATCAAAGGGTATTTTCCTCTTTTAATGTTTCAGGTTGTGGAAAAATATGTTGTCTTTTCACATGCCCAAGCTACTCATAGAATGATAGAATCATAGAATAGTTTGGGTTGGAAAGGACCTTAAGATCATCTAGTTCCAACCCCCCTACCATGGGCAGAGACACCTCACACTAAACCATGTCACCTAAGGCTCTGTCCATCCCAGCCTTGAACACCGCCAGGGATGGAGCATTCACTGCTTCCCTGGGCAACCCATTCCAGTGCTTCACCACCCTCACAGTAAAGAATTTCTTCCTTATATCCAATCTAAACTTCCCCTGTTTAAGTTTGAACACGTTACCCCTTGTCCTATCACTACAGTCCCTAATGAAGAGTCCCTCCCCATAGTCCTCTCCCTATAGGCCCCCTTCAGATACTGGAAGGCTGCTATGAGGTCTCCATGCAGCCTTGTCTTCTCCAGGCTGAACAGCCCCAACTTTCTCAGCCTTTCTTCATAGGGGAGGTGCTCCAGTCTCCTGATCATCCTCGTGGCCCTCCTCTGGACTTCTTCCAACAATTCCATGTCCTTTTTATGTTGAGGACACCAGAACTGCACACAATACTCCAAGTGAGGTCTCAGGAGAGCAGAGTAGAGGGGCAGGATCACCTCCTTCGACCTGCCGGTCACTCTCCTTTTGATGCAGCCCAGGATACGGTTGGCTTTCTGGGCTACAAGTGCACACTGCAGCCGGTTCATGTTGTTTCTCATCGGCCAACACCCCCAAGTCCTTCTGCGTGGGGCTGCTTTGAATCTCTTCTCTGCCCAACCTGTAGCTGTGCCTGGGATTGCTCTGACCCCGGCGTAGGACCTTGTACTTGGCATGGTTAAACTTCATCAGGTTGACATCGTCCTACCTCGCAAGCGTGTCAAGGTCCGTCTGGATGGCATTCCTTCCCTCCAGCGTATCAACCGAACCACACAGCTTGGTGTCATCGGCAGACTTGCTGAGGGCACACTCAGTCCC
Organism: Myiopsitta monachus; assembly: GCA_017639245.1. Taxonomy (NCBI): domain Eukaryota; kingdom Metazoa; phylum Chordata; class Aves; order Psittaciformes; family Psittacidae; genus Myiopsitta; species Myiopsitta monachus. Next base: position 24,934,903 of record CM029941.1, read on the forward strand.
GCTGGCCGTGTCACCGACAAAGATGTTGAACAAGTCCGGTCCCAGCACTGATCCCTGAGAGACACCACTCATTACTGGTCTCCAGCTGGACATTGAGCCATTGAGCACAACTCTGCATGCAACCATCTCATATACTAAACTTTAACAGAGTAGGTTGATGACTTGGCTTGGTTCAAAACTTTTCAAGCTAGAACGTGATGGGGTTGCCTTTAGGAGCTGGCAACACTCTTCATATATCTACATCCTTATTCACAGGAGGAACTCTTCTTTACTTATTTGGTATTAAAACGTTTCTTTCTATAATGACTTCAGTTTCTAAAAAGTCCAGCCATTTTTCAGTCTAACTTTTCAAACTTAAAGGCAGATCTTGTACACTTCACTACTCAGTTGTTAGTATGTCCATATGTCCTGATCTGTGTTTTCTCCCTCCATATCCCACCCCACTACATAGTAGTTTTTGAATCCTTTATCAGTTTCATCCAAAGTCAGTTGAGTTGTGAAGATCTCAAAGATACAATATCACTTTATTGAAAAGTAGTGGTAGTATAGCCAAAAGAGACTTAATTCCAGCCAAGCAGACAAAAAGAACTCTTCCCTGAGGTGAGGGAACGACAGGTAAAAATCAACTGTTAAATCTTGTTTGGAGAAAAGCACAAAAATCTGAAGGAAATAACTGTTATTTTTTCACCTTCTTTAAATATGTTTTCTTACCTGCTTATAATTGCCTTAGCTTATGTTTAAGCGCATAACACAGAACATTTTCAGGAATGCTTTCTAAGATCCAGGATTTTTTTGTAAGAATTTTCAGTATCTGTGAAATTCTGTGATGACCCCATGAACTTTAAAAGGCTTTTTATAATTTAAGGCTGAGTTTCAGGTTCAGGCCTAGCTAGATAAATGCATAATAAGAACAGGCCATCTGCTGGTTGTCTATGTTGTTTGCTAAACTTACTTACTTCTTTCATCATTTAGGGACATAAAAATCCTCATGAATGTGCTAGATAGATGTGTAAATCTATGGCCAGCATAAGAGAAAGTGTTAAATAGAAAATATCTAATTGCTTTAGCTGTTTCTTGAATAAAGTAGGAAGAAGAAAGAAAGAAAGAAAGGAGTCACACCAGAAAAAGTCATGAGTAATCCTAGTGTGTAAATAGATATGTGCAACATGGTTTAGCACAGTAGCCTTATCTTGCGTATCTAAAGAATCAAGTTACTGCAAGCTAATATTATCAAAGAGTAGACAGACTAGTGTTTCTGTCCCATTGTAGAGCCTCCTCTGTTGGTGATACTTGTATTACAAAAATATTCCAGTGGCATCTACCAATCCTAATATTGGATAGGCATTATATTATTAAAGAGAAGTATTGCCACTAGAAAATTGTGAAAATATTGCTGAAAGATGACTTGAAGTATACTTTTCATATTAGCCGTATGTAAATGTACAAAAAATAGTAATAGTTTCTAACAGTGTGGAGATAAATTATATTTTGCCTCTATAATGAGCATTTTCAGATAACAGGCAATGTTGACATATGATAATAAATGTATTATAACATATATAAGAATACTTTGCCTTACTGGACACTCATAGCATGTAGATTCTGTCATGTTTCACCAAAACAATGTGCTTACTGAAATAATTTTCAGCTTTTTATGGATATTCCTTTGTTGGAAAAACTGATGTGTATTCGTTAGCGAGTTTTTGTTTGTTTATTATTGAAATAATTCCATTAGCTATCTCCATGTAGAAAAACTCTGCTACTTGTTTAGTTGCATTGCTGTAAGACAAGGGGAAAAAAGTGTTTTCTTGCTCTTTATACTGTATATGATGCTTGCAAGGAGGCTTCTTGCAGATATGGAGCTTTCTTAGTTGAAATATTAAAAATTTTCTTCCTTACGAAGGTATATTATTTTTGTTATTTTCTGCTTTGCTTGTATATAAAATGGCATACTTCTTTCTAAGGTGTATAATGGTTACAAGTCCATTCCAGCACTATTGTTCTGGTTACACTGTGTTATTACTAAGATGCTGGGAAACTTTCCCTGATTTTTTTTATACTCCTTTTTTATTTTTTTTCCCCTTTTTTTTTCAGTTTTAAAAATTTAACTAAATTATTTAATACATGTTAATTTTCTCAGACATCAAATTAGGAAATCCTATTAACACTGTAAAAAGCTGTGATAATATAAATTGCTCTCTTACATAAATAAATAAATGACCGATATTACTGGAGGCTTTAAGCTTCAAGGAAAAAAATAGAAGAAGTCTTTTATCCTGGTTTTTAGAGGGCATCAGCAGCTTGCTTTTATGAAAAAGTAACAGCTAAATGCACTGCAAATAATTTGCAGTAATCCAGTTCAGTGATTCATGTGTCTGCTTTAATGGGTCATAATTCAGGATAAAGTAACTGAGTGCAGTCAGAGTGCAGACACTGCTTATGCCAGGGACAGTATCTCTTCATAAAACACACCTCAGCAGAAGCAGTTTGCCAGCCCCCTAATACCCTCTGATGTTTTGATGTCCTGCATATTTTTCCGATTAAGTTTTGAGTGCCATGTTTTTAGTTGTATTTCCACATTCATTATCCTCACGTAGACCCTTCAGCGGGTTTGCCATATATGATTATTTTTTTAATGATGCCTTTCTTTCCACTTCAGCAGTTTAATAATCTAGCACATGGCTGCTTCTCAGTACTCAGCATTCACCTCCCCAATACAGAAGAGGACATGTGCTTTGGCTGCAGAATTCCATTTGCAGCTTTAGAAATGCATATTCCCTGTGGAACAACATTTGTTTGACATAACCATTCATTTTTATTACCTCTTTAAATATGTTTATCCAGAGTTATCAATAATCATAAATAACTTGTATTCTGTTCTTGTCCTGTTTTTTTCCACAGACAAAATTGCTTACCCAGTACGTATTAAATCTCGGCAAGTATGATCAAAGCTACGACATCAGAGACCGTACAAGATTTATTAGGCAGCTTATTGTTCCGAATGAGAAGAGTGGAGCTTTAAGCAAATATGCCAAAAAAATATTTCTGGCACAGAAACCTGCCCCTTTGCTTGAGTCTCCTTTTAAAGGTATAAGTGCCAAAATCATTTGGTAAATGTTCATTGTGTAAAGGAATGTGGCAGCCTGTCCTATTTCAAATATGCTTACAAATTGTGTTACTTAGCAAATACAAATTATTAATATGCAAGGGTACTCACTCTGCTTACTTGCTCTTCAGCAAGCAGGGTTTACATGGCACAAACACAGTGTGTTTCTCTGATTATAAACCCTGACAAACTGATCCATTTAGGCTCTTGTGGATTTTAAATTTGGTTTAAATAACAGAAGGTGTTTCTTTTGAGGAAAGTGTTTCCTCAGTTTAGGAAAATAGCTCTAGTGTTTTACCTGGAATCTAGTAGACGGTTGTTAATGTTAGTATTGCAAATGTTTTGTGAATCTGAAATAAATTGAATCTCAATAGATTAGTTTTTTGTTGTTTTTCTTCAAAGTCATTATTTTCCCTGTGCATTTTCCCTGTCTTTTCACAAGTAAGAATCATTGTCTGTCATCTCAAATTAAAAGGTTATCAGGTTATCTTAATTAAAAATGCTCTGTTATTGTGACAGTTTGCAATTTAAATTTTCATATTTACTTAGTCCCAGTTTTGAAGCTCTAAAAAGAGCTCCATTTTGAAGAAAAACTATTAAAATTCTGGATGTGTTTGTGCTAAGACATGTATATGGATTGTTTAACTGTGCTGTCATTCTTAATATTCACAGTAAAGTAATTTTTAGAGAAGCTACATTTCAGAGCAACACCTCTAAACACACTGACTGATTAGTTTTTTTATTGACCATTATGGGGGAGATTATTGTAATCTATGGACTGAAATCAGTTTTTTGACCTATGAAGAGCTTCCTAGTTTATATTTATTTCATGACATTTGAGGTAATACAATGGCAATTACCTTTAGCCCTGATTAAGATTGCTCTTTGTGGTAGAGCTCATGGTGTTTGTGTCTTTCTCCCTTCCCCTCCCCCCCCCCCCCTTTTTTTTTTTTTTTTTTTTTTTAATAGGTAGGGATCATTTCCAGCTTGGCACTTTGTCTCACACGCTGAACAGCCAAGCCACCGGCTACCTGGAGCTGTCTGACTGGCCAGAGGTGGCACCTGACCCCTCCGTCCGAAATGTTGAAATAGTCGAGTCGGTATGTCAGCATCATTAGAAGTAACTTCGCTTTGCTAGAAGGCACTTTATTAATAGAGTATTAACCTAAAATACAAGTATTTAAATCCTGTCTGTATGCTATACTGAAAAACTTTGTTGCACATGAATATCTATATTGCTTGTTTTAGCGTAGACACATGCAGAGTGCTTGCTCTTTACAGTGGGAGAAGTGGATCAACTATAGGTCACTTCTGCTTTGCTCATGGATTAAACAGGCTTTTTTCACCCTTCATCTCACTTTTGATTTCATACCTCTGTTCTTTTTATCTCTGGTTGCTGTGCTGTAGTTTGTTGGATGTTGTTAATGATGAGTGTAACTCCTACCAAAGTAGGTGGTGAGTGGTTGTTTGTGTACAAATCCAAGTCTAAACAGAAAAGAAAAAAGGTAATATACACAAAGGCAGCAGCAGGGAAGGAAACTATGTTTGGAAATCTAAAGTTTGGAACAGAGCAGTGTTTACATTTCACATCATCTGGAGATAATTAGGAAAGTTTACAATAGAAAAATGTCACGTTTTAGTGCACTCGGTCATTTGTTGACATTACATGGCTGGTCTTATAGTGTCAACAGCTTTTTCTTACTGGACTGTAAATTCTGAGGCAAAGTCATGTTCTGGTACCGAAGCTGTGATTTATGCATCAGGTTCCAGAGTCCTACTAAATGTCAGTGAAAGCTATTAAACAGTAACAGAAATGTAAATATATTGGAATATAGTGTGATTCCAGAGGTATGTCATTGTAATAGGTATACCCAGAAAAGCACATGGTCCTTATCATGAGCCAACTTATACAGTAAATCGCACATGAATTAATTTGCAGATAAGATGTTAGGCATAGAATGTAGAGCAAATTCTAAAAAATAGGTATGACTTGCAGAAACCAGTGAATAGAAATGTGGTAGAACAAGCATTTCTCCTTTGTACTTTAATGTTACTTGTCCACCTTCTTACATACATTTCAGGAAAAGAGGTGTTTGTGTACAAACTTCTGAAATCTTTTATGGGAAGAATCTGAAGTCACTCAGCTCAGATGGAGAATTATAAATTATATGGTTGGCACAAAAGAACATGCAAAGGTGCCTTTGTCCCCCCTCCAAAAAAAAAAAAAATGTTTTGCAGGAAATTGATCAAATGGAGTAACATCTGTGTACAAGATAATAGAAAGCATCTCCCTCCAGTCATTTAATCTCAAACCAAACATGCGAATCCTTTCCTTTTTTGGTCTTTTTTTTCCTCCCCCCAGGTGTTTTCTTTGGAGAGTCTCTTCATTGCCATTAATTTTACTACATGCCTCCACAATGTATGCAATTGAAGCTTGAGCTAAACTGTCATTTACATCCAAAAGAATATTGGCCTTTTAAAATGCCAATTGCTGGATGAAATGTCACAAAGTGTTAGCAGCTTTTGGTGTTGGAGAAGAAACCAGTGTGTCTCTAGAGCCATACACCATTGCAGATCACTCTGAAAGAGCTGTAGAGCCCCTTCAAAAGTTCGTCCTATTCCAGATCGCAGCAGTCACTGAGGCAGACCTGTATCACACCGTATATAGTTTTCTGCCTATTTGTTCAGATATTTTTTTGCTAGCCTGAGTTTTTGTTTTGCTTCTCTAGTAGTACAAGGGGATACAGAAACTAAAAACAGTATGGCCAAAGTATTGACACATTCTGGTGTTCTCTTGGATGTAAGAGTTACTTTTGCTTGGAGAATTGCGAGAAACTGAAATACAATTCCTCTGTGGCTGCTGGAATTTTTGCTACTTACTGGGTCAACTCCTATTTTCCCCTTAAAATTTGGGATTTTAAAGGTGATGATTAGCCATATTTACCCTTCATTCTAGTGATAGGCTAAACTTAGCTGGATCTAGAGATAAAACTCTCAGACTTCAGATTCTTTGGCATAGAAATTTATTTATGGTTACTGATGTTTTTAATCTGCCTTAGTAAATCTTTTTCTAGACTCTCTAATAGACATATCCCACATGTTATAGGTCCATACAGAACTTCTGATTCTCCAAATTGTGTAAAGTAAGAGAAGTTTAATAGTTTCTCTTCACTTGTTTACAGGATTTACTTAGGAACTGCTGAATACTCTGCTACAAGTGCTTTTCTTTGCCATGTGTATCTTTTTTGTATTGCTGGTGGTAGAAGTAAACTTACATTGAAATGTATTTACAGGCAAAGGAATGGACTGGAATTCTGGGTAAACCAAAGAAAGAGAAACCTACAGAAAAGTTCTACTCTGAATCAGAAGAGGAGGAAGATGAGTCTGCTGGTACCAACTCATCAGGTAGATGTTTGGAAAGCATCTTGCATCTCCACTGCCTGGAGAACTGTATCTTCAGAACTGACATCTGCTTAAAATTGAAAAAGTTACAAAAAAAAATCCACAACTGCATATAAAATCAGGAAATCAGAGGCAAAAGTTTACGTTCACTGTAAATGAGTGTATACACAGCTACAGTGAATACAGTGATGTATTAGCAATTCTGCAAAATTAGCAATGGCTAATACAGATAGGTTTTGTGTGTTTATTGAATGAATTAGACTTTGCTTTGTTTCCCAGGTGAAAAAGCTGGCATACTATTTTCATCCTGCTTTGAGTCTATTAAGAGTGATGTGAGTTTGTAACTCCAAGTAAAACTAAAGGCACCTTTTTGTGGGAAAAATACCCATATGCTTAGTTGTTGGGAACTGTAAGTCTTGGGTGTTTTTTGGATTTCATCATGGGTGAAGTACTATTTGGATATCATGTGCTGCTGTGTTGAATGAATTGCCAAACTTGTTTAACTGTGTAGTCTTTCATGGGGTTTATTCAGTAAATTGTGTTATAGTATTGCTCTCAAGTTCGACACGATGTTTTCTATTTATTATTAATGGGAGTGATGATGGAGAATGTAGCTGACAGCTGCTGCTTAAGTTCAGTGAGCAAAGGTTCCTTTGACCAATCTCCAGATATCTTAATGCCGAACAGGCAGTTCCCCAAGACAGCCATTTCAGTAGGTGTAATATAGTTCAGGTGTAATGAAGAACATCATTCTCCCAGGTCCAGACTTGAGGCACACAAAAAATGTTTAACATTAGAGACTTAAGTGAATTATTCCATTTAGCTGAATGGAAGAAGGGCACCTTAAAATCTGAACATAGAGGTTCTTGCCTCTCATTTCTAAACGGGCGGAGTATGCAGAAGTGCTTAAGAATTGTATCAAAGAAATTAATGATCTCTGAAGCAAGACAGGAATATAGTCATTTCAGATGTTTGACTCTTTGGTAACTATATGATTGATGAATTGGTGATTCGATAATCACTATCAGTGTTCAAGAACCAATTATCTAATTAGGCAATTGGTTGAAAAGGTAATCTTGCACTGAAGTGTATTTATGGATTAGAGAATTTGAGGTCATCTCTGACTCCTGGAAGGGTTATGTAATTTTGAAGAGCCACATGCAATTAATTTATTATTTGGCTTTCTAATTTGCTAAAGTACATAGGCTGAAGAGGACAGGGGTTTAACCAACAAAATTTTGTAAGCATCAGGAGAAAGTTATTGTCCTGCCTGCTGTTGACACAGAATAAATACTGCTAAAGCTTTCAATTGGATCGTAAAATCCTAAAACATTGTTTTATTTAAAACAAACTTGGATTCCTAAAATACTTACTAGGTAAGATATTAAGAAAAAAAATGGAAGAGTTGGTTTTTTTTCAGAGAGTGAGACTGGCAGTGAAAGTGAGGAAGAAGATGATAAGGAGGAAAGCAGCAGTAATGGGAGTGGTGGGAGTTCCTCTCCCAGTGAAGAATCAAGTGGCAGTGAATCAGGCAGCAAAAGAAGTACGGCAAAGAAAGCATCTAGAGCTGCTAATGAAAGGTAGGTATACATTTTTATGGTTTTAATTTTTTATGATACCAGCTGTTCAAGCACGCTTCCTGTAAGCAGTCTGCTAAGCAGTTAATTAGGCTTTTTTGGGGGTTGTAATGGCCAAGGAGTGATGTCTCAGTTTATGTCAGTAATATTCAGTGTATGAACAGGGTTTATATTTTCATATTAATCAGCCTACTCTTATGTTTGGAATTAATTTCTGACTTCAGTAAAATCTTGGGTGGCTTTTTGAAAATTGATGTAACCTTGGGAGGCTGAATAAGTGATCAAACAGTTGTGTGAAACACATAATGACCTTTTGCAGCAATTTTGCTGAGAGCTAAAATTAAGTTCTTCAACACTTTGCCATTATGTAACTAAGACAATTGATTTTTCTAAATAATGTTATATTAAAAAGATTATGATCCAAATATTAGAGGCAAGGGCTGTGAAGGGAAACGGTCATGATATTTAAGTGTTAGCGCTTTTTGAGATTGGCCATTATCAACAACATTATCATGTATTAAAGTATCATTAAAATTTTGAGTAATTGGGGCTAATACCTTGGATTGTGTGAATCTGTTTCTTCCACTGCTGTCAGCAAGTGGCCTCTGCAGACATGATCACCCTTTACTCTGTAGTCTGCTGCCAGCTCACTTGATGAGTTTGCAGCTCAGCTCAGTCGTGGCTGACAGCGCTGATTGGGGCGCAGTACACACTCTGCTCCTTTTATTACAGACAGTAATTAAAGCAGCTCGCCTTGCCACTTCCATAACAAACACAGCATAATGCCCTAATTATGACTTTATTAATTTAAGTCAGGATTTAATGATTTTAAAAGTGATTTATATTGTTTTTCCTGTTCAGAACAAATGAAATCTGTAGGTTAAATTAATACAGGCTTTTCATCATTGCAAAGTTAAAGATCTAGTTACCAGTAAATTCTTTTTATTAGAATAACATCTGAAATTTTAAGCAGTAAGGTAAACAATGATTACCCATCAAAACTGGCTGACGTATAATAAAGTAGCATTTGTAATCTTCACATCTAGTTTTAAAGATAAGCTGAAGAGGAATTGTTGAAAACCAGCTTACTGCATTTATATAATGCGTTCACCATAACTTATTTGTTGATACAATTGCAGTTTCTGTTCAGTGGCGATGAAGGAAATGTAGATAATTTTGTCAGTACCTGTGTTATACATAATGAGTAAGAGAATTTAAATGGTGTTTGCTAGTGATTTTTTATGTTTAGTTCATTGAGCTCAACCAAGTTTTTAAAAGTTGTCAAATTTAAGTGTAATTTTGATAGTACCTGTTTTTTCACTATGATTTTAATAATCAGGTCTGCTACACTGGATTATTTTTTGTGAAGTGTGTATTTTTTCAGTTTTAGCTTTGACAGCTTCAAGTTTCCTGTTTTCCAAATATAATGCTTTTCACTAAAATTTGCAGGTTTGATTTCAATGTCAGCTAAATGGGTAGGCAATATTAGTGTGGCTTAAGTGTTAATACTGATTTTTTAGTAATTTTGATATTTAGGCAATTCAGTCCTGAAAAGTTCTTGAGAGGGGGAAGGCATTGCCCTGTTTTCCTTTCTGTCATATTTTCAGTTCTCCTCCTCTGTCTTTTTCCCTTCTAAAACACTGCTATCTCAAGCAGTAAGGCAGCATAGTACATTCTTTTGTACTGCTTCTAAGGCTAAGCAAAAATGTGTAACAACTTAATTTGAGTCCAAAGGGACTCTTAATAGTTGAGTGGTCTGAATTTGTTTAATTATTGTTGACCTTAATACCCTTCAAGCACTTCAGTAACCAGTTTCTTGTCTTGGGGCAGTAGCTGAATCAGGTGATACATGAAACACCTGATTTGGAAGTATAAAATGGTTGCCTGCAGGGCCAAGAACCGAGTTTTTTTTTTTTTTCTATATGCACCACTAATTTACCTGCTTCATGATAATTATTGGAGAACAATTTTCATTTCTTGCTATAATTCTAGGTAGTAGCTTCCCCCACCCCAAGACAAAATGGTGATCTGTAATTGGCAATTATAGTGTTATTAGAAGCAAAGAAGGCAGATTTTAACAATATTCAGTAGCTGTTAGTGCAGAGCAGCATAATCCAGCATTGCCAGGGTGAACAGAACTTTACTGTCGGAAAAATGGTGTGTCTGAAGTCCATTAGCTGTAAGGTACTCAGTATGACCAGAGGTTTCAGAATGTAATAGCTCTTGTGTATAAACCCTTTAATGGGTTGAAATATTTGTAGGCGCTACAGTTCTTATTTCTAGGGGGCTTGATTTAGAAGAATTAATGAAGAAATAAATTCAGTGCATTGATTATGTTTTTTTTAAGCAACATTACTTTGCAAGAATATCTTATAGCCCTTCAAGATTCTGTTAATCATAGGTGGAATAGACTGAAAGTTTATTTATATAAAAGGGTGTCTGCACTTTCTGAAATGTCACAAGCACTATGCATGCAAATAATTTTAATACTTAATATGTTCACATTTTTGTTTGGCTGTTTTATTGGTTTAGATTATATGTGATGATTTGTTGTGTAGCATCTTAGCTGAGCTTTTTATTGTAAACAGATACTGATTTAAAATTCTTTTAGCAAAACTTTGAAATGTTAACGTAGTATGTTGCCTAAGCAGATTCCTTTGGTGGTTTACGTGTCTCTTAAGTTGTGTTTTCTTAATATGTAGTGATTCAGAGGAAGCTGAAAAGAAAGCAAATGGCATCTCCAAAAAGTTAAGCACATCCAGTTCCTCTGTTACGGAATCTGCTTCATCAGAAGAAAGTTCTTCAGACTCCAAGTCAGAATTGGATTCTGAAAGTGACTCTGAGTCTGGAAAATGTAGAAGTACTACCACTAGTAAGGTAAAATAAGTTGTTTTTTTTAAATACCCTATAAAATAATAGGAAGATGCATCTAACCATCCATATGTGTTTCTTTCTGGAGATGGTAGTGGTTTTATGGCTATCTAAAAACCCAGAATGTCTGAAAAAAAAATTCAGTTTTTCATAGACAGACCAATCTCAAAGTAGTTTGATAGTTAAAGCAAATAAGAATATTTTAAAATGAAAAGCATATTTAAGTTTTAATTCTGTTCTATTTTTACTTCAGATACATAAACAATAAGAGAACATAATTATTTTTTTATGAAAGCAGGGTAGTTTGCAAAAGTGATATCCTGATTTGGGATGATTATTATCTTGAAGTATGATTACTAGAGGACCTGCATCTGACAGTGAGCAAAACCAAGAAACAAATGTTAGTGTATTGTTTCTTGAGAGTTTGAAGACATTGTAGTAAAACCACTAGCTGCTTTTAAAATTTCCTGTTAAAATTGAAAGCGGTTCTGTTAATGCATCTGTATTTGAGGTATGTACATAAATTATGGAAGTAATATTCTTAGGAGTAATTAACATTTTATTGCTTCTTGTCTCTGATAGAAATAAAGCTTAAAAATTGTTGCAGTACTTCAAATTGCATTGTTTTTCTTACAACATTGATGAAGTAGAAAACTTTCAGATGTATCTTTTTTTAAATTGGATTTGGAAGTGTTTGAAGAATCAAAAATGTTCCACAGAACCATTCACGTGTCAATTTAGATTTAATTCCTTACCTTAGTAAAGAAAAGGAGGTTAAAAGCTCACTGTACTCAAGCTACCATTATGAAGCTAAAGCTCATAGCATGAGTTGAGTTCTGTTTCTCTACCTTTCATCTAAAAATTAATTAAATGGGGAAACTTATGCTTAATCTATAAGGTAGAAGAGTAAAATCATTTGTGAAACTTACTTTTTGTTATCAAATATTTCTTGTGCATTTATTTCTGTATATTTTATAAAAAAAAAAAGGGTAGAACTGTAGCTCTGAAGTTTTGATTTTAACATCCATATGTAGCTTTGAAAATTAATACTCTGATTTTGGATTAAGCCAAGACATTTCACTCAGGATTACTGTATAGAATGATGAATAATCAAAACAGTCATTGTTTGTTGCATTTGATGCAATTGTAGAAGCAGGTGGACAGGTGTGTTTTGAAAAGTTAAGAGGGAAGGCTGTAACTTTATTAAGCTGTTTCAGTGTGCATTTCTTTTAATTGAGGAAATGAGGTTCTCTGTTTCTCTAAATCTTGAGCTTGTGCTGTCCATGGTCTTTGTTTTCTAACTTTATATCTCTGTGTTATAACCTTAATTTTTAATCTATTCCCTTCTATACCAAGTAGAACAAAAGATGAAGTGAGACCATAGCATCTGAGAAGTGGAGGTGTGTTTCTACATTTTGGTTATTGTTTCCTGCCCAAGTACTACACTGGATAATGTATCTATGACAGCGTTTTTTCTAGTAGAGTAGGCAAACTGGATCTTGCTAAAAAATAGTCACACAACAAATACAACCTAAATCTTCTCAGAATAAACTCTTTTGGCACTAGTTGGGATGTTAATTATTTCTAACAGTTTGCAGCTTCTCATATTAGCACAGTATTTTTTCACCATAAGCTAAGAGGTCCTCTGACATGCTTAGTTTTGAGCAGCCAAAGCATCACCATATTCAGAGAGCAATGTCCGCTCTCTGCTTTTTTGTCCATTTTTCTCAGGGCATCAGTGCCGTTGTCCATGATTTCTTTCTCTACAGTTACCTAAACTATCTTGTTCTTTCACGGGGTATTTGAGGACTACTAGTATAGAGAAACTTTTTGTATTTAAAAACAGCAGTCATGAATGCGTGAAGTCAAACACACTGAATAATATGAGAAACAGAATGTCCAAGAAGCGTCTTAGGATTGTGTTGTTGAAGTCAATGGAAAATTTTCAAGCCCTTGGATTTTAAGAGAAGAGAAAGAATGCTACAGTAGTCCTGAAAGCTTACTTGATTAAGAAGCAAGTGATAATGAACTATTAAGAGCATTAGAGATCATGGAGTCATTGAATGGTTTGGGTTAGAGGAGACTTAAAGATCATGTAGTTCTACCCCCTGTGCCATGGGTAGGGTCACTCTCTACTAGGCCAGATTGCTCAAAGCCCCATCCAACCTGGCCTTGAACACTTCCAGGGATGGGGCACCCACAGCTTCTCTGGGCAACCTGTTCTGGTGCCTCACCACCTTCATAGTAAAGAATTTCTTCCTAATGTCTATGTAAATCTAACCTCTTTCAGTTTAAAGCCATTCTCCCTTGTCCTGTCGCTATGTTCATTTGTAAGAAGTCCCTCCAGATTTCTTGTAGGCCCTTTTAGGTACTGGAAGCTGCCCTGAAGTCTCCCCAGAACCTTCTCTGGGCTGGACAAGCCCAACTCTCTCAGCCTGTCTTCTTAGGAGAGGTGCTATAGCTGTTTTGTCATCTTTGTGGCCCTCCTATGGGCTTGCTCAAGCAGGCCTACGACCCTCCTATGTGGAGGGCACCAGAGCTGAGTACAGTGGAGTCTTGTGTTAGAGCCCTTATTTTGAGGTACTTTTTACAAGAACCACCCTTTTTTATTTTATTTACAGGAAAATCTTGGAACTTTTCTGCTTCTTACCTGACTTCTTTTCAGGCTACCCAGGAAGCAGATGGTTTCAGCCAGGCTCTCAGAAATATGTGTTTTCATTCTGGTAGATTTTTATTGGAAAAACTATTACTTACTTCTATTATTCTGCTACTGGATGTTCTTAATTTTGTCAGTATATATGGGGAGATGATTCATTAGGATTTCCTTTCCTTTTAAATGAAACAAATTATTTTCTGAATTGCATATTGATGAGAGGAGTAGTTAGTAGGCCCTATTTTTATTGTTTCTCAGTTTGCCACACATCATGATGTATGCTACACATATGTAGATATGTTTTGTTGGGTGCCATTGCCATTTTCAGAAGAATTTTCATCACTAAAAAGGTCGATTGCACTGACATGGCAGCTTAATTTGTGCATACATCCATGCATCTACTAGCATTAAAATTTGTTACAAAAACTTCAGATTATTTTTTTCTGCATATATTATTGTTTTCTTTTTTTTCTAGAATCATTTTGAAAAAGCTGTTGTGTTCATTGTAATTGAACTGCAGTGAATAGAAAAGTCACTCTCTTGTACTGCAGTGTTCTATATTATTTTGAAATATGGATAGTTTGAGGTGTTCAGATACATATTATACTGTAAGCATAAATGCGATAGAGCTAAAATGCAGATTTGCAGATGATGCATGTATAAGTAGGTGTCTCTGCAGTGGGATTTTAAAATCAGCTACTGTTGACCTCCTTATATAGGTATAATACAGTCACTCAGCTGTTAAAAACCTGATCCACTATTTAAAAAATATACAAAAACAAATTGTCTATCTTTCTGCCTGATCTCTTTTCAAGTGCTAACACAATGGAAACAGTGGGTGATCTGTCAATGCATTTGGATTGTCAGTGATGGTTTTGTATAAATATTGGGAGGATAAGAAATAAAATTGCACAGCAAAATATGATTTCATCTGCCTTTGCTCTGCAGCTCCATGGCTCATGCTGCAGTGTGAAATTCTCATTTTACACACTTTGCAGGCGGAGTACATGAATTATGCATTGAGCAAGAGAAATCTCCTGCTTCAAGTTCTATATGCATTTACCAGGTTCTATCTCTATTACCAAGATGAATTGCAAATGGAGAAATGTTTGATGGAATATAGCTTAACTTCTTTGTTTAGTATTCTGCTTTTCCCATAGTGGGCTCTCATGGTTGGACTGTTTGGGTTATACTGTAGACTTAGTTTTAAGAAAAAAAAATGAAAAAATATGTTCCAAAGAAATGCCAGGCACGTCAGAATCTTTTTATTGTCTTGATTTAGAATGCAGAGCCTTTTTCATTCAGTAGAAGTATCTGTTGGTAGTGCTTGTTGCAGTCATTGGCTACTCATTATTCCTAGAAAGCCAATCAATTTTCTTTTCTTGGAAAAAGTGAATTAAAAATAATCATGTTTGTAATAAGCAAGACTCCTGTAAATAGATTTCTTTGGTGTTTTGTACAGAATTGAACACTATATATATACACCCATATATTTAGAAATACACATATAAATATGAAAATATGTTTATGTGTGTGTAGCATGTGTACACGTATAAGTAGCTGAGTATTTATTTAAGCTTGACACACTTGACTGAAGTAGAAAATAAGATGTGATCATACTTTAACATTAGCTTTATCTTGATTTAGTTAGCTTGCAATTTTATATTTCCCAGATGATGGGTTTTTTTGGTTTGTGGTTGGGGTTTGGGTTTTTTTGTTGTCTTTTTTTTTTTTTTTTTTTACAGTAAACTGGTGTATGTAAGTGCAGTATTCTGATAGTGTGCAGTGAAAGGTTTTCTTAACATGCATTACCTTGATGTAATGATTCTGTTCTTGTGCCTTATCTTAGAACCATTTTATGTTTTGAAGTATAACAAATAAATTCTCTTGACAGATTTTTCCACATTTTTAAAGATGAATTATGTAGTACATAAGAAATGCATTTTCTGTATCAAGCTTTGTAACCACTAAATAACTACAATAGAATGGCATAATAAATAACAGAAAAAAACCAAACTGAAGCATTCTGTTGGTGTTATTTGTGACATAGAATGCCCCATCTTATTTGTCTTCAGGTTAACAGTAGAGAGTATTTGTCTTCAGGTTAACAGTAAGAAGATTTCTTGGCTCTTTGTGTCCTAATTTTTTTAAACATCTTGACCTAGCAATGCTGCCATTTGCAGAACTGAAGCATATTCAAAATTCTCATCGTTGTACTATAGCCTCTCATGTGGTTGAGCCACTTTTTACAGACTTTAATTGGCTGCATAATAACAGGAGAAATCCCATATCCCATCTGGAATAATTAGGAAGTATAGAATTCTGGCTAAAAAAACCTTTGAACCTTAATCATGGGTGGAGATAGAACTCTTAGGATAAGTAGGGATAAGGAATGAAAGAGTTCAGAAATTGAGTGAATATATATGCATTTTCTTTAACAGTATTCTCTTTTAGTATGTTCTGGTGTCTGAAGAGTTCGTAGTTTAGCAAAAAACTTGTGATACATAGTGTATTGTAAAAGCACTGCAGGTAACAGCCTAACTCCTGATTCAGGCCTAAACATTCACCAAATGGTGCTATAAAAAGGTGTGGAATTCATGAAAACAATTGTCATTAAATCTTTTTGCTGACACTTCATAGACATGAGTAATTAAACATGTAGCTTATGAAGTATACTATTCATCCTTATTTCAAAGATTTATTTTTTTGAAAAAATAGCCTAAAGAAGCTGAGTGACTTGCCAGTTATCACACTGTAAGAGAAAAATGAAATCTGGTAGCAGTGACCAGAATGAAACTTGAGGTTCTGCAGCAGAATCGCTCACTGATTCTGGACAAGGTATATAAGGAATGGAATAATGTTAGAACCATTTTGAGTATATTTTGTAATATTTGCTTTGTCCAGGAGAGTTTTGTGTTTCAGATAAATAAACAGTAGTAGAACACTCAGTATTCATAGCAATAATTACCATTTAAGTATGTTGATTCAAAACTAATTTTTTAAGCAGTGGCTTCCATTCTTCTCTGTTCACAAGATTCTTCTCCCAGAATATCTAAAGGACATCTGTAATGATCACATAAATGACTACTGTCTATTTGAGCCATGGGTTTATTGGAAGAAAATTATGAACAATGGGAGTCCATCTTGAGTTGTGACATGCTAAATTCTGTCCTGAATCATCACTGTCTAGACATGTTCTGTATGCATGATGAATACTCGCTCTTATTAGATTTGTTTTGAACTGCTTATTAGCTGAATTGAAACAAATTTTATTGAAATATTATTTGCCAGGTCACTGAGATTACTCTTCCTACTGCTCTACTCTTTACTTAAAGTACTGCCTATTGTTGTTATTATTAGAACTTGATCCTAAGGCTTAAAATAGAAACTTTTTTTTGAGACAGAAATCAATGTTTTGTTAATTTTCCGGCAATTAAGTAAAATCCCAGTAGATGATCTGGCAGGATCCCATACTCCTAGATAAGAGAAAATAACACAAGTTTCTTATTGAATGGACTTTTTCCTGTTTTTCAGATGGAAACAGAAATGTTAGCAACCAAGTCTTAAAAAAAAAAAAAAAAGAAAAAATGCTTCTGTCTCTGTTTTAATAGTCTCAAATGATCTGTCACCGGAAGTTTTCTTTGAGTAACGACTATTATTAATATTAAATGAAAAAATGGGGTTTAGAGGAGTAAATATAAGTCAGCTGTGGTGTTTAGGCTTTGTACGGCATAACTGTACAAAGAAATCTTTCTTACTAGGTGAATTCTCTGAAGGCTGAGCTCTGAAAATGGATGCATTTTTCTTTTACAGCAGAGAAAATTCACTTTGCTTCATGAAAGTATTAAAAAAATATTTTCTTTTTGACTGATACTCTAAAGGATTAAATATTCATGTATTTTAACAGAAAGAAGAAAAACCAGTAGAAGATAGGAAAACTCCAAATAAACAAGACGTGTTTCTCTTAGATTTAGATGATTGTAAGTATCTTAATTAAAGGCTAACTTTTCCCATGGCATAAATTCAGTTATGTTAATTCAGTGAATTTTAAATATGTGAAGCACTGATTCTGTTCATCTATTGTACCAGCTTCCTGACAAAAAAAAATAAAGCTTAGGCTATCAACTTATTTTGAAGCACAGTTATTACAATAGGTGATTCTGTTTGGTTTAGAACTGAGAAATGGTTTCAAAATTTAGAATATATTGATACAAATGACTTAAGAATTGCTGTATGTTTGGACTTTTTTTTTTTTTAATTGGGCTTATTTTCTCGGGTGCCAGTGGATGTTACTTGAACAACATCTCTGCAACCTATGAACCATTGTGGTGCTACAATAAGATGCTAAAAATCACAGTTTTGAAGAACAGAGTAAAATCTTGGAAGGGTAGCATAGAGCTGGCACTGGTTTTTGGCTATGCTCTGTAGTGCCATTCTTCATGTTTACTTCTGTGGGTGCAATACATGTTAGAATTGCATTAATGTGTACTTTGCACATAACTTATAAATGAAAATGTGCTGCATAGCATGGCTTAGGCTGAAGGATGAAATAGAGAAGAAAAATCGGAAAGGAGGACAAAATCCTCCTAATGTAAATAACACATCTACATATCAGTTTTATTTATATTTTCATTATTTTGAGTTGGGGCTGTATGTCTGAAAAAATAATCTTCTGCTATTAAGAAACACATATACAAGGATAAAATAATTATATCAAGATTTAAAACCTTTTTACACTTCATAAAAATAGCTCATTGTCCTTTCCAGTATTTTAATTTTTTAAAAAGTTAAATATCAATTGCCTTCTTATTTCTAGTCTGTCCTGTGACAACTCCTGTGGCAGTTCCTACGGCAGCTGTTTTATCCCCAAGTTTAACAGCAGACCTAGAGGGATTACGTCTGCCAAGTTTATCAATCATTGATGTAAGTAGCCTTTAAAAAATGGGGTTTGTGGATGAATGTGTGAGGGGATCATAATTTAAGCATTTCACATGTTTTTGAAGCAGTCATTAATGATTGGGGTTTAAAATTTTTTCACCTATAGATATCTTGTATGAAATTCTGCTTTATGTGCAAGTATGGCAGCCTTTTTTGGTCTGTAATAATTATATTCTGAAATGTGGAAAAAAGTATGAATATTGTTTGTCTGATTTGGATGCCTTTAAGGATTTCTAACTTTCTCTTTCAATCTGTCTTTTTCTCTTCCTCAAGGAAACTTTAACTCACAGATTAAGTACCAAACTGTACAAATCTTTCAAATCATAATAGCTGCTGCACTACCAAAATAAGCAACAAGAAAATCACATATGTATTAATCCTCAGCCTGTTTGTTTATCATACATGCCTCCAATTATGATGTTTTGCTACTTGGAAGTAATTTTTCATGAGTATACGAAGCATAGTCCCTTGGTGCAAATAAAAAGGGTATAGATTTACAATCAGTGGTGTATCAGTATGTGTCATGATTCATTCTGTTAGTGCTTTCTGCTTTGTAGCACTTTCCATTAGGGAATCTCAAAACTGTATGTATCATTAAGGTTAGCAAAGTCATGGAGGTAGAGGGCATTCCTTTGTTGGGGGAATGGATAGACTGCATTCTTTTTTGGCTGGGTTTTTTTTTTGTCGTTTTCTGCTTCCAATTTAAATTTGCAGTATAATGAGTAATTGCGGTGGTGTAACATAGGATACTTATTCTTGCAAAAGTAGATGGGAGAGACCAAAATAAAAATACTCGTGGCATAGCATTTTTTAGCCTAGCCTTGTTTCTAATGAGGCTGATATATAGAGCCTACACTGCGACTTTAATAATTGTTGGTAAGGTACTTTGTGCTGGCTTTTGGAGCAATACCATTTCAAAATTAAATACATCTTACATGAATGAACTGCGCAAATAATTTGACTCAAGAAATAAAAGATCATAGCTGACGATTCAGTTTTCTGTTTACAGGCTTTTAAATTTGGTGATGAAAAGGTAGACTTTAAGATAATTTGTTGGATATTAGCTTTATCTAAGAAAATTGTGATGCAGCTTTAATTTCAAGCAGAACAGTAACAGTGTACATGCAGTCAATTTTCCTGGTGCATAGTGGTTCACGTGTCACACAGTCTGCAAATGCCAGAAATGCTATTTCGTGTTACTTTGCAGTGCAGTATGCAGCATTACATGGCAAGCCTGTGTTTAACAACAACTGCATCGTTGTTCCTGGGATTGCAATCCCGCAGTTGCTTCTTTGCCATCCTTTATGGCTTTGATAGTTCAAAACACGGGCAATCATCTGTTTTCCTGGCACAGGGTTAGTTTAAGAGTAACTTCGGTGTCTTTGCTTTACTTCAGAATTACCATCTTTGAGGGTAAGGTAAAAATAGCAATTGGTAATGTTGGATGCTTGAGAACACCCCCTGTTTGCCAGTGTCTTTAGTCCTTTCATAATCAATAGTACATGAACACGTTCCTCTCCCACATCCATGCTTGTTTTCCTCATGATTGCCACTTCATTTACTAAATTGCTTCTTTCCATTCTTAAGAAGGTAGCTACAATGAAATGGAGGTGTTAGATAGAAAGAGCTAGAGGGTGTAGGCTAAACAGTGGACAAGTTCTGCATGGAAGGGTTGATTCTACAGAATGCCTCTATCAGTACTGCTGAGTTCCTGGTAAAACATGTAAGTAGCTGGAACATTTCCTCATACTCCCTGCTCTCTGTGCAGCCCAGATCACATAAGAACTAATTGTTGCTGCCTGGACAGTGATTACCTGTTTTGGCTGTATTTTGTTTTCAGATCTAAGCTCAACTTTCATTGCCATTGATAATAATTGTAGATGTACATGAGATCTTTTGCTTAGTTTTGTGCACCAGGAAGCAACAAATACTAAACCCAAAGGTTAAAAACTGGTTTTTTTCCTATTCTTTCAGATAATATCCATATAGTGTAAAAAGTCATGTGGAAGTAGATAAATAACTATTGTCACATGTTGTTCAGCACCATCAGATAATTTTCTATAAATGAAAATACAAAAACAGCTTTTAGGACTTTATGGGGGAATATCCATCTTTAAATAGTACTTGGAATTTAATCAGTGATGACTAATTCTAAAAATACGGAGGATAGTTGTCATACTTCAAAAAACTTTTTCTTCCTTCAGTGGGAGAGAAAATGAATTTAACTGTAGGGCACATGCCAAACTAACAGTGAGAAATTAATTTATTACTAGCAATGGAGAGCATGAAGTAAAAATAGATAAGTACAGTATATGACCCTAATATCAAAGAAATGTAGCAGCCACTTATCTTGGAATATGTCAGGCAGTCTATTATTCAAATCATTCAGAACTGTAATTGGATACAGGTTTTAGAATACTTGAAACTCCAAATTCATAGTGGCTGAGCATTATAGAAAGCATAAATACAGGAATGGTTTTACAATAATGGTATGTGTCTCTTCAAGCCTACAAAACCTAAATATCCTTGAATGGAAACTACAGTGCACAACTTAATGCGTTGTCCTGCGGCTAATTTGTTTTTATGATTTATGTTTACATATAATACATGTTCCCCTCATATAAATGCACACATGCATATTATAGTCTTTTTCAGGAAAATAAAATTCTCTGGTGCATGTAGTCCATCTTCAGGTGGTTCAACCGAACCAGGTAGCTGAGGTCACCAAAGGCTCCTATAGGCTTTCCAGGATGCACAAGCAAGAAAGTTCAGACCTGAGTGCTTGTGGAAACTCTGCATTTGGAGTTAATTGAGCTTTAGATGCTTATATTTGCAGGTTTGAAAGATTGAAGTTGAAGACATGGTGCTGTGAAAAATAGGAGGTGTGAGAAAGCTGCGAGTTGTCAGTGTAAAGCAATTATCTGAAAACACTGAGAATGGGTGTTGTCCGAAGGGGTTATAAAGTGGAACAAGAGGGAGCTGAAAGCAAAACTCATGAATTACATAAAGACTGTGGGAGGGTTATAACCTACTGCAGCAAATAATATTCTGAACAAGAATGCTGAGAGGAGGAAGAAGAGAGCTGTGGTATCAAAGAGAGGCGGAAGAGGGGAGTGATCATCTCTTCCTACCCGTCACACAGCTGATGAGAAAAAAAAGCTAAATCACCTGTTCTTTTCTCATTAGCTTTTTAGATGGTAAAAATGTACAAATAACTACTTGCTTAAATGTGTAGAGCCCCGAGTGTGCTGCATATGGTACATATGATAATTAACTAGTAAAAATGACATATACTTTTAAAAATAAAATTAGTGAAAAGGAAATACTGCTTTGGTAGCAAGAAACTTTGTGTGGTTCACTAATGGTGTTAGTGCAAAGAATTGACAGCTGGATAAGAGCTCTGATGGTAGCAGCAGTTGTATGGGGCAAAAATTGTGTGGAAGTACGGGCTGAGTTGAATAGGATTTGAGGGAAAAAATTGTTTCCCCTCCACCAAGTAGATGATAATTTGGGGAAAAAGTCAAGGGTGAATAAGAGAAGTTCATGGTAAAACCATGTAAAAGCAAAAGAGGGGAAAATTGCTTTTGCAGTAAGGAGGTATTTATAAAAATATTTGATGGAACAATTTAGTGTTGTCATTTATTATTGTGCACATGGAATCATGGTATAATTGTAGAAGTGGTACCACCTTACTTACTAAGGTTTTATTCAACATGTTCATTATAGTCTCTTGATAGTAGTTGTTACCAATGATATATTTTTGTTTTCCACTTTAGCAGTTCCACAGAAGCTGTTCAGAAAGTGAAGAGTAAGTCATTTTGCTTAGTGTCTTCAGTAGAACCTTTGAATGTGATCCACCTCTAGAACTTCTTTAGAGTGGCGATGCATAAACCAGAAATAATAGCTTTTGACAAAAGTCAAGGTCGAGTTGCAGACCTGTCAAACCAGGTGATAAATACATTTAATTTCAAATTGAGCACACTTACAGAATTCCCTGAGAGACAGTAAACATAAACTCCCTCAACATTCAACTAAAGATATTTTCAGTATAGAAAACCTTAAATGGTATTTTTACCATTTCTAGGTTGTGGGGGTGGTCTTTACAGGGGAAACTTTCCTAACATTTAGGTTGCTTTGTCCATTTAGGCTGTTTCTAATTCCACTGTAGCAAGTGTTAAAACTGACTCTGTTCTTTTCCTGCATGAAGGATCTCTCCTTGGAAGTACTGGGAACACAAAGATTGTGCAATGGATTAATATCATGGCTGTAAGTCTGGTGTGCAGCTTGCAGGACAAGTTAGCATAAAGCACAAAACCCTACAGTAGAGAAATGAGTAGGAGTTCTTCCAAATAGTCACTGGTGTGCGCTCAATGAGTTTTATTTTTTCAGAACCTTGTTAGCAGTAATTATTCTATAGCTTAAATACATTTATCATTCATATAAGCTCTGGTCTAGGTTCTTATTTCAGGAATGGCTGTATCAGAAGAAGCATTAACTTGTTAATGCCATGAAAGTGATGTTGTACAATTGTTTGTGATAGCAGAGGACTGTGTGCTCAACTACCATTGATTTTTAAATAACTAGTTTCATATTTCTGTCCCTGTTAGGACATTTTTTTTGCAGAGACAAAAGATAGTTCTTTTAAGTCAGTTTTCAATGTTAGCCATATCTTCTCTTCTCTTAGATGTTTTCGTGTTAGGACAACACAAGCTTATGATATCTTTGATATAATTTTATTAATTTTTATAGTTTACTATTTGCCCTCTTGTATTTCATCTTCCTATATAAGAAATGTGTTGTCCTTATGGTGTTTCATCCCTGAAGAGCTTTTTCCTATGCAGTGTCTTCATTATACTTCTTCTCATGCCCTCCTTTTTCTATAAAGATTGAAATTGTGAAGGTTTGCTGGGCAGATGCGGAGGGAGGGGTGTGCCACAAAGCACTCCATGTGTATCCTATCCCTGTACATGCTTGCAACTTGTTTGCGTTATTGACCACAGTTGCATATTGCGATATTTTTGGAGTTCTGCTTTGTTTTCTCTGCAGCTTTGTTTCTTAAGATTGTGCTTTTTCCACGTGGAACAATTTAAAGAATTTGCACTGTCTCCATTTTTCCTTACTCTGTGTTCTAGAAGATTTGTAACTAGCATAAGGCTTAGTTGAAACCACTTGCTACAGATATGTCAGCAGAGTGCCTGGGAAAGTTTGTACCTATGAAGCAAGTGAAAAGGCACAGTCTTAAATTTTAGAGTTAAAAAGCAACTTTATCTTAGTGCCAACCAATATGCAGCTGTACAGCTGATAAGGTGTGACTGATGCTTGTGGGAAGGCAGCGTGGTCCAGTGGATACAGAACTGGGTGTTACATATGGAAAATGGATTCTATTTTTGTCTTACTACTTGCTGTGCGATCTGGAGGGACTAACTTAATCTTTGAATTTTCCATCTGAAACATGAGGATAATGATGCTTATTCACCTCGGGAAAGCATTCTGAGATCTGCAAATGAATGTAGGTGCTCATCAGCAGATATTAACCATTGCCAAGACAGGAGAAGGAACAAAACAAAGACCTCCTGCATGCTTAATTGCATTTCTCTGTGTTTATATAAGTTTACTGTAGAAGAGGGTGTTTTTAAATTGCTAACATAGTATATGTGTTACATCGAAAATTTGAAAGTTATAATGTCCTTTCAGAAGCTGCTTCCACATACTTTTAAAAAGTTATACCTTGAAAAAATTAAAACCTGCTAATACAGTATTTTTTAAAGGGTCATTTCACCTTTATTCTTTAATTAGGAATTAATTTATCAGTATTTGTGGTATTTGTGTCAAAGCCTTAAAAATACCCGTCTTATGTTTATTAAAAGCAATAATACTTAACAAGCAGTACACTGAAGAATTAAGAACCTTCAACTTCTTTTCTTCTAAATAAATTAGAGAATTTAATTTGGAAGTTCAAACATAATCTTTCTTCTGAGCCAGAAGCAAGTTTGTGCTACAAGGCACTGGATCAGCTCATAATATGCCCAGTCTGAGAGATACGTTATTAACGGGGGTTCCACCCCCATGGCAAGGAGGTTCCCTGCGCATGATAGAAGGGTTGGAACTAGGTGATCTTAAGCTCCTTTCCAACCCTAACTATTCTATGATTCTGTGATTAATATGTATAATCTCATTTATTTAGTTGATTACTGTGTGGTTTAGTACTAGATATTCTCCAGATGGGGTCTTTTATTTATGCTTTTATATGTAGTGTCTACATTATATAATTTGTTATAAATTATATACTATGTATAGTTAACAACTTGTATATTAATTGTATTCTGAGTAATCAGGACTTTGATTAACAGTAATGCTTTTGATTCAATGCTATTTTGCTGTTTTATAATCTTGGGAGTGAAAAAGATTAAACCAATATTCAAACATTGTATTTTAAAATAAAAGTGCTAAAGTTGCAAAGTAAATTGCAATTACAATATTAAAATCCAATTTATAAAATAGAAATTAAAGGAGATGGAGGTGTTGCAAAGAAAGAAATGCTTTAGATAACTTACTGTGGGGAGACCCTTGATTTTTTTTTTTTTGCCTTCTTTTGAAAATCAATACTGTCTTTAAAACTGATCCAACTTTTTTCAGAATTCAGTTCTTAGATCTGTGAGAGAATTTAAAGTAATGCTGGTTTTCCTTTCCAGCATGAAAAATATGTATATTTTGCTCCTTAAAACAGGCCTGCTGTAAATAGAGTTGGTGTTAGGTATTTAAAAACAAGTGTGTGTAATGCATGATGATGATTCCAAGAGTTATTCTTTAAATATGTAGTGTGATAATGTATGTAAAACTGAGTGTGTCTGTATGTGTTGTGCTATGTGACTCAGAAAGAAAAGACAGAGGGGTAACATCAGCTGCAGTTTTGTTTTATTTTGTCAATAAAACCTAGCTCTTAAAAATTTCAGCCACATTTTTCTAAGGTAACATTTACCTCCTCACATCTTTAGCATCTATCAGACATGACATGGGACATATTCATTGACCCTAAAAATTTTCATCAGTCTCATGCACTGGTAAGGGGGCAGCCCCAGCCAGACAAGAGGCTCATTTCAATTTTAACTGCTGTAATTAAAGGTTAATTCACTGAGTCAGGATTAACGAGGAAAGTACAAATGATGGGCAAGCAGCTGCCTTTATTATACAGGATTAGAACAATGCAATTACAATAAGAATTAGAAAAAATCAACTTCCTGAAAAGGTTCTGTAATGAATGAACTGTATTTCTCTGTCCTTAATTGTGGTACTTAAACATGAAGACTCTTTACAGCACAGTTTTGGGGGTTTTTTGTTGTTGTAGTAACACTTGATCAGTAGTGCATCTACTAAGATACTATGCCAACTACAATGACAGCAACTGTTATATTGATAAATCTAATATTGTGCTATACTGAAAACCTACAGGTTTACTGTTTATTATAGCTATATGTGCTTGCCGCATAGATGACTGCTTCGAACTTGTGATTAGAAGTTTATTTCTATTACTCTTTTGCAGTTGCTTATTTTAGCCAGTTTCTTTAAACAACCTTAAAATTATTTTGAATTTTTAGAAAACACTGATGTATAAGTTTCCCTTTACATTATCCCTACTCATTTTATGTGATATTCTTAACATTTGAAAATAATCTTAGTTTATAAATCAGTGTATATCTGATACACTCTGACTTTAACATTCTGTTGTAACTCTGTGTGTGCTGCAGTTGCATTAATTTGTATAATTTAAACATTGGTGTGATTAATGTGCTCACACAGCCCTATCTTGTGCAGTGCCAAGTACATGGATAGTACATATATAAATGTAAAAGTAGTACAGTCAGGTAAAGTTCTGACCACCTGTTCTTAGGAGCTTCCTTTAAAAATTCTAACTTGTAAGTAAACATATCTAATGGAAACAGCTTTGTAATAAATGGAAGCCAGGTAACATTCTAAATTGAAGCATTAGACTACTGTAATTTCTTAATTTTGAAGTAGTGAATAATTGTGACAAAAAAAGTCTTCAAAATTATCTCTATGCAAATAAGTAGTGTGGAATTTCTCAGACACTCCTGTTCTTAATTGCTAGTTTTAAAGTCCATTTGCTTCTCTATTCTCTTTTAACATAAAGAATCTATTACTTCTGTAATTGTCTGTTTACAGATTTCTACATTTACTGCTTATCTAAAACTTAGGAAGTATATGCAGACATATGCGCTTGAATTTTCAAAAGATGATATTTCAAAAAGGCTATCAGGAGAGTACTCTGAAAGCTGAGGTTCCATGAAAGAACTATGTATTTTTATCAGTCGCTTTAGAGTTGTGCTGAAATATCATCTGCATTGTGGAATACAGCTAAGCATTGGTACTTTAAAACTAAGATTCTAGCAAAATTTCCTTGGAAATGAATATTAATGTGGAAATACTTGAAATTGATGTGGTGTGTGTAATGCAAGCTTTAAGCACAGTACCATTGGATAATAAATGGTAATATCAATGTGGGTTTGCTTTATAAAACTTACTTGTTGAAGAATGTTGTTCGTCTATACTACAGGTAAAAAGTATATGGTATAACAGTGGTATTTTAGATTATTCTGGGTATTGTTTGGCTAAAAAGCTGGGCCAGCATGTGTTTCTAACAATATTTTGACGTTAAAAGCTCCAAGAAAGCTCTTTTTTCGTGAGGGCAGTTGATAACTTTTCATTCATAATTAGCTCATAGAGAACCGAGAGACATTTCAGGGAAATTGAACTGTCAGGGAGTAGAAACAAGCATTTGACCTCATCACATTGAGTGGGGCCCATCATAATTTGTTCATTTGGTGCCCATCAGCCCAGCCTCATCTCTCATACGGCACCTCTCTGACCTTCCCTCTCCAATTCCACTCAGTTCAGCTTTAATTATGACTCTGCAGACCCGAAGAAATATTGCAGCTTGCTCTCAAAAACCCTGAACTGCCACTCACCAAAAGATTGGTTTTTAACAGGTAATAAATGCCCAAAGGAAACGGTGCTGTGTCCCACACAGAGCAAAGAAGGTTTTTTTTTTTTATTGTTTTTGAAATTTTTCTGCCTCTCAGTTGTCACTTTCCCAGTGAAAATTTTATTTCATATGGAGAGTAGTAGACCAGGCCCAGTTCTGTAAAAATGGTTTCTGGGTGGCATTTTTAATCATTTTCTTGAGCTAAAAGAAAGTTGTACTTGACCTGCTAACCCATAATAGTATTAAAATATCCAGATATTATTTAAAAATTGACAATAATAACTAAAAAATGGTGGGGGAGTTGTTTTTAAATGATTATTGATGAAAAGCTCTGAAACTTAGTCTGAAATCTGGAAACTTGTTTTGTTCTGTGGGAAGGATTCTCTTATCAGTGTTGGCAAATTTTACTAAAATTGTAATCATAATGTGAATGATTTGACTGTGACACCTGCAGAGGAGCTGTAGCATGCCAGCTTACTGGCAAGTATTATTTAATGGTTTTGCCAAGTAAACTCTTAGAAAGTACATGCCATGTGGCAAGAAAATGCAAAATGCTACTGATTTTAAATGTGTAATTCCATCTTAAAGTGTTCTCATGAATTTCTGGGCAAATAAAAATATTCAAAACTACAGGACTAGAGAGTATATCCTTGTGGTGAATGTTAAACTGTCAGCAGGATTTTCAGGTCATTTGACAAAAAGGATACAGGTGCAGTAGCTAGCAGTGAAGGTGACTGCTAGTTTCATCAATCACTTTGCCTTTCTTTAAGTTGATACATAATGGACCCCTTCAATCAGCTTCCTTGTTCTTTGTCACTTGTTTAGGCAGAAGAAAAAAGAGGGTAGAAGGGCTGGACTTTAAAGTCAAGGTTATGAAATGAATTGTTACTTATTTACACAGGGTAAGGAGGATCAGCCAGTGTGAGAAGGGGCTCTTCATAAAATGTCGAGTTTGTCAATGGGTGATAATATGCAGTTTGAAGCTTTATGCAGACCTTGAACAGTGACAGTAGTTGTCAAAGCAGTTATTCTGAACAAGAATTTAAAATTAAGACATTGTTTAGTGACAGAGACACGACATGTGCCAGAAAATGTGCTAATCAGCATTCACTTTGTTTTCAGAGGGTCACGGTAAATGATGATATTATGACAAAGTTTGTTTAACTGCAGAAGCGGAATTATAATAGAAATAGAATGTGAATTTATACAGCGCCTAACGGGCTGTTGATAACCATTTTCTTGTGTAGTGTATATTAACTATACATAACAGTTAAACTTCATGACAACTGTACACCTAATACATTACCCTTTTTTAGGGTCCAGTAAGAACTACTATTTTTAAAAAATCTATGCAATAGTTGTTTAACAAGGTATAATGTTTCTCTCTTTTTTTTTTCCCAGTATGATACATATAATTGAAGAAGTAGAACACTGAGTTTTGTCATGTTAATACCTTTGCATGTCATCTTCAGCATACCACATTGAGGCTGTGTTGAGTATTCTGAGAGCTATACATCATAGCAGGAAGAAAAATTTCAAGCTCTTAGCTAGCAAGTAATGAAAGTATGACTTTTCATATTCTCTTCATTCAAAGATTCATGCTACTGTAGCATATATTTTTTAGAAGCCTCTTTCCTTCAGCTACATCTACAGATTGTACATTGGGGTTTTTGTATGATTATTGTTTTGGGATTTTGTATTTTTGTACTGAGGAATGATGCTCAAAACCATAAAGGTCCTTTATAATTTTCAGTTATGTCTTTCCACGCCTTTACCAGCATGCTTATTGGCATGTTCTGCTAATCCTGAATGCAGGAACATTATTTTTTTTTATTCATTTTGGAATTTATGGTGAATCTGCTGAAAACTCATTGAAGCTCCCCTTGTCTCTCAGGGGGGGACGGCTTATGGTTACTACTCAAAGCTCTTCTAAGTACATGAATCACTGCTTGTGAATACAGCTTGTAATTTCACATATAAGGATGTTACAGTGGGCATACATTGCATTTGTTCACCTTTTTTCTTAATTGGTCTGTGCTTAATTGAAGTTTGGATTGCACAAAAATCTGAACTTCAGGGGAATATAAAGGAAAGCCTAAGATTTCACTGAGAGACACTTTGCTGGACAGGATCAAAATTTGCCCTATAACAATACCTACATACAGTTCCACGTATATCTAATCATACTGAGGATCTGTAAGCCTTGAAATTAAATACTAATTGTTAAATATAGGTGAAAATAGGAGTAAATGCTTTATGATTAACATAATGTCAAACATAATGAGAGAGCTGGATCACCTGCCATGAAGACAGGCCAGAGAGTTGGGCTTGTTCGGCCTGGAGAAGAGAAATATCTGGTGAGGCCTTCTAGCAGCCTTCCAGTATTTAAAGGGGGCCGACAGGAAACCTGGAGAGGGACTTTTTACAAATGTATGAAGCTGACAGAGTGTAGATTTAAATAGACATTAGGAAGAAATTCTTTACTATGAGAGTGATGAGACACTGGCACAGATTCCCAAAGAAGCTGCAACTGCCCCATCCCTGGAAGTGTTCAAGGCCAGGTTGAACAGAGCCTTGAGCAACCTGGTCTAGTGGAAGGTGTCCCTGCCCACGGCAAGGGGGGTTCGGATTTGATGAGGTCTAAGGTCTCTTCCAACCCAAACCATTCTGTGATTTCTGAAACTTTGTTAATGATGGTTTTTTAGCTTGTCATATTTGAAAAAGTGAATAACCAAGTCTTGGTTGATGCATGTAAGACTCCATCTTATCATGGAATCATAGAATAGTTAGGGTTGGAAAGGACCTTTAGATCATCTAGTTCCAACCCCCCTGCCGTGGGCAGGGACACCTCACACTAAACCATATCACCCAAGACTCTGGCCATCCCGGCCTTGAAGACCGCCAGCGATGGAGCATTCACTGCTTCCCTGGGCAACCCATTCCAGTGCCTCACCACCCTTACAGGAAAGATTTTCTTCCTTATGTCCAAACTTCCCCTGTTTAAGTTTGAACCCGTTACCCCTTGTCCTGTCACTACAGTCTCTAACGAAGAGTCCCTCCCCAGCATCCCTATAGCCCCCCTTCAGATACTGGAAGGCTGCTGTGAGGTCTCCATGCAGCCTTGTCTTCTCCAGGCTGAACAGCCCCAACTTTCTCAGCCTGTCTTCATACGGGAGGTGCTCCAGTCCCCTGATCAATCTCATGGCCCTCCTCTGGACTTGTTCCAACAGTTCCATGTCCTTCTTATGTTGAGGACACCAGAACTGCACACAATCCTCCAAGTGAGGTCTCAGGAGAGCAGAGCAGAGGGGCAGGATCACCTCCTTCGACCTGCTGGTCACGCTCCTTTTAATGCAGCCCAGGATACGGTTGGCTTTCTGGGCTGTGAGTGCACACTGCAGCCGGCTCATGTTCATTTTCTCATTGACCAACACCCCCAAGTCCTTCTGCGTGGGGCTGCTTTGAATCTTTTCTCTGCCCAACCTGTAGCTGTGCCTGGAATTGCTCCCACCCAGGTGTAAGGACCTTGCGCTTGTCATGGTTAAACTTCATCAGGTTGGCATCAGCCCACCTCACAAGCATGTCAAGGTCCCTCTGGATGGCATGTCACTTTTACTTATAGAGTCATCATCACATGGGATGTGACAGCTGATAATAAAATTTAAATATTAACATATTGTCTGAGGATGTTAAGAATAACTTGAAACTTGTTTGTGAAAACAAATATTTTGTCATTGAAAGTAGAAGCTATGCTTGGGGCTAACTTAGGGCATACTGTTCCTGGCACAGCCCAGTTCCCACTTGTGGGCTAGCAGTGCAAAATAAGTGAAAGGCAAGGGCATTGCAGCTGTAAAAGTAAGGTAACTTGGAATTTTTAAATTATGTCAATACGGATTTAATGCACTTTAAAAGTTCTTGCTAACGGTTGCAGGAAAGTGGGATATCCTCCATTGGCTGCCTCCAGACCTGTGTTAAGTTTGGGGTTTTTTTTAAGTTTTAAGTGATATGCCACTGTTTTGTCAGACCAGAATCACTTAGAAATGTTTTCAGTCCTCTTATGCCATTGACTCCTGATATTGGAGAGACTGGTGACTTTTTAAAACATTGTTGAATGATGCTGTGATTAAATATAGTGTCATCAAAGAGGTGAGATTTAAAAAGCTCACTTTAGTGGCATATTCACCATATTTTTTATGCTTTTCTTCTAATGACTTGGTGAACAATGCCTAGTTCTAGAGTCTTCCTGAATTAGTTTGGGTTGCTGTGCTGCTGCTGAAAGTTTCCATTTTGAACATTTGATCATTTGGATTAATAAATATTTAGATACTTGTCTGGCTGCATACTGTGTCACTTGATGTTTCTAGTCCCTAGCATCTATGTTCTGGATTTAAAGATGCTAGAAAAATTCAGAAGAGTTATATTTGTGAGGGCTGTAAACTAATCTTTTAGTTGTATAGTTCAGTTTAGGAGTTCATGGCTGTAAGGGAAGGCTTGTGTTAGAACTTTTATTTGGAACGTTTTTATAAAAAATGTCCAAAAATTATTCTGTTGTTTCCACTGAAGGAGCTTTGTAACACGAGCAACATTAGAACATCTGCTTACTACATAAATTATAAAATTAAAACTATCATTAAATACTTCTGTGTATTAAAAGTTGCTTTTAAATGGCGTAAGTTTTAATAAGTGGTCATTGTCACAGTCTTCCTCCTGCTATGTGTGCTCAGTTGACTAACAGTATTTGGAGGATTTAGACGATGGTAGAATAAAGACTCTGTATTAGTTAGTACCAAGGCAATTTGAGAAGTAAATGAGAAAAAACCATCTACCTACTTTGCCTCCAGTCATCAACTGGGGGACTTAACTTTGTCTGCAGCAACTGTATAAAGGAGCCTGCTTACATTCAGGATCTGTGTCTGTACAGTAGTCTTTATTAGAGATACTCATAGGGTAAGGTTTTCTTTGGCAGTGTGCTGTGCATGTGGTTGCTTACATTCCTCTGAGCTGTGTATGGATGGGATTGAGTGGCAATTCTTCTTAATGAGAGTGAAAAGAGAAGTCCTAATGGAGGCTGAATAAGTTATTTGATGGCACAGATTTTGTTTCTGAGTCCAAAAAAGTTAAAAAAAAAATGTGCTTTTGAATTTAAACAAAGAAGCTGAAGGTAACTAGATATAATTAAATCTCTTTGTCTCTTAATAGACTACAAACTCTATTGAGTGATCAAGTGAAGATTAAGGAAAATAGAACACGGAAACGCAGTATGTTAGCAATGGTCTCAGGTCAGCTAATTTTCAAAAAGTATGGAATAGATTTTTTTTTCAGATTGAAACATTGTATGTAAAATGAAATAAAACTTGGAGAAAATTGGTACATCAGTATCATGTACAAGGGATGCATTCCAGTACATACAGAGATTCTGCACCGACAATGAGGAAGTGCTAATATAGATGAGATCATCCTGACAAAAGCCAAAATAACGCCTTGCATTTTTCAACAAACATACAGTGACCAAGATTCACGTATAGTTGTATTAAGCTGTCAAAGATGTAATTTACATTTCAGCATTCATAAATATCTGTGCTATATCAAATGCAGCATTTTATAGGCTGGGTTCTCTTCTGCTGTTAGGTAATACTGTGTAATGTTTCAGCTTATTTCATATGCTTATCCTGACAGAAGAGGTAATTTTCTGTGGGGAAATTTGAATTTGGTGCTTCTGTTGAAAGAAACCAATATGTGGGAGTAGTTATAGTATAACCCTAAGTGTAAAATTATACATTATAGCCAGTAGGGTTCAGTATGTTTTAACTTTAGAGGTCCCTAGAGCACTGGCTGTTTGCCAAAATCAAAGTAATGTATTAGAAACTATGTATAGGAACTTCTTTGAATTCATTTAGACTCAATGCCAAAACCCTTCTCAGCTGCATCCACTATTTCAAATTCATAACTGGGACATCAGGTAAGGCTGCCACCTTATTCTGTTTTTCTAATTCTAAAATTACTTCCAAGTATTCCTCAGAATTTCAAGTTAGGTGGTCACTGGAAGCATCAAATCACTAAATTTAAGTAAATTACTTGTTTGTATATTGGGAGAATGTCTTTTTCTTAAAACACCTAATTACTCTTCTGGAGGAATTTAAAATAGCATGCTGCTTGATGAAAGACCACATATGCATTAACCACCAGGCTTGTCATCTTTTTGCTTCATAGAAGCATACACAGGACAAAATTATAGTAAATCTTGAGGTTTCCCATGCATAGTTTGAATTCACCAGTTGATTTGGTTGCTGTTATTCTAGAAGTTGAAACCTGGATTGGGGTGCAGTTTGAGCCCTTGAATGTGTGGTTTTTCTGAAAATGAAGTTAAAAAAAAATTCT
This sequence comes from Myiopsitta monachus, assembly GCA_017639245.1. NCBI lineage: Eukaryota > Metazoa > Chordata > Aves > Psittaciformes > Psittacidae > Myiopsitta > Myiopsitta monachus. Next base: position 24,968,829 of record CM029941.1, read on the forward strand.
CCCTCCCTATCTAAGATCTTTTCATAATCCAGTGGTGATCCCACAGTACCTATGGTGAAGAATTTGCACTTTTGAATTTATACCAAGGTTTGTGACCCATAGTTACTATACTGAATTCAGCGCTTTCCTTTGTGCTTAGGTAATAACCCTTACTTAATCATGAGACTATTACCATTTTGTTGCTACTGAAGTTCTTTCTTGTGTGGCTTTTAAAAAGATTTGACTAATATTTTCATTGGAGTATTCATGTGATCCACTATGCTCAGCAGAAGGAGAAGGCAAAGATGCCGAATCTCAAACAAAACCATGTGTTGTTGTCATATAAAAGCTTTAAACTCTATTATACGTGCAAAATGCAATCTGTCTCACTGGCCCCATGTTACACATGGAACTCAAAAACAAGTGCACACTCGGGGTTTGATTAATCTGGTATGGGACTAGTAGATTTTTCTGCTGTTCATGAACTCCAGGTTAAGGCCTAATTCCATTTCCTTTAGATTATGCAATCATTTTGGGCTCTGAGAGGAATACTTTTTAATTTTTATTCTGATACAGAGTTACTGGAAATCTATTTGGTTATATTTTAAGAGAACCATATTATGAAAGGTTTTTAATATCTCTAGATTCATAGGTTACCTTGAATATACTGCTGTTTGAAAGAATAATTTTATATCTACTTGAGACCATACAAATACTAGAGTAAAAAAAAGGTAGAGAAAAGGATTAATTTTGCCAGCCTGACAGAGGCAGACTGTGGGCAGTATAATAAAAGCGCTGTCTTGTTTGAGATTCATCTCTGTCCGATATAAAGATCTGTGGGAGTTATGGGGGGGAGGGGGGGCACCTGATTTTTTGTTTTCCTTTCAAGTTTTTAAAGACACAAGTATTACTTTATCAATGTTGAAATTCAGTAAGAATTCTTGAACCTCACTTTCCGTTGTCCGATACTGTCTAAAACCAGCACTGGTTTAAAGATGAGAGCATTGATATGCTAACTTTCAATTAGCCTCATTGACATACTAATCATTTAGGGAATTGTAGAGCCTAGAAATAAGTGATGATGCAAAAAGAAAGGAGTTAGGATGTATTAGAAATTGAAGGACTACCTAGCAGGCATGCCTTTTAGAAGTTTTTTTGTAGATGCGAACCAGTTAAACGTGCCTTTGGTGAAAAGTGATTTTAAAAATTTGCCAGAGTTTGACATTATGTCCTCAAGTGTCTGTACGTCTAGATAAAATAGCCCAAATTGAATCGTGGTATCCTGTTGCTTTTCTAGACTGCAGATGTGAGCTTGCTTCCTTGCTTGTTTTCCCTGACCCTATCAGGGGGATGCTATCCTTAGTTTGGCAATCCATATTGGTGTAATTTAAGTATGCTCTGATGCTGGGATTTGCTACAGCCCCTTGAAATAATGCAGAGTGAGATGTTGACATTTTTTTCTTACATTCCCTCTTTGCTTTTTATTGTATTTTTAATGAATTATTCTTTGTTTATTAAGAACTATATAAAGAAGGCATTGCCTTGTGACTACGAGGCAATATGTTACTGATAGTGGAGCAAAAGATCATGAACAAATAGTTTTCTGCCAGTAATTGTCTTTCCTTTGTTTGCTTAGTTTTCCATCTTTCTACCGCTATAGAATTATAGCAAGTTGCTCTCCTAGCTTCAGTTGAAAGATCATGTAAATGTGATTGGGCTATGTGATGGCCCTTCTCCTCTTAGCTGTTGCGGAGTTACTGGAGCATAGCCTTACAGTGAGTGTAAGAGAGGATATAGCTCTCACAGCTCAATAGGTAATTCTTGGATTATGTCATGGATATTGCCAGTAGGAGGGCAGTAGAAGGAATACTTAGATTAAATGATTCAGTCCACTGCTTTAACAGAATGTTAATTAGAGGAATAGAGCTATTATTATCATCATTCTTGGAAGCAAATATTTTTTTCCAATAATACATGTTTTATCCAAGCATATATGCGTTTCTGATTCAGGATCAAAAAATAATCTATGTTTATTATTGCAGCATTATTAAGCTAAGGAACAAACACAAAATAAAAAAGACAACAGACAATTTTGTGATCGTTAATAATAATAATACGTTAGGTACGTTGCAGGCCAAACCATTCTATGATTCTATGATACTTCATATAAGAAAGTCTGTTCAGCTCTGTTTTCTGTGGTAGGTTTAATAGATCATATAGTGCTCTTTATTTTAAATAATTATAGAAACCAGGTTTTTTTGTATTAACTTGAGCTTAGTTGTTAAGGACTCACTGAGCATGTGAAAAGAAGCATGTTCATGTGCAGAGGATTCAGTGGTTTGTGACTGTTTAGCTCTGTTGTGATAAAGAAAGCCAAAACTACTGTCAGTGATCTTAAACTTCCCTTTAGATGGTTAATGAGTAGGGAATTTTTAAGGCAAAATTCTGATGTTGCCTTCTTGTTCTTGTATAAGAAGTAGCTTAAAAATATTTGAAGCTGCTTTTAGGGTGATGAATCATCTTTCAACACATGCAGTTAGCCTGGGACCCACTCTGACTCACCATCACAGCGTTCACGGTGATACTGCTGTGGAGCCTCTATGCTGACTTTTAATTTGTGGTGTCTTTTAATCAAATTGGGGTGGGAGGACAGTCTATATTTTAAAATCTTTTATTTCTGTTAGTCTAAACAGCTGTATAAAAAAAAAGTTTTGCAAGTTTAATCTTAATAATCTCCACACAAAAAAAGCAGACACGCTATGTCATAAAATAACTATTAGTGACTAGTTTGTATCCTATAAATCTAACTTGAGTTGATAATATGGTCCATTACCAGCTAACTGCACAGAGTATTTTTCATTTTACACTCTTCAGTTACTTTTTAGTGAAGTGTTAAAAAATATGAAGCTTTTCTCCTCTCTAAAATTGCACGCTGTCTGTCTGTTATTAGGGAGATAACAGCTCTTATAAATGTTTCAGTAAGCGTTAAGTAGACAGTTATGTGCACTCTCATTCCACGCTTATTTGCTTACTGTAATAAACTGATAAAATATGTGTGGTTTGTCTCTGTGTATCTGTAGGCATCATGAGTCACATAGATTTCCTTTAGAAATAATGTTGTGTCTGCAGAATTGATTGGTTATTTTCATAAACCATCCGAAGGTACACAAACGACTTCTATTATTTAAACATATGCTGTGTAAGATTTGTGGGAGATTATCTCCTGGTTACTAGATGCTTCTTGTTCTGCTAACTCTCTGGAGGATTATTTTGACTCCAGAGTGATTGCAGGTATCTGCCCTATGAGTTTCTTTAAGTGTTGCAATTCTATGCAGTAAATATTTTAGAATTAAAACAAAAACCTCTGTTTGCCAGACTGATGTGACTGTTAAATAGACGGCATTACAGTCACACCACCTTTTGCCAGCTCAAAACCCTTGCTAACAAGAAGAGAGCTTGAGAATTCTCATTTTCCAGAACTAAATTCCTTTGTTCAGCATATATGCATTTTATTTATTTCTAGTAGTGCCATGTTAAATGCAACTGAAAATTCACATTCTATGGGAAGGAAGACAATTTAAACATAATGTCATTATTCTGACTGTACTTTTATCTGTCTGTGGCTCTGTTTAGTATGATACTGCAAATAAAAATGAGTGGGCTCATGAGTGAAATTAGGCCTAAAACATGAGCAGTAATGCTGAAAAGGGGCATAGATTAGAATCTAAAAATCACAGGACAGTTTCAGAAAGGTTTGAGTTAGCAAAGAGGTTTTGGTATATGTGTATGCATATGTATCTACATGTTGGACTTTTGACTACTGAATTTTTATGTTTTCATTCCTCTTAATTAAATAACATCAATAAAACCACCTATATGTTAACACAGAGAAGCTAGTATACTTCAAAATATTTGTTTTAACATTAATAAAACATTTCATAAGCTTGTTAATGAAAAATGAGTGAAGCATTTCATTAATTTTCTATTACGCATGTCCAACTCAAATTGAGCTAAATATTAAAAGTTGAAGGGTAAGCTTAACTTAAAAATAAGATTCAAATTACATCTTAAAACTTTAGATTTATTCCTTAACTCAGTGGTTTAAGTAACAGGTGCTAGTGTGATTCTGCTAATACCCTGTTACTGCTTTTGTCTGTATGTATCGATATTTGTTATTTGAAGTACTCCTTATTTCCTGGCAGCTGAGGTGGTTTTTGAGAGTTTGACCTTGTCAATTATTTCCAGAAATCTAAGTATATTAATCTATTCAAGTTTGGGGTCTGTGTTTACAAGATGTTTTGAAATCTGAGAAACTGCGAAGGTCCATAAAATTTGTACTTTTTCCATTCATTTTGCAATGGCCAGAAATCTGGTCACATTTTGTCACAGAATCACAGAATCATTAGGGTTGGAGGGGACCTCTGGAGATCATTTCCAGACCCAAAAGCAGGGCCACCTAAAGCAGGTTACACAGGAATGCGTCCAGACGGGTTTTGAATGTCTCCAGAGTAGGAGACTCCACAACCTTCCCGGGCAGCCTGTTCCAGTGCTCTGCCACCCTCAACATAAAGAAGTTCTCTCTCATAGAATCATAGAATAGTTTAGGTTGGAAGGGACTTCCAAAGGTCATATAATCCAATCCCCCTGCAGTGAGCAGGGACAACCTGAACTAGGACAGGTTGCCTAGAACCACCCAGCCTGGTCTTAAATATCTCCAGGGATACCACCACGTCTCTGGGCAGCCTGTGCCAGTATTTTACTACCCTCATGGTACAGAATTTTTTCCTCACACCTAACCTGTATCTCTCCTCTTAGTTTAAAATGATCACCCCTTATCCTGCTAAGAAGCCTCTCCCCATCCTGTTTTAGTTTATGGCCACTGCTCCTTTTCCTGTCACTGAAGAGTCTGGCACCATCCTCCTGGCACCCACCTTTGAGATATTTATATGCATTAGAGAGATTCCCTCTCAGTATTCTCCAGACTGAACAGTTCCAGCTCCCACAGTCTCTCCTCATATGAGAGATGCTCCAGACCCCTGATCATCCTTGTGGCCTCCAGTGAACCCTTTCCAGTAGCTCCTTGACTTTCTTGTGCTGAGAAGCCCAGAACTGGACACAGGGCTCCAGATGTGGCCTCACCAGGGTTGAGTAGAGGGGGAGGATTGCCTCCCTCAACCTGCTGGCCACACTCCTCCCAGGTCCCTCTCAGCGGAACTGCTCTACAGCAGGTCAGCACCAATCTGTCCTGGTCCTTGGTGTTCTTCCTCCCCAGGTGCAGTGCCCTACACTTGCCCTTGTTGGACCTCATTAGGTTTCTCTCTGCCCAGTTCTCCAGCCCATCAAGGTGCTGCTGAATGGCGCACAGCCTCCAGGTGTATCAGCCACTGCTCCCAGCTTCCCATCACCAGGAAAAAAAAAAAAATCCAGGACATTATTAAACAAATTGAATAAGACTAGACCCAATATTGATCCCTGGGGAACACCACTGACTGCAGGACTCCAACTGGATTGGCCGAGCAAGTTTTCCTCTTGGTGAACCCATGCTGACTACTCCTGAAGACCTTCTTTTCTTTTACATGCTTGGTGATAGCCTCCAGAATTACCTGCTCCACCACCTTTTCAGGGATGGACGTGAAGCTGTCTGGACGGTAGCTTCCCAGGTCCTCCTTCTTGTCCCTTTTGTAGATGAGAGTGAGATTAGCCTTCCTCTGGTCATTGGGCACCTCTTCAGTTCTCCATGATTTTTCAAAGATGATGGAGAATAGCAGAGTGACATCTGCCAGCTCCCTGAGAAACGTGGGTGCATCCCATCAGGGCCCATAGATTTATGGGTGTTTAGTCTGACTAGACAATCTCTAACCAAACCCTCTATGACCAGGGAGAAGTCTTCCTTTCTAGCCTTCTTCTGCCTCTGAGATCTGGGACTGCTGAGAGCCAACCTCAGTTGTAAAGAATGAGGCAAAGAAGGCATTCAGTAATTTTGTCTTCTCTGTGTCTGTTACCAGGACACCCATCTGATTCAGCAGCAGCCCCATATTTTCCCTAGTCCTCCTTTTGCTGCTGGTACACTTGCAGAAGCCCTTCTTGTTGTCCTTAGTGTCTTTTGCCAGACTCAATTGCAAATGGGCTTTGGCCTTCCTCGTCACATACCCTTTACAATATTCTCATAGTTCTCCCACTTGGTCTGTCCCTTTTTCTAGATCCCATAAATTTCTTTCTTGTGTTTATGATTTACTAGGAGCCCCCTGCTCATCCATACAAGTCTCCTGCCCCCTTTGCCTGATTTCTTCATCATGGGGATACACTGGTCTTAAGCTTGGAGGAAGTGTTGCTCAAATATTGGCTAGCTCTTTTGGATTCCCTTGTTTTCTAGAGCCCATTGGATTCCTCTAAGTAGGTCTTTGGAGAGGCCAGAATCAGCTCCCTGGAAGTTTAGGGCTCTAGTCCTGCTTACTGCTTTGCCTCCACCAATAGCCAGGTTCTCAGGAAGGGGTGTGAGAGGATTCATCATAACCATAAAAACCCTAGGTGTAGTTAGCCCTTTGATCCTCATTTTGAGAGATGGTCGGGAGGCATTTGTCACTGTACTGGTTAGTATGGCTGTCCTGGGTTCAGCAGTAGCAGTCATTTTTTCTCCTTCTTAGTAGCTGGTGCAGTGCTGTGGTTTTGACTTTTGGCCTGGGAACAGCGCTGATAACACCAATGTTTTTAGCTGCTGCTCAGTAATGTTTACTCTGACCAAGGACTTTCTGAGCCTCATGCTCTGCTGTGGAGGAGGAGAAGCCAGGAGGAAGCAGAGACAGAACACCTGACCCAAACTGACCAAAGAGGTATTCCATACCACAGCACGTCATGTCCAGTATATAAACTGGGGCAGTTATCCGGAAGGGTTAGATCACTGCTGGGTGGGGCAAGGTATCGGTCAGCAGGTGGTGAGCGGTTGTATTCTCTTCCCTTGTTGTTTCCCTTGTCATTATTGGTGGTAGCAGCAGTGGTTTGTGTTATACCTCAGTTACTGGATTGTTCTTATCTCAACCCGTGGGAGTTACATTCTTTCTATTCTCCCCATCCCTCCAGGAGTGGGAGGGCGGAAGGAGTGGAGTGAGTGAACGGCTGCATGGTACTGAGTTACCAGCTGGGCTTAAACCATGACAGTTCTTTTTGGCCCCCAACGTGGCGCATGAAGGGTTGAGATAACAACAGATCTGACCGGAGTGTGTCTATTCTATGATTGTATTTGTGATATGCATTCATTGTTTCGGATTAATAATCACTCATCACAATGCTGATTTATTGGCTCTCAAAGCTGTAGCCCTTGATCTCCGTTTCAGCATGTCGTACCTTACTCACAGCCGGTATTTGCTGTTAGTGTTTATCAGCTGGGGGCCTTGGGCAAAGGTTCTGGTTTCATTGTACTTTATGGTAATGACTTGTAATACAGTAGAGTCATTGACTGTGAAACTGGTCTGGCTTGCATTCCCAGTGTGGTCACCACCTCTATACTTTGGGAGGTATATAATAGAAGTGTTTAGCAATTACGCATCTTTTTTCCCCTCCTCTGGTGGTCAGCCTGTGAAGGAGACATTCCCTTACATTCTCAACCTCCCCACCAGACCATTTGCAGCATCATTTGAGAGTTCTGAAGGTTTTGAATGGCTTTAGGTACTCTTGAGACCTGCCTGCTGATTGTGATGGGGATCACCATGTTGGCACACATACAGAGCATGTTTCACCCACAACCATTTTGTCTGATCTCGAGAGTTAAGCAGGGTCAGGTTTGGGCCTTGTCTAGGATTAAACAGCAATATGGGAGGACCAAGAGATTTTCCCCGAGGCTGGACAGTCATGAGTGGCAGTGTGTGGGATAGTGTGAACAAGTGTCTAGGCCAATGGGCCCCTCCAGTGCTTTGGAACTTCACCACTGAACAAGTGCAAAATCCATAAAAATTAGTAAAACACTTAAAAGAGGTGTGTTGTCATTCTGGTCATATCAGAGAGAGACAAATCATGGCAATGTGCTGGGACTTGGCCTATGCTTACAGAGCCAATGTAAGCCTATGCTTACAGTACTATCCAGCCCCTTCGAAAGGAAAAAAATGTCCCTGGGTCTGATGGCAAAGCAATAGACTGTGCAGCTACTCAAGCTCCAAGCACAGCAACTACACCAGCCCCAGCGACAAGTACAGTAGCTGCTCAAACTTCAACTGCAGCAGGCAGCGCAGCTACTACAGCTCCAAGTACAGCAGCTCCACCAGAGGACCAATTCATGCCAATATTGGTTGCCCTTTTATGCAAGGGGAAAAGCAAAAAAGAGGCAAGAAAGATGAAGCAAGATGTAGAAACAATGGACTCACTACCCAGGACAGCATCTGACCAGGAGTTATTAGTATATGAATCAGAGGAAGAAGAGGTGATGTCTCGACCCCAGACCTCAACCAAGCTACGGAATATGTGAAAAGACTTTACCGATCAGCCAGGGGAGCACATCATCACCTGGTTGCACTGATGCTGTGACAGTGGGGCCGACAGTCATGAACTAGAAGGTAGTGAAGCCAAGCAGCTGGGATCACTTACTAGGGAAAGGGGAATTGACAAAGCAATTGCAAGAGAGAAAAAGTCCCTCAGCCTTTGGAAGCAGCTCTTGGCAGCTGTGAAAGAAAGGTATTCCATACAAGAATGATATTATGAGTCGTTCAGCCAAGTGGACTACTCTAGAGAGAGGCATCCAGTCTCTGAGGGAATCAGCCATTGTAGAGATGATGTATCACATCAAGCCAAATGCCGGGGATGTACCCATAGATCCAGATGAAGTCAAATGTACACAACCAATGTGGCAGAAATTTACATGGAATGCACCATCATCATATGCCCATTCATTGGCAACAGTAACCTGGAATGACATAGTACCACTAATAGTGGATGAAATGATTCATAAACTCTGAGAGTTCAAAGACAATCTCACCCCTTCCATCATTTCAGCTGTGGAAAAACTGTCTCAGGAGCTCAAAAAATTGAGAGGCGATCTATCTGATCTATCCAGCTCCTCACGTGTACTAACTCATGTCTCAGCTATTAACAAAAGGCATCCTACTGCTTGAGAGAGAAGATACAGAAGGTATATGCCATGGGCCACCCTATGGTTTTACCTGTGGGATCACGGAGAAGACATGGTGAAGTGGAATGGAAAACCTACCTCAGCTCTGGAAGAACGGGTGCGTGAACTGAAGAGGAGAACAAAGGTCAAGGATGATCATCCCATGAAAGCTGCGGCTTCAGGCTCTGGTGAGCAGGTTCCCAGATGGAGCTGATTTTACTCCAGCTCCTGTGTTAAAGAAAAATAATCCATTTCTACAAGACTTAAGTGTCCAACGTTGTGATGACTATTAGAGGGGCCCTGCCTCCAGCCAGGTGGTAGGGGACAATCAGATTTACTGGACTGTGTGGATCAGATGGCCTGGCACATCAGTCCCCCAGAAGTATAAGGCTCTAGTAGATACCAGTGCGCAGTGTACCCTGATGCCATCAAGCTGTCGAGGGGTGGAACCCATTTCTATTTCTGGAGTGACAGGAGGATCCCAAGAGTTGACTATACTGGAGGCTGAAGTCAGCCTGACTGGGAGGGAATGGCAAAAACACCCCATTGTGACTGGTCCAGAGGCTCCATGCATCGTTGGCATAGACTACCTCAGGAGAGGGTACTTCAAAGACCCAAAAGGGTACGGATGGGCTTTTGGCATTCCTGCTTTGGAGACAGAGGAAGTGGAGCAGCTGTCCACCTTGCCTGGTCTCTCAGAGGATCCTTCTGTTGTGGGGTTACTGAAGGTCGAAGAACAGCAAGTGCCAATCGCGACCACAACAGTGCAGGAAGCAGAGACAGTACACCTGATCCAAACTAGCCAAAGAGGTATTCCGTACCACAGCACGCCATGCCCACTATATAAACTGGGGGCAGTTACCTGGAAGGGTTAGATCACTGCTCGGTCGGGCAAGGTATCGATCAGCAGGTGGTGAGCAGTTGTATTCTCTTCCCTTGTTGTTTCCCTTGTCATTATTGGTAGCAGCAGCAGTGGTTTGTGTTATACCTTAGTTACTGGATTGTTCTTATCTCATCCCATGGGAGTTACATTCTTTCAATTCTCCTCCCCATCCCTTCAGGAGTGGGGGGGGGGCGGAAGGAGTGGAGTGAGTGAACGGCTGCATGGTACTGAGTTACCAGCTGGACTTAAGCCACAATAATGACCTACTCCCCAGGAGAAAGCAATGGCATCAACACTGCCACTTTGGACCCCACCCTTCAACTCTTGTCATGAAAATCATTACTTCATAAATATAATTTAAACTACATAAAAGTAACCGTAATCTTACCATATATTTATGCCAGTATAATGACAGAGGAGTAAAAAGATACCTGGTCATTGGTCACGTAAAATTTCATTGAACTGTGTTCTTGAACAAAAGAGTTAGATAAGTTCATGTTTGTCAGAGACCAGTAATTAGACTGAAAAAAAAGACCCTGTCTTAACCAGCCTTGAACACTGCCAGGGATGAAGCATTTACCACTTCCTTGAGCAGCCTGCGTTGAACTTTATGAGGTTGGCATTGGCCACCTCTCAAGCGTGTCAAGGTCCCTGTGGATGACATCACTTCCCTCCAGTGTGTCAACTGCAGCACACAGCTTAGTGTTGTCGGCACACTTGCTGAGAGTGCACCAATCCCACTGTTCATGTTGCTGACAAAGATGTTGGACAGGATCGGTCCCAACACTGACCCCTGAGGGACACCACTCATTACTGATCTTCATTTGGACTTTGAGCCGTTGACCAAGATCATTAATTTGTTTATGAAAAAAACCGATACCAGAGGTTAGAGGAAGAAACACCAGGTAAAAAGTTGAAAGTGAAATCTGATGTGGAAGTTTTTTCCAGAGGTTTTTGCTCAATAACATCCTGTATGTGTTGTTCTAATGACAGTCACACATTGGTTGAGTTTTGAGGGGATGGGAAGACTTTCTGCCTTTTCTCCTTCATTATTTGTTCTTCATTCAGTATGATATGTATGGAACTTAATGTACCTTCTGAAGCCCCCTCTGAATACACACTCAGTTCCTCATGTTTTCTTCAGCTTTCACCAATGTTGCGCTCACATTTCTAAACATTTAATAGTTCATCTTTACAGACACTCATTTGAGGTGATGGATATTACTAGGCTGGCTTTCCAATTCAGAAACAGGAGCTCAGAGGTGAAGATCAAATTTGTTATGTGCTCTCTAACTTCTGAAGTTTTTCAACAGGATTCATTATAACCTAATATTGTTCAGTCACTCTTCCATTTCTGTAACACCTTATGCCTTTAAATCCCAGCTCTTACCAGCTTCTCATATCACTGAAAGTGTTCACTAGGTTTTCAGATTAGCCCCTTCATGTTTAATGTGCTAGTCAGGAAAATGTAGCAACGTTTAAGACTTCTGTAGAGAAGGCAAGATAAAAGCCCATCCTCCTTGCTTAGCTGCTTGGAGTCTTGAACGTCCTGCTATTTGCTATTTTTGTCTCTTCCACTTGGTTACACCGTCAGAGCTGTCAGTAGGGCAAGAGAAGATGGACACTCATCAGTGGAAACAGATACACTGTAAAGTTTAGTAGCTGATAGTGCATTGACCAGACAAATGAGATTTTCATGCTGAACATTCAGCTTTTTCGGCCTCCGTGTTCTGTTTGTGTGGTGTCACTGTGCCTGTTATTTCCTAGCCTTTCCTTAAAACTTGTTTAAAGAATTCAGAATCACTTTTCTGCAGTTTTCTGCATATTCCTTCTTTTGCAATTTTGAACCTATGACTACAAGTTCCTTTGCAGCAGTATCTTCTGGAAATTTATTTACACACGGAGCGTCTTTTATTCATGCTACTTCTTCAGGATAGAGTGGAGCCAAATATCCTCCTGGCAGCAAGGGTGTTTTAAAAATGGCAACACCCTTCTGCTCTATGTAACTGTGGGTTTACTATTTGCCTGATGTAATTGTTAGGCCACTTTTTTTGATGGTTTTAACAAGAGAAGATGAAAATTTCTCACTATACTTTCACTGCACAGTGTGGGCTTGGGGTCACCCTTGGGGTCTGATGCACAGAATGGAATGAGATTCCGTGTTGGATAAACATAATTATTTTAACTGCAACTCTGAAAAAAGTTGATAATGGATAACAGTAGAGTTAAAATACTGAAAACAAATGTATAATGGGAAGTGAGGCAAATAAATCTAAAGCTTCTATTTCTTAGCACCAGAAATGTTATTTTTAGATCCCATTATCTGATATCTATTACTGAAATTCATTTGTGGATTTGAATATGTCCTTACATGTTTATAGTTCACTAAAATTATGTCTAGAAATGAGGTGCTCTAGCTGAGTGAAAAGTGCAATATTTAATTACCATTTTATCTCTTCTTCCCTTGCAACATTCACCAACCCTTGTTTTGTACTTAACAGGTCACTACCCAAGTCTCTGTGCCAACAAAAACACATGAACTGCTTCATCGAATGAGTGGAAAAGGATTAGCAGCTCATTATCACTTCTCAAGACAGCCAGGCATTTTTGGTGATCGTATGGTATCTGTGCAAGTGACAGTAACAAACACAACTGATCACAAGATAGAGAATATTCACATCAAGGAGAAGAAATTACCTCCAGGCATGAGGATGCATGAGTTTAGTCCAATAGGTAATTGTATCCTATCTTTAAAAATATAGAATCTTAATGCTTTGCAGAATTTTAAATATAGGAAAGGGGGTTTGCATAGTCATGTGTGTACTCATATGGACATGTATACATACGCACACACTCATGCAGCTGTATTTTCTTTGACAATCTGGTACTAAAAAAAATTAATTCATCTTTCCCCTATTTGTATTTGACATCAAAAATAACTCTTTAGATAACAACTTCCATGCCTGAAATCTTACCTGCTTTTTCAAATATCATTTGTATTATATCAGTTCCAGTTGATATGATGAAGTTTTTCTGTCTTCCCACAAACTTTGATTTTCTTACAGCCTTAATCCAGAATGGCTATAATGGGCTACTATTTAGAATGAGGTTTTGATTTGTATTTACGATTATTTTCTCTCCAGCCTTTTGGGACAACCTGTTCCAGTGTCTCACCACCCTCAAAGTGAATAATTTTTTCCTAATATTAATCTAAATCTACCCTCTTTCAGTTTAAAGCCATTCCCTCTTGTTCTGTTCCTACATGCCCTTGTAAAAAGTCCTTCCCCAGATTTCTTCTAGGCCTCTTTCATGTACTGGGAGACTGCTATAAGGTCTTCCTGGAGCTTTTTCTTCTGAATGTTGTCCTGTGAATCCAGGTCATGTTAGAAGAATACAGAAACAAGTTCGTAAAGCACATCTGTGAAGTAAAGAGTATACTTGTTTTTTCAGTAAAGCATTAACATCACTAAAAAGATGCTTGGTATTAAATTGCTGTATGCTATTGAAATACATTTTTTTAATATTGAAAAGACTCTACAGATTTACATCAAATAACTACAAAAGCAGTTTACAATGCTACAGTTTATTTCAGAGTTAAAGTCTTGTAGCCATTTTCATTTTGATGATTATACATGCTTGATCAAGATTACTTTTAGAAAAGATACTAATTTTCATCTGAAGTGAACTGTTTAGTGGTTATTTTTCTGATACAGGCTGCATTACAGAGTTCTGATTTCATGTTAGTTTTGACCATCAGCCTTTATTTATATCCCTCCCTTTAAACATTTAAGGAAAAAAATCACGAAGGCTTACAAGTAGAACATTGGTAATGCTGTAAATCAGACCAGGAGATACTGTACTCACAATAACAGTTAGGGAATAGTAGCATCTACTTCCTTACATTAAAAAAAAAAAAAAGTAAAAAAAAATAAGTTATCCACTTCAGGTTTCTTGAGTTCTGCGAGACAATCCTACCCTTTAAATTATTTTTTTGCCCAAGAAAGACATTATCGTGGCATATGTCATGTGAAGCTTTTGGTTTCTTCGGTGGAAAATAAGTAATATATCATCTGTAGTTCTTTCAAAAAAATGTTTCTTTTCTTGCCTAAATGTAAATTTTCTGTATTCTTTGTCATTTTATGTGTCTCCGTTTATATGCCCTGTTCTTGTGTCTTCTGTTTCCAGCATTTGGAAAACACATCCTTTAATTTGCCCAGCAGAAACAAAAGAAGAATCGTAGTAGTTAGGGTTGGAAAAGACCTTAAGATCATCTAGTTCCAACCCCCCTGCCATCAGCAGAGACACCTCACACTAAATGCTCTGTCCAACCTGGCCTTGAACACTGCCTGCAATGGAGCATTCACAGCTTCCCTGGGCTACCCATTCTAGTGCCTCACTACCCTCACAGTAAAGAATTTCTTCCTTATATCAAATCTAAACTTCCCCTGTTTAAGTTTTAACCCATTACCCCTTGTCCTCTCACTACAGTCCCTAATGAAGAGTTCATCCCCAGCATCCTTATAGCCCCTCTTCAGATACTGGAAGGCTGCTATGAGGTGTCCACGCAGCCTTCTCTTCTGCAGGCTGAACAGCCCCAGCTTTCTCAGCCTATCTTCATATGGGAGGTGCTCCAGTCCCCTGATCATCCTCGTGGCCCTCCTCTGGACTTGTCCCAACAGTTCCATGTCCTTTTTATGTGTTTATGGGCCAGTGTAGACAGGTATTCCTACTGGACTACGTCAAGTTTTGCCTCCATCTCTGCAATTAATATTGGCAATTGTCGTGATTTTGCCAGTAGAAATGGCCTGAATTATTTTACCTAAGTCCCTGTGCAGAGTATTTTCTTGTTGTGTTAGGTGCCTTTGAAACCCTATTGGAAAACAGTTAAGATCAAAGACTTCAGTAAGGTTTAGTGTGAATTTGGGCATGAGCCTGTAATTTTTCAATGCTTTACACAGACCTCTTGAAATACTTTGTTTTCTCTTTATTTCCTAGCATTGGCTTAGTCTTTGCCTAACTGCATCGCATATACGTTTTCCATGTTTGTGAGACCTTAATCTTGAACAGTTACATTTTGTTTCCTTTTGTTGTGGAGCCACTGCCTACTGTTTAGTTCCTAAAATGCATCAGATAGGTCAGTGAATAAATTGGAAATTAGACACTTTCCTGCCTGCCCAACAGTTTTTATTTTAATTCCTATATTTTAACTGTGCTTTTAGGTTTCCTGTCTCGCAATCTTGAGAAGTCAAACTGCTATTATGCTTGTTCTTAATACCTCTGCTTATGTAAAGAAAGAGCTTTTCTTCCTACCAAAACAAAGCCTTATCTCTACAACATTAAGAAAACGGTATAGTGATATAGCCAGGAAACTAAGAAGGAGCATGTTTTTTAATATCTTAATTTGAGAAGTCCCCAAGTCTGCACTGCTTGTAAAACACAAAATTATCTTCCATTTTGGGTTTATAAGCTTTCTACTCCTTTCCATAACTAATACAAGCAGAATACTGAGAAACAAGTAAACCATACTAAATATGAAGTATTTTAAGTTCATCTCTTTTCCATTACTGTGTAGGTTAATCTATTTTCTTTTTAATATTTCTAATTGGGTTTTGCCATTTTTTTTTTACCAAACCAAATTGGGGGTTTTTTTAAGTACATTTGCAAACTGGTGTCACTGAAAATCTCTGTGCTGGATCTGTACACAAGTAAAATGATGTAACTTCAGTGTATTTTTTCTGTGAAAAATTTTCCTAGACTTTCTGGGAAAAATTCTGACTTTGTTGATAATGGGCCTATAAGATTAAAAGGACAACTTTCCATGTACACCAACTGTGGGGAAAGGGAATCCAAGACACTTAAGTGACATTTGAGTGATACTTACTTTATCTATAACTACAAGTATTATCTATTTTTATGGAGGTTTTGATTTGGGTTTTGTTTGTCTGTTTTAATACAGGTTTTCTGATTATGTACAGTTTGGGGGTTTGCATCTGGGGTTTTCTGTACCTTTGCATGTGTAGTTTATCTGTTCAAAATATTTTCATGTAGAATGCCTTGAGCCTGCAGGATCCATTACCGTTTCAGTGGGTATTGACTTCTGTGATTCTACTCAGATCGCCAGTTTCCAGTTATGGTGAGTTCCTGAGGAGGGAGGGTGATTTTTTGCTCTCTGGAGGTACAAGTAGTGTATATTGGAAGTTTACTTGGCAGTAGCAGACTTGCTGTTTATTAAATATTTCAGGAATTGAAGAACAGTTCACAGCATGACGTATACCTAAGATGTTTTTAGAGAAATAAGATGAAATTAGTGTTTGGCTTTACTATTACAAGGATTACCAGTTTACTTCAGTCTTATGAATTTTTTCACACTTCTAAAAACACAGATTTGATGGTAAGCTCAAATCTAGGTTTAAAATCACATATATAAGTTCAAAAACTCCTTGACAGGTTGCGTTTGGGAGGTCCTGTTTTTCCCCTGCTGCAAATGATACCAAGCAGAAGCACGAAGTCGTCTTCTGATGTAGAATTGCTTCTCTGTTCTTGAGCTTCATCTTTATTATTTACCCTTCTTCTTGGGATTCTTCTTAGTAACACTACCTTGAAGGGAGCAGTCAGGTCTGACTAGTCTGCCGGAGTTTTGTGTGTGTTCTTCTTTGTAAGAAATTGCAAGTCAAAAAAGCGCATAGTGTGAGCAATTTTACTACCTCGAGTGCTTATTATGGCTGTTTATGATCTATGTTAACATAACTACTTGAAACCAAGCCCAGAATTTGCTGACCAAAGAAGTTTTTTCCTCATGCTGTAGATTATTTAAAATTATTAAAGGGAGAATGAAAAGTAACTGGCTGGCCAAGTAGATTTTGTCTTATATACTTGATTTACACTTTTTATGCTCATTAATGGCACATTGAAGATGTTCCTTTGTATGAGTTCCTGTTGCGTTGTAGGCTAGCAGGGAGCTTGCTCACCCAGTGAGAACTCTTTTACACACTAGCATTTGAAACCAGGGAGAATTTGTAGTAGCAGTGTCCAAACAGTAGGAATGAATGTATGGGAGAAAGCTAGACACCTTCAAGAGCTATCCAGGCTTATAGTCATGGAAGCTATTCAGGGGAACTAAATAGATCTGCCTTTTTTTTTTTTTTTTTTTTTTTCATATTTTGATATAATGTCTTCTGACATATTTTGTTGCAAGAAGCACTACTTTATATTTCTTGGTATTGAATAGACTTTCTTGTTGCTGCATTCCAGTTTAGGAGGGAAGCCCTTTGAGAAAGTTCCATGCCCTTTTCTTCAACACTGTAAACATTTCAGTGTAGTTCTACTAAGCACAGCTTTTGCAACTTACTGGTTATTAAAGATAGCAGGAAAATCTTAATAATAGAGATATACCCAAGTGACTCCAAAACAATCACTACAAAAATAAAATTTCTTGTTCTAGGGGCAAGTAGCTTTTATTATTAGATTTATTTTTACTGCTCCTCAAATGTGTTCCTATACAGACTATGCTCATGTATAGTTATTTTAAAGATATTGGTACCTGCAGCAAGATGTTTGCAGCATGTATATTACATGTATCGCATTGTTGTAGCTGGTCTGTATACTGTTTGCTGGAATTTGGAACCAGCTTTGGACTTTTGCCTGATGCTGTGTTTGTCTGGAAAGAGAAGTTCCCTTCTAGGCAATGCAATTTCATAATGGCTTCAAAATTATAGGCTCTCTTTCCTTATATATATTTGGGGTTTGGATTTTTTTTAGTAAAATATGCTCAATTTATCAAGCAGGAACATTCTTTTTTTAAATAGAGCAGATTTTTTTTTTTCTAGTACGTATTTTCAGTAGACTAATGATTTGATTCCAAACTTAGACCATTTATTGCTGAGAATCTTAGCAGTGATGAGGATAGGCAATGTAGCATAACACATTGATTTTATGCAGATCATCACTGTTATGTTTTGGGAGGTCTGCTGTATTAGTGATATATAAAAACTGATTACTTTCTCCAACATTGCCTAGTAATTGTTTATTATTTTCCTATTAGACAAACAAGACAGATCAATATTCCTGAACACCGACCAGACTATGAGTAACATCACTGTAAATAGATTTGCCTCAGACCTCAGTGGTGTATTCATTTTAATGATTTGGACAATGTGAGTCCAATGACAAAGCGCTCAAGCTAAGTTTAAAATTAAATTAAGAATAGGAATTGCTTACTTTGTTCCTTTACTAATTGATAGGGCTTGTTGCTTTAACACTACTTCTTAAAAACAGTATAAAAATGGATAAAATGTTCTTTGCATAAAAATTGCTATTTTACTGTTAAAAAATGTATTGTTCAAAATCCTAGTAATGTTCAGTATTATTGAAGAAATTGTGCAGTGTGTTGTTTTAGGGGCAGTATCTCAGAGAATTCAGCTGCAGCCTTTTTGACTTGTCATATTTATTAAAAAGCTTTTGTCCAAAAGGAAGAATGACTTGTAGAAGTTAGTCAAAATATAGTTGAAATATTGTACACAAAAAGATGTTGCTATCCTTGGTTTTCCTGCTAACATATCTTAATGAAAGACATTGACAGTTATTTTGCATTTTTGTTACAGGCATGTTCAGTGGTAGCATGTTCCTGATCAAAATAATTTTCCTAACATTGTTCTAAGAGGAGCACTTTGTCTTGCATCAAATGTAATTGATCCTGAAGCAGTGTAATCACAATTACTCACTTTCTTAATTGGCCTGCCCAAAATCAGAAAATGGAAACCGATCGGCAGTGTTTAAATCAATAGCTTTGTAGTAAAGCTTGTGGGGGTAGGGACATAGTGGTAATGGGTAGATCAATTGGTCTTAGATGCCAATCATGGTCTGTGTGTTTTGCATAGCAAACACTACCTCTCTGCTTGGGGATGTGCTGTTGTACTAGCAGTTCAATAAATATGACTGTAAGAAATACAAAACTAATATGAATAATAAAATATTTAGATCTCTTCTGAATTAGTTGTACAAGTCAAGGACAATGAAGGAGAAACTGCATTATGGAGAGAAGTTCTAAGGCCTGAGCCTTGAAAGACCTCATGAATAGTATCTTTCTTTATTAAGCAAGATCACACATCTAATTAAAAAGAGGTGATACACCTTAATTTGAAAACTGGTCCCAGTGAATTTTTTTTTATTATTAGATTGTGTATTAAGATGCTTACATTATGTACTTTTAAGAGAACATCTCTTCTGGCATTTTTCATGTATGACCTCCTTCCAGAGGCACATTCTTTCAGCCACACTGGTGTTCTGCAGTCATGCCTCTCAAGCAGAAAGTTAAAGTAGATGGAGGAACTTAGTCTTTTAAAAGATTTTTGTAAGCTTTACAATTTCTTTTTGGGTTACTTTGTTAAGATTCCGCAAGCAGGATATACGCAGCATAGAAGTACAAAGCAGTTTGTTATTAGTAGTCTGGTAGCTTGTTGAACCCTAGTTAAGCATTAGTATATTCACAATCCCCAGTAAGAGACCTTCGTCCTTGCAAGGCAGGTAGGCATCATTGCATAGAGGAAAGGTAAGAATAGATCCTTGATGATACACACTGACTGCAGAGCTCCACTGCAGAATTTTATTTTTCCTTGTCAGATTTTGTATATTTCCACACTGCTGTGTTTTCTCTTGAGTCCTGGAAAAAGTGAGGCTGGGCATGAACCACTACTGTCATTTCTTCTATCACTGCAGCCCTTTTTTTTTTGTAAAAGCAGGATACTGTCTTTTCCTTTCTTCATCAAGACTGTGAGCAAAGTCTCCTAACCTTCTCCATTCCATGATTTGCAATAACTTAGTGTATGGTTCCTCCTTTTTTTTTTTCTTTTTTTCATCCGTGGAGGTTTTTGAATACAAGACAGAAATAGTGAACTGGATTTGAATAGATGTATTCTGGGTTAAGCAGCTATTTGTGATGTAAAAAAGAATAATATGAATAGCAAGAAGAATATCCCCCAGCCTCTTATTAGAATAATATTTTTTTAAAGCTTTGACAATCAAGACTTTGAAGACTGCTGTTTTGGAATCTTATAAGAACTCATACAGAAGTGATAATGTCATTTGTGTTAGTTTTAAAGAAGATATTGCCATCATTGTCCTCAAGTATTTTGTCATGGCAGATAAACTGTTTTCCAGGAACCCTTTAGAGCCAATCTTTTAAAAAAAAATAAATTTAAAAATGAAGAGAGAGAGACAGTAGGGAAAATGGGCCCTGGCTTCAGATGACAGGTGTGTGCTGCTCCCGCTGCAGCCATCTAAAGCAAAGTTAAAACTCTGCATCTTCTAAAGGATTGCATGTTAGTCTTGCAGTGTCATTTATCAGGTAGGACCAGATGATTTCCAGATGTTCCTTCTGACCTGAATTGTTCTATGGAACTGTCAAATTACTCCTGCCAAATTAGATATTACTACATCTCTAATATAAAGATGTAATAAGAGAGATTCTGGTCAACAAACAAAAGCTGTGTATTTAGCCTATAAAGTGTATAATAAAGCAAATTATATAAGGGAAGATGATTTTCTTTGGCTGAAAAAAAAATTTACTGAAGTACGCTAAAATTAAAGTAATGCAAAGCAAAACAGATGCTGGCTGAAGTGGAGTTAAGAACAAAGTGGTTTTGAAGAACAGCTAGCAATTGGAATATCTGCTTGCAGACTATGAATCATAGAATCATAGAATAGTTAGGGTTGGAACGGACCTTAAGATCATCTGGTTCCAACCCCCCTGCCATGGACAGGGACACCTCCCACTAAACCATGACACCCAAGGCTCTGTCCAGCCTGGCCCTGAACACCGCCAGCAATGGAGCATTCACAGCTTCCCTGGGCAACCCATTCCAGTGCCTCACCACCCTCACAGTAAAGAATTTCTTCTTTATATCCAATCTAAACTTCCCCTGTTTAAGTTTAAACCCATTACCCCTTGTCCTATCACTATAGTGCCTAATCAAGAGTCCCTCCCCAGCATCCCTGTAGCCCCCCTGCAGATACTGGGATGCTGCTATAAAGTCTTCATGCAGCCTTCTCTTCTGCAGGCTGAACAGACCCAACTTTCTCAGCCTGTCTTCATACAGGAGGTGCTCCAGTCCCCTCATCATCCTCGTGGCCCTCCTCTGGACTTGTTCCAACAGTTCCGTGTCCTTTTTATTTTGAGGACACCAGAACTGCACACAATGCTCCAAGTGAGGTCTCAGGAGAGCAGAGTAGAGGGGCAGGATCACCTCCTTCAACCTGCTGGTCACGCTCCTTTTGATGCAGCCCAGGATACAGTTGGCTTCCTGGGCTGCAGGCGCACACTGCCAGCTTATGTTCATTTTCTCATTAAGAGTTCATAGTTTATCAAAGAATATCTTACTAGTTTTTTAATCACTGGGTCAAAAGGGGGGTGGAATGTTTATTAACAGCAGAGATGGCAAGTGGTCCTCTCGAGCAGTTAGAGCCATATAAAACCCAAACTATGCTCATGCTTTTATTCCTTCTTATTGTGAAAAGATTGTTGTAAGCAATTCAGAGCAAGTGGCATGTTCAATGTAGGACATGAGTCATTGTACAGAAAGCTGTTTTATCTGTGTTATGGTGAATTATGTAGTGCACATCGTGCTTTAATACGAAAGATAACAGTGGTTAAATGATCAGGTGAACAATACGAATGAAAATGTTGTTGAAAGTTTTAGTCACGTAGTCCAAGCAGTATATATAAACAGCAAAAAGTTATGAGGCAGTTGATTAAAGACCTTTCCTTCAGCTTCTAAGGTGATGCAGTTCCTGGTCAGTTTTTCAAGGAAAAATTAAAGAAAAAAAATATTGCTTACTCAAACAATTGCTGCTCCTCTAGCATGCTAATGGCCTTAGAGATGGACAGTATTTAAAGTAGTGTATGGGAAAAAGAAAGTGAGAATTCGTTAGCTAAGCAAATTTTTAAAAGCAGCTCTTCATAGTGATTCTTCATAAAGGAAATACTAACCAAGTTTGAAGGAATTGTTTCAATGTGTGTTTACCAGGTAATTATTAGGGACTGTAGTGATAGGACAAGGGGTAATGGGTTCAAACTTAAACAGGGGAAGTTTAGATTGGATATAAGGAAAAAATTCTTTACTGTGAGAGTGGTGAGGCACTGGAATGGGTTGCCCAGGGAAGCTGTGAATGCTCCATCCCTGGCAGTGTCCAAGGCCAGGCTGGACAGAGCCTTGGGTGTCATGGTTTAGTGGGAGGTGTCCCTGCCCATGGCAGGGGGGCTTGGAACTAGATGATCTCAAGGTCCTTTCCAACCCTAACCATTCTATGATTCTGTGATTTTCAACAAAAGTGGTAATAATTTGAATTTTATTTGAAAAACCCATACTTGAAATACATAAGCATAATTATAACACTTCAGAAGTCAGAAAGAATGTACTAGTCCTAAGCATTTGTGAAATTGTAAAATCAGGTACCTTTGGTAAGTATTAAAATTTTAAGTAATAGGACCATAAAATGCTTTCCTGTTTCCGGGTTGCTTGTCTTGCATCTTTAGGAGGGAGACACATACCTTTTTTGTATTTGTGATCTAGTGCTGTTTTTTTCCATCAGTCTGGTTTTTTTCAGTATGTTGAAGTTGCAGAGTTATAAAAAAATCAGTTTGAGGTTAATTTAAATATCATGGATATTAATTGATGAAATATATCTTCCATTCTAATGGCTGTATGATTATATAAGTAGAATATCTGAGGCATATCAGCCATCAATATGTATTGAGTGTTTAGTTCATCACAAAAAAAAAAAGTATTCTCTTCTAAAAATTTTTCATGCCTCAATGCATTAACAAAAATTCTGACTGAATGTACTGATTCTGAATTGTTAGCCTAATCCCGTATGGTATATTTAGTCAATCAAATATAGCAGAATGAATGTATCTTGAGTTTCTATAGCCTTGGAGAACTCCAAGATAGTTGGAAACTTGGATAATTGAATGAGTAGGTAGAGCAAGTTCACTATATGATATTTATTTCTTAAGGAGGAATATATACACTTGATGATAGTATGCTACTACTGATAGTAAGTTTTTATTACCTCTTTGCTGTTACGAAAACTGCCTAAAATTCTGCAGTTCTTAAGTTGTTTTTACATGAACCAGTATGCTGTGTGGCTTTGGTACTCCAGAATCGTTTGGTTTGTTTGGGTTTTTTTAGACAATAGTAATTCTTCCTGTCTAAAGTTATACCTTTCCTAGGTTTAGCTGTATTTCTGGGACAGCTATTGTTGATGGTGGGATTTGTGAATAGCAGTTCTTTTAAAGGAATTGTAAAATGTATAATAATTTGTCCTTTGCAAGCATTTAATTTGATTGTGATGCTTTATGGATTACAAACAAACATTAATATGAGTAAAAGTTGTATTTTCAGGAATGCAAGAACATGCATACTATATTAATACACATTTATACTGGACAAAATGGATCAGCTTTATTGATGTAATAAATTAGTAGGCTTTTGGATTAACAAGGTAGAAATCATTCAGGTAGTTATTACACTGTCTAGAGATTCCATAGTAAAATTGGAGCTGATACGTATATATTAATCCTTGTTGAAGCACTTGGTTGATACTCTGTAATTTCTCTTTTTTCAGCACAAAGGATGATTGTTTCAATGTTAGCATTCAGCCGCCTGTTGGAGAACTGCTTTTGCCTGTCACTATGTCAGAGAAAGACTTTAAGAAGGAGCAAGGTGAGAAATATTTCAGCTGCTTCAATAAATGTATTTGGATAAGAAGAGGGCTGTGTGCCTTACAATTTCCAAGTATACAGCGTTTCCTGTGTCACTGTTTGCTTTAGTCTCCATTAGTATTCAGTCCATTGCTAATTATTTAATTTTAAAATCTTTTAAAAAGGATATACAGTGGTATTTGACAACTTTTCAGTGTACCTCTAAAAGCCCAAAGCCCACCCTTTACCCTGAAACATTCTTCTGGCTCAGAGAATCTTGGCTTCTGTCATGAAGTGTGAATGTCTTTCCTACTAGCTGTAAAGCAGAAAGGTGAAACCACAGCTCAAGGAAATAAACCAAATATTCATTAATACGGTGTCTGTCTTTGCTAGCCTTTATTCCAAGGCTATGCTGAAATATTCTTAGTGTTCCTAATCCTCGGCTACTATGAAGATTATTTTAATAATTTTCTTTTCAAACACCTCGTATAAAAAGTATTCCTGTTGGAATACTCTTTTAGAAAGGTGACATGTTTTATGTACTTCTGCATTCTCCTAATGTTGAGTCTTTAAAGAATGTAAGTTTCTGATGCTAGCCCAAACACAAACCTCCCTAAGAGCTTTTAGTGACGTCAGTATTTTATACAAATAATTAGAGAAAATTGTACTTAGCTTTTACTGTGTGTTAAATGGAATAGTCCATGCTGCTGCCCTTAATTTGGATGTGATTCTCGGATATTTTAAAATAGAATTATTACATTTTGCATGCATTCAAACGTAATAGTGTTTACTCATCTGTCTCAATGTATGGGGATTTACATGTGTAAATCTCTTCACATTGAGATGAGAATATACCCATGGGATTCTGTTTCATTGCTGTGTAAAGCTCAGAAACTCAGTATATCCATCAAGCAGTCAGGAACACCAATGAGTAATGCTATGTATTACTAATTACTGCTTTTGAGCATTTCTTGCTTTTGTGTTTTTGAACTATTAAGAAAGATTAATATTGCCTAGATCATTTTCAGTTAAGCTTATGGCTGTACTGAAAAGTTAGGATTGTGCTTTGTGTTCTTAACCAATTGATACTTATTTGCTGTTCTTACCCTTTGCTGGCTAAAGCCTGCCTCTGCCTTATACCTGCTCAGCAAACCAAGGTGAGTGATTGAACGAGGCTGTGGCACATTTATTTTAAACTGTTCCCCTCTAAAAATTGTAGCTGAGGTTGTAGTGAAAGGAAGGCAGATTACTGTGCTTCTCCCCTTCCTTCCCCTGCCTTGTTT
Organism: Myiopsitta monachus; assembly: GCA_017639245.1. Taxonomy (NCBI): domain Eukaryota; kingdom Metazoa; phylum Chordata; class Aves; order Psittaciformes; family Psittacidae; genus Myiopsitta; species Myiopsitta monachus. The sequence continues at coordinate 24,993,764 of CM029941.1, forward strand.
TTATATTTGCTTGCTTTGTGATATTTTGATAGAGTTTTTGTATGTTTTACTGTGACTGAGGGCTTTTTTTCCTCCTGACTGGCCATACAGAACCACGAGCACAAAGAAGAAGTGTACTTGGAGAATAGCTGTGGTCCTCTGTGGAGTTGTTGCCAAAATTCCTTTTTCTTCTGCCATTTTACTTCTATGGTTGTTGATTATTTGTCTGAATAAATCTGGCAGCTGTTTGCTATGTTTAATAGAGCAGAAAGGCTACTCTGAATAAAGCTATTTGAAAATTTGTTTATATGAAGTATTTGTAAATCCATGAAGGTCTCTTGGCATTTCTGTATCACTCTCTCTGTCTTCCTGAATTCGTTCTTTTATGCAGGACTTGATGCTAGCAAATTTACCACAGGTTTAAAAACCTTTTCTATTGCATCTTTTCTTCTTAAAGATATCAGCTGTTTCAGAATATTCATGGTAATAGAGGTCTCGGTTCTAAATTTTGCATAAGTATTTATTACAAAGATCTAGGAGCAGCTAGCATTTGGGGAGAATTACTGTGTGATCTTGTTAAGTGAAAAATCCAAATTACAATAATAAGTGCAGAGCAATTTAGAAGTTGGTATATATTATTCTGTTTTGTGTTTAACTTCAATTTGTCTGTATTCTCCAAATGAATCTGATTTATATAACTTGGTTTTCACTTGTCATGCTTTTTCTTTTTACTTTTTTTTTTTCTTGTTTTTGGACATAAAATGTTTTAAGTCTTGTACTTGGAGATGCCTTATTTTATTCACAACCAGAACAAATAGGTAAAAAGTGAGTGAGGAGAATATTAGAAATGCAAGATTATATTTGGGGAGAATGAGAATACTATGGGTTTTAGGGATTTTTACATCTAAATTGCACGTGTAACCTAATACGAATGCTAAAGAGGAAATAGCTGGTATTATACTGATATGTAGAAGACAGCTTATTGCTACATATCTTTACACTCTGCTGTTTTGCATTGTCTTTTACATTTGTATATGTCCATTTTCTTCCTAATGACAGAAGGAGTGGGGAGCAGATAGGTTATTGAATATTCATGGCTGTGAAGGTTGTATGGTGGTAGTGGCAGAACCTAGAAAGCTGAATTTATCCCCATGCTGTGTGATAATGCTTAGCCATATTAGACTGTCTTCCCTTCCCTCCTGAGCTGGGAAATCCTCCGATGAGGTAATTCCCCAGAGCAGCAGCTGAGTTAGTGGTTGATCTTCTGATTGACAATTTGGAAGCAGTGGATAAAAATGGTATTGCTGAACTACTCTTTACTTTTCTGTTTAAATACTTTTACTGATCTTTAGTTTTACCTGGTTTACATATATATGTATGTGTATATATATGCACATATACCTTGATTTAGATCACATCCCCATGGAAAGTCTAGTTTCTGTAGCAGTAATTCTGCACAAGTGATACATGTACTGTTGGAAACTCTCTACCAAATTTTTCACTTGTGTGCTGATTTTTAAAACAGTAGCAAAACTCCACTTGCCTTAATTCAGAATAGAACTAGTTTAACTTGGACGTACCTTGCTACCTACCAGTGTAAGTTTTCCAATTTAATTTCCTTTTGTTATTAAAAAGTTGTACAGTTATTTCATTGTATCAGTTAGTTAACCCAGATTAATTGCTGCTCTATGCTCTGACTAGAATTCTCTCAGATTCTCAAGTTTCAAGGAATATTGAAGGTGGCATGTGGTTTTTATAGCTGGGTATCTATCAGAATTTTTATGAAGGTGTAGAAACTACTTAGAGTGTAAAAGCTGTTCCCCTCCTGCCACAGCATGTTTTAAAATAATTATCTTTTTCTTTTTAAGTGTATACCTGATTCACATTTAAGAAACAACACAAAAACACCTTGGTTAAGTAAACAAATTGTTTACCTAATTTCATCAAGATTTATGTATCCAACTTGTCTTCCTGATGAGCAAGATGCTAATTCTTTAAATGGTTGGACATTTACTATTTTCTGGCCCTTGACTACCATGAGCAATCATATTTGATGCCCCTTAATTAGAGCACCCTTTTTTCTTTCCAGGTTCTTTTCCACCTCAGCAATCGAGACAATACATTTGCTTACCGTGCTGCTCTCCTAAGTGTTCTTTTGCATGTAAATTAATCTTGATTCAGTTTACACTGTCATGCTGAGTGGTACAAATTGCTTATAACAATAAAACAGCATGAGTTAAAAATAAAGGGGGGTGAAAAGGCAGATTGAATGTGTGCCTTACTTGATAGGATGTTACTTTGCTTTATGCCAATACATTAGTTGACGATAATGAATCTTCTGTTCTGAAAAGCATGGTTTAGTTGATTTTTTTAATTTTACTTCAATGGAGCAGTACCTTGTCTTTTATAGAACAAGTTAGACAAACCATTAATGACAAGAGTGTTAGGGTTAAATATGAAGCAATGCATTCACTTCTCTGAGTGCTATCCATCTTTCCATTTACAGGAGCTTGACAAAAGTACTGGCTTTGTACAACATTTCCTTTAATTACATGCTGCGGAAAACAGGCTTTTAACATAAACATAGTTGCATTCATTTATTCAGCATTTGCTCTTCAATAGAGCTTAATGGAGAAGGTTTAAATCCTAAATGAGTACACACATCTCTCAGCAGTGTTATGTCAGTCCCTGTGCTCTGCTTAAAAGCAGTTTTAGGCTGCGTATGTAGTTTTTAAAGCTTTTGCCTAATAGTGAAGTTAAACAATTTGCAACAGAAGGTTCTATTCCCAAGATAAAGCTGGTCTTTATAGAAGTTGTGTGCTTATTTTTTCTCTCTTCAAGAGGAGATCATGTTCAAAAATAGCCCGTTATTTACCTATGAGCTGTTCCATCTTTACTTTGATATTTCTTATTTTGTGGCAACAGCTAATGCACGTTCTATGGCATAAAAATGTTGGGTTTATTTTTTTAATTGCTCTATTAAGCATCTTAGTGCCATTTGCACTGGACTAGAACTGTATGTGCAGCCCTAAAATATTACCCTTTTGAGACTTTTGCATTGTTTTCATTGTTAATGTTATTGTGGATTTCAGGTGCTTCATATTTATGCCTAAAGTACTTTGCTCCATTGTTTGTCTGCATTTGCAGCTTCTGAGCATAGTGTAAAGTTACACACAGAGTGTTAAGTTGTAGTTACTATTGGGTTTTAATCAACATGAGCATCCAGCAAATCATTACTTCAAAACAATGGATGTTGGAGGTTTTTGTTAAAATGTCCTTGATCAACATTTCCTTCTTAACTTTTTTTTGTCATATGTTTGGATACAATATTGATATTTCTGTTCCATTTTGTAGTGATACTCAAATTATTTTAATCTAATAGTTTATGGTAACATTTTAGAGAATTTCCCAGTTTCTCATGGCATGACTTGATCTTCATGAACTTAATTGAACCAGTGACTACTGTCTGAATTTCAAGATTATTTTTAGCAGTTGGATATGAAGTTGTAATTAAGTGCAGTGGGCTTATAATTCAAATATTAGAAGATGTCTTTGTGTATATGGTCTTACTTAAACTGAACTTTTCCAAATCAGTCTTACTTAATTTATGTTTGCATTCTTCTTTTAAATTACGCTTTTTTGCAAAAAAGAGCCATCTTAGTTTCACAGTTGTATTAGTATCATATGTCATTGTTCAGTTAATAGTAATTATAGGGCATTGCAAATAATACCTTAAGAAAATGTAATTATTACAAAATTGTTTTCTTGACTAATGGTTTAAGTTTTAATGCAAATGTGGGGGTTTGTTTAGAAGCTCTTATTTTGGTTTTATGGTTAATAAGCAAGCAAATCTTAAAGTATTCACAATGAAATACTTAACATTTCAGGGATGCTGACAGGAATGAATGAAACATCTGCTACGATAGCTGTTGCTCCACAGAACTCTACTAGACTTGTAATAATTGAGAAGCTAGTGAAGGCAGCAAACCTGGGCGTAGTCCCTTCTGGTCAAGATAACATACACAGGTAAGATTATATCATTCATAGTGGAACCATCTTTTAATATGAATTTGTTAGTTCAAAATTGGTCAACATTTCATAGTATTAGGGAAAATTTATTATCCACACCTTTAACAGATGAAGTGCCCAATTATACTCTAACATAGAACCCTAAGCAGGTATTAACTTGACCCTAAGCACTCTTAGCTCTTTATTTGAATGTATATATCTAGACTGTACTGTAAACAGTTAGGGGGAGTTGTTGTTTCATGGTTTTGTTTCAAAGGGAAAATGTAGCCTTTTAAAGCACAGTAATTTCAAGACCATCTGTATGGTTTTATGACTTTTGTTTCTGTTTCTAAAAGTAAATGACCTTACTCAAGTGCATGATCTGTGAGAAGCAGCTTATTTTTCCCACGTTGATTTTTGACCTGTGATATCCAGCTAGCTAAACCTAGAAGTTGTTTTTCGGTGTTGTTTCAGGGTTGGCTTTTTTCCAGTTGAATGAAGGTCTTTTTAGATGCAGGTTGAATGTTAAGTTGAACATTTCTTTGTCCTTCCTATAGTTATGCAAGGAAAAACAGTGATCAGCCACAAAAGTCATTGGCCCTGTCTAAATTCTAGATGTTACTTGTAGATCAATCAATTTCATCCAAAAGCTGTGGTATAGAATGTCAGTGGAATTGATATGATTGTTGGTTAATGACAGCTTTTAATGTGATTGGCTCAAAATATTTAGCCCCATGAATCTGTATGCCTTGTCACTTGTGACAGGAACAAACAGGAAAACTGCCATGTGTCGAAAACTGAGCGGACACAAATAGCAACAGCAAGATGTAATTGCTGTTAACCTGGTCTTGGAAAAAGAAAATGCATGCATTTCATCTACCATCTACTAAAGCTGTTCCAGAGTGTGAGTTTTCTCTAGCTCCTGAATTTTGCTATTTGAATAAGAGCAAAGTATCTTCTTTTAAAAGAAAGGACAATGTTTTTCTTTGGAATTTTGCTGACTGAGATGGCTGTTTGGAATAGTGAGAATCGTGTAACGTACACAGGACTAATAACCTGGCATTTCTCTTTGTTGGATTTAGTCTTTTTTGCATCGCTGGGCATTTGTATTGTATTGCATTAACATTAACCCAGCTGGATTTTCCTATGTATTTGATATGGTCAATGATAAAACTCTGTTTCACCATAAAAATATGGTACAGCAAGTGCAATTGCACTGAAATGATTGTCACTATTGACACCTGCTCCTCCATGAAAGAGTCCTCATTTGTTGCATCCCTGAGGGATTTATACAGCCTCAGCATCAATTCAAAGACTGGGTGAGAATGTCAATCAAGAAAGACTGAAGTGTCTACAGCATACAGGTGTTCTCCATCTTTACCTTATCCATCACATGAGACTTACCGCATAGGGATGAATTGTTCTGTGGCTGAGTCTTGAAAAGGCTTCCAAAAGTAATAGCTTAGTTTCTAGCTCAGCCATAGTTTTCCTGATTGTAGATGAGTTCCTAAATTGATCTTGCTTTTCTCTTACTCTTTAAAAAAAAAAAAAAAAGAAAAAAAGGGGGGGGTGGTGTTGCATAAAACAGTATGTATGACCAGTAGTAAATAACTTGAAGATGTACTTCCTGTTGGGTGCACTCCTTCAGAGACAGTGGTTGAAAACCTGTTATGATCAGGCTAAAGTATTCAGAATGTTTTAGAGCATCCTGAAAGGTTCTTTTGTGTTTTTTGTTTCATTCAAAATAGAATGTAGTCAGTCTGCCACAGTAGTTACAGAATAGTTTGTCTTTATAGTATCTATCAGGCAATAAAAATTGTTTATAACAACTTAAAAATAGCCTACCAGAAATACCCAGCAATGATAAGCGTTTAGAAAATAGCCCTTCATTTTCTTTACCATAAGTAACTGTAGTTCATTCAAAGATACTGTGTAGCCATAATTGCAGGTAGTTTTTACTGAGAACAAGAATGGGAATATTAACTAATTGATACTGTGGTGAACCTGTTCATCTTTTAAATAGCACTACATTATCACTAAAGTAAATCCTAGGTTTAGATGAAAGAATATTTGAGATAGACCAGACAAACTCTGAAACAAATAACTTAAATACATATACATGTATAAAAGTATACATATATTTGGATTAAATCAACTTTGCCATGAAAGTAAATAAAAATGGAGTCTCTTCTTCCGAAATTTCACAAATGCAAGAAGTGTGTCATGTTCTATTTATGTGGCATATGCACCATTTCAGGATGATAAATAAGGAGTCACCTTTTACCTTAACAGAGCAGTCACAAATTCAATAAAAATATGTTAAAAGTGATTTTTTTTCTATTTCTGCATATTGTCATCTGTCTTCTTTGTTGTAGTGCAAGCGGTATTTGGGGAAAAAATTATATACAAGAACTTGCTTTAGCTCATCATGCTATTCTGTGAGGACTACTTGAGCTCACTTCTTGGAAGTCCTTAATACATACCCTTTTACACAGGAAAAGAAATATTTTTAAACTGATGTTCTGCACTGTACAGCATGAATTATATTAACATCTTAGTTGGTCATCCCCAACTTAAGTATTTCTATCTAATGATGTCTAATGCCAATAAATTTATATTATCTGGTAATGCAATATACTTATTCAAAATAAAATTGCGTAGTTTAGTACAGGTGTATCCAGTGAGCATGAACAGGTGTGTATTTCTTGGGGTTTTTTCAGTCTAAATATATTTGCACTCATGACAAAGACAGTGTCATTCTGGTGGGACCCAATTACTGCTCCTTAAATTGATAGCCCTATTTAGAATTGTATTTTTTGCACCAATTAAAATCCTTAGAGCAAATATAATGAAGATCTGAAAATAAATACTTGAAACAAATATCAACAGAATAGCATGCAGTCACCAATGAGAAATGAAAAAAATATAAACCTGTCAAAGACATCAGCTGTATATCAGTCTGTATCACAGTATAGCAACACCTTCTTAGGTGCATTGTTTTCTCTCTTTACTGTATAGTTACTGAATACTTACGTTTACTTGAAATGTAGTAATTTAATTTCTAACTAAGTGTAGAACAAAATGCCAGATAATAGAGTTGATTCTATTTTAAAGTCTCTTTTCTGACTGTTTTTATTTGAAGTGATAGCTGCAAACGTTTTGAACTCAGTAACCAGTATATATATCAGAACACAGAGGTGCAGATTTATATTCATACATTTGTAAAATAAATTTGCTGTGCCATTTTACTTTCTTAAGTGTAGTTGCCTGTTCTTCGAATGAGTTAATACAAGCTAGATTACCAGGCCTTGTAAAGCTGCATATGGTGCATTCTCATGTCCTTAATAGGATTTAGCTATGTATTGATCTCTCTTGCTTTTGTGATCAAGGGGAAACATTATTTCTATTTTAAAGGCTTCTGCCAAAAGCCAGAATGTGAAATGCTTTTTAAAGAGTTTTTTCTTTTAGCTGAAAATATAATGTCTCAAATGTTGAAAACTTCAGAAAAAGTATATTTTTCTTAAAGTATTATTTCACAAGAGTCATTAGGGTATTTTTTTCAATTGCATATCTCTTTCAATGTCTGAGAACTGTTGTTTGTTAAAAATATTTTAAGAAATGAAGGATTGGAAGTGGGCTGAGGAATACATAGTTGTTGGCGAAGTGATTTCAAGAAGAATCAGCTAAAGCACCAAGTTTCTGTCTGGTGGTTCAAACCACACTGTGGGTACCATTTGAATGTCTAAAGACAGAAACATGTAAAGATAAATATTTGTTCCTGCAGCAAATTAAATCAGTCTGAATAACCACATTTAGAGACTAGGTACTTTTCAGTTGAAATATTTCTGCTGTTTATTGTCAGTGGGGAAAGCCTACCAGGAATTTTTCCATCATTTAAGAGGATACATAATTGAGGACATTTATTTCCTCAAAGTTGATTCTTCTCTGAACTATCACTTCAGCTCGCTGTCTCTATCTCGGCAATAACATTCATTGGTTTATATATCAAAAGTAAATTCTAGGCTATTCTCTTCTATTTCAAAATGTGATGAGGTGAAGACACTATTCAACTCAAGATTTTCAGTATTTTTAATTTTAACAAACACAAACCTTATTTATCCAGAAATGCCCTTCGTGTTAGTGCTACCTTCAAAATGTGTTGCTTATTCCTCTCACATGAATATTCTAGAAGATCTTCAGGTATCTTCCTCTTTTGTCATTTTCAACTCCATAACCTCCTACCAAGATAGGTAATCTTCATTTTCTTCACTTCTAATACAGCAAAAGGCAACAGTTGGTGACAAACTGAAAAGACTAGTTGCAGACTTTAATCTTAGAATTGAATACTCTTATGTATCCTTTGAAAATGTCAAAATATTGTCAATTATTATGTAAGGCTGTCTGCATGAAGGAGTGGTATTTCTGGGTAAATTGGCTTAGAAAGAAAATAATGGAAATACACATTTCCACTCCCTAGGAAAGATGGTGGAAAAGCTTTTAATATGTACACAGTAGTATATAGCAAAAAAAAAAAAAAAGTCTGTTCGGAGCTGGCATCATCAGAAGCAAACTGGATTTGCTTCTTCCCTCTTTCACTTTGTTTTATGCTTGAGTGATTCCCTTGACGTCAGAATATAATATGTAGTGGAATGGAGAATCAAGCTGTCTTGAACTGCCTTCCTCTCTGACTTCTATTTCCTGAAGCATTTCATAAATGGGATACATTGCAGTCTAGTAGATCATTTCCCTCAGTGACCATGGCTCTACAAAATGATGTAAGGTAGAACGCCTTTTCCATGCTTCTTGTTCTCAAAGACTTTACTAGTACATTACCCAATGAGTCAGATAAAAGTCTGAACCTATCAGGCTGGATATGAAGAACTAATTTTAGTCAACCTCAACTAATTTAATAGTCCATTGAACTAGTCTGTTGCTGCTGTTGTATTTTGGAACACAACTAGTAGCAGGAAATAGTTGGGTTAGAATGTGAGCATGGCATTATGTACATCTCTCTTTTCTGCAGTTTATCAAGATGGCCTTAACCATTGACCTCAGCACTCTGAGGCACATGACAGCATTAATTTCAGTCCTCTAATTTGAGACGGGCAAGTCTGCAATTTCAGCAACACGGTAGCAACAACCTGGGGTTTTGAAGACAATTAAACCTCGGCTTCTTTCAACACTGAAGCCTTAATCAGCTTCAGAACAGCCATTTCACATTTCAAAATAACGAGATTAATATCCTTCTGCATTACAATCATGAAAGCTGTCATTCTGATATCTGTCTCTCCTTCCAAGAGATCACCAGAACTTGCAGAAGGAAGATCCTAATCTCTTGGTGTGTCTTCGTAGTAGACACCTGAATTACCTACAAACAAGCTAGCTTTTAAACAAGAAGTACAAAACAGCACTTCTGCTCATTGCCGGGGCAGGTCTAATTAGCTAAAGCACAGCATTGCACCCAGTGACTATGCTGCTTTTGGGATCTGTATTTTTAAGGACACTTGACTGAACCATATAGATACACCATTTTGTTCAGAGGTTACTGTCTGTAGTACATCATAGCTTAGCATACCCATCACCTGTGTGATTTTGTGAATAAGCAAGTATTGAATGAGATGTAAAATGTCTTCCACCTGTCTTTTGGAGGTTTGCATTAGTATCTTTTACCAAAATCAAAACTATACTGTGTAAATTTTTTTAATATGACAGTAAGCACACTGCAATGGATAAGCATTTAAATGCTGAAGAACATGAAAGCAAGTAGACCCAACATAGAAACGTTCATAAAATGCTTGAAAATCAGAAGTCCAAGGATCAACACTTGTTTTTCACTAGCCTTTATTCCCCATCCCATGAATCAGCCTGACAGTCTGGTTGTATTCAACCCTTTTTATCATTTTGCAACCTGTCATGTCCCATTTATAGTATATTGGCAGACTGATTCTCAAAGGAAAGAGGGTTTTGTTTACAGACAATTTTGGTTATCAGAGAATGGCATGCTTAGTAATCAGTTATCCTCCCCACATCTTTTTAATCCAGCAGCACTTACTGTGGGTAGAAAAGGTTTGTGATTGTGCATGTATATAGGTAAGTTTATACTGAAGAAAACCCCCTTTAAAGGGGTTCACCTGGAAAATTTTACTGTGTATGTAAACTTCCAATTTGTACTAAATTTTGAAGAATTCTCAGGCAGAAAGTTGGTGATCACACCCCATAAGCTTACTGTAACTAACAACTGCATCTGCTTCCAGAATGTCAGAAAGGAAGTGCTATCACCTATATATTGATGATAAACAGTGCAGAAATTTCATAGAAATATAAATTGTTTATAGCTACTTCATTTGAATCCAAACATGTTCTCAGCAGCTGACAAACAGGTCTTACAGATCCAGGAAGACTGTTTTTTAAAGACCTTTTCTGCTCTGTGTGCACACAAAAATCTTCCCTAAGATTTTTTTACTAAGCAATTGGCCTGTCAGAGAGCTTAAATGAAGTGAAATCTCCCTCTGGCAGTAGCTCCTTTGACGCAGTTATGTGGACTGTTCTGCTTCTGTGGTTCCTTAGCTGTGGGGCTCAGTCGTCTTTTTCTCCTCTTCTAGAAAGCTGCAATGAGTAGCTGAGTAAAGTTGTAATAGACATGCAGCCTTTTTTTTGCTTCCTGATTTCTCAAGTAGGAATTAATTAGAGAGCTAAATACCCTAGGCAAAGCAGTTTCTCTGATAGCCTTTACCTATAGGAGACAGAATTCTAAAGAGTATAGTATATCCACATCTACAGTATTTCAGCCTTCATTGTAACCAGAAGTTGTAAACTCTTAATGTTTTCTTGATTTATGATAGAAGTAATTCTGGCTTTTATGAAAATCAAACAAACCAACCTGCCAGACAGGACTAAAAATCTTCCTGAAAAGTCATTATTCCGAGGTAAACATTTTTATTTCTAGAGAAAATGAAAACAAATTTTTTAAATGTGAAAGTACTCATTCAGTATTTTTTACTAGATACTCTTTAATTTCTTCATCAAATTCTTATGCTCCAAACCCTTAAACTTTTCTCCCTGCTAAAGAGGGGCCCTATATGTATTAATACAGTTTTCACATATTACCAACACATAAAGATTTTGATTAACTTGTACAAAATACTTGATAAAGAGAATACCTTTCTACACATCATTTTAAGGCCCTTAACATTGTAATATATTATTATATTTAAGGAGCTTGCATGTGGATTGGAAAATTTAAAAATAATGTGGGAAAATCAGGCTTTACCTAAATATTAAAAGTATATGAGTGAGTAATTTTAGATACGAGGTTAATCAAAATAGATTATTCTAGCCTAGCTTATTTGCTGTCCACTAGAGGACAGCACTGCTTTTGTATCTGAATGCTGTAAAGTGAAAAAATATGTGCAGCATTTTCTTTCAAGCACAAACAGGAATCTTTTGAGCCAGTTGTTTAAACAGAAAACATTTAACACTTAAAAAATCTAACCAAACGGAAGAATATCTGATTTGAAAGATCTCTGAAGAGCTTTTATATTTTCATATGTTTTTGTAAGGTAGCTTACTTTCTTGGAAGTAAATAATTTTTTTTGCAAACTAAAATGTGTAGCCTGTTTTAAAAATGGACTTATGTAATTCTCAAATATTTACCATACTAAATGCCTGATTCTTTAAGAAAAATAAAAAAAATAAACCAAATGAGAAAACAAAGTAGATTGAGAATTATAGTGGTATTTTTTATACATGTATGGACCAAATATGTTGATTCAAGCTTTTAGCCAATTGAAGTTTTGGAGAAGAGGTATAAATACCAACATAAAAAAATGCTGGAATTTTTGAAGTAAAGGTAAATTTGAAGAATGATAAAAAGTTCATGCAGCATCTTTTTGGATGTGTGTCGTAGTGCTGTGTATTGAGCATTAAGTTTAGAAAACTCACTTGCATTCCTGCATTTTTGCTAGAGGTACAGTGCAACTGCTCACTGGCAGCTGAGGACGAACACAAAATCTATTTTGGCAATAGAACTACAAATTTTAAAAACATAGTACAGGTTTGACTGCAATCTACTTTACAATTTCATCATTTTATTAAAACCAAAAATAGTTAATATTGGTAATAACTGCATTATGGTAATGAGTTAAGTGTTTTGAACAATTTGTTCTGAGATAGCATTACAATCACATGACATACTAGAAAAGAGAAAATGTCAATTATCATAATATTATTTTTAAGGAAAATATTAGTCAAATTTTATTAATAATAACCAATGTTAGACAAGGGTTTTTTCCCAAGATATTAAACTTACCAGGTTAAAAAAAAAAAAAAATCTCTCTTTTTGTGATTGTACTTCTGCTTATGTTTTAGTATTAAGCTTACTCTATCCCCAGGTCAGAACTCATACATAGTAATGCTATTAGGTATAGTTCTTTTTCATGTTCTAATGCTTACACAGAGTGTGAATACAGGTAATTAGTAATTTAGCCAATTTTTAGATCAAATGTTAATTATAGAGTCAAACCTATACATGATAAAATTTATCAGATAAGGTGAAGATTCGGAGTAAAAAAAATGTAAATATTTTTGTTGTCCAATTAATAGACTGGGAGGTACTTCCACTTGTTCATTCTTATATTCACAAATTGAAGACAAATTCACAGCAGTTCAGTTTTTTTCACCGCCTTTGAATATATTCATTGCATAACTTGATTACACATTTGTCAACTTTGGACTAATTATTTTTCTACAGCTAGGGCAGGGCGTTGTGTCTTCTGATTGTCTTTCTTGCTAATAGGATTCTATCTGCTTCAGCAGGCAGTAATTGAAGGTTTCATGTACAAGATTTAAAGAAAAGGCAATGGAAAAAAAAAAGTTTTAGCCTCCATGGGCCATTATCACGGTTTCTGATAAGCAGTAGAACAGAAAAAGGAAAAAGCTTAGCTTGAAAAGAAAAAACAGAGAGGGAGAAAAGCACCCCACAGGAGAGAACTATGTTTTAATGCTGTTGAATTATGCATAACAAACCTACTCTGCTGTAAACAGTTGTCCTGATAGTGACCGTTCAGTTCTAAATTTAATATCTCAAATGTTGAATTTTAAAGAGCGGATTTTGAATTACTCTGTTGCTGTCTATTCACTGGTGTGGAATTTTCATAACCTTTCTGTATAAAATGCCTTTCCTGTATATTGTAGCTATCCTCTGTTTACAAGTAAAGGGAAAAACTTGCTAGTCTGTAATTAGGCTAGTCATCATTACAAAGCCAGTGTTTGGCAAATTCTGTCACATTGTGACATTAAACCGTTGGATGGTTAAACCATTGTATAGTTAATACCATTGAATGGTAGTAACCATTGTATGGTTAAACCACAACACTGGTGCTCTGTCGTTTCCCTTTATATCAACTATAAATCAGATACTTCTATGTGATAATCATTAGCAAATCTCATCTTCATAGAAAGTGACCAAGAATGTATACTTGATTTTTAACTCCTGAAAGACAAGTGACTTTCTAAAAATATACACTTCTTTCTTGATGTTGATTTAGAATTGATTCTTAATATATATTTCCTTATCTACTGACAAGTACTGTATTTATGGAGAAATAATCTGTGAAATCTTTTTTTTTTTTTCCGTGTCACATAGCCTCAGAGTATTTAACATTCATTTAAAAGAAACAAATATATTTGGAAAAATATGCCTCACATTGTTATGTGCCTAATCTTCTTGATTATTTTAAAATGGGAAAGCTATTAACAGTTGCAAATCTTCCTGAATATTTTTAATTAAGTAAAATCCATTTTATAATTAATATTATCGCAGAAAGAAAAACAGAAAATAATTCCAGTGTAGCGGAAAGAACCATCTTCAAATTATTAGTAAATATTTGGTTCTGTTTTCTGAATGGTATTCTCGTTTACTTTCTTCTTTTTTTCATGTTCACTGATGCATCATTTGTTGCAACAGAACCACGTTCATAATATAATGTCATATGTTAAGAGTTGTCCATAGGACAAGTCCTTTTGGACCTACGACTAACCAGCTTACAAGTTAGATTTTAATGTACTGCAGGGCCATTTCCAAGGCTTATTTCATTGTATGAATTCTGATAGGTTTTGTTATCTTTTTACAATTTTTGTTTAAATTCAAATTCTAACTTTTAAGGCAGTATCAACTTTCAGAAAAAGTAAAAAATAATTACTGACCTTGTGGGGAAAATAAAAGTTTCCTGCAAATAATAAATACCTACTATACTATTAGAGTGGTGATTTTTTGCTGCTGAAAGATTTTTATTTTTTTTTAATGGCCTTCTGGTCTAAGCATTTGGTTGAGCAGAACACAGATTTTGGAAAATCCAGGTGGGCTTTTGAAGGGTAAGCATAGAAATGTAGAAACATGTACTTAGTTGAAAAAACGCTACTAACCAAATCCTTCAGTGGCAGTATTTATAAAGTATCTAAATATTTAGCAAATCAGTTTCACTGTTAGTGTCTTCTAACCAAAGGTCAACTGCTTCCTTCCTTTGTAAATCTGTTCAGTTTCAGAGATCATACATGCATATTTGTATTATTATTATCTTTAGAAACAAAATTATCTTCCCTATTTTAAGGAGCAGATTTTGGTTTCTAGAATTCAAAATCAGTGGTAAACCCATTGTATGGCTGTTCCTCTATACACCCTTTTTAATGGTGAACTAAGTCATCCTGTATTGTTCCAATTCTTTTTTTGCACCAAGCAATTCCAGATCCGTGACCATTGATACAAACCAATTAGCCAATGCTAGTTATGCATACTAATGCTTTGTGTAAAATCATCCCAGTATCAGATCCTTTGCATCTTGCAAACCACATACAAACTCACATTTTATTGATTTTGTGTTTTGTTCAGATGTATGGAAAAGTACTGTTGATTCCCTATGTGATTTTGCAAATCCACATGTAAAAATGCCATTGCAAAACTCATCTCTGATGCTTGGGGCCACTTGGCTTTTGCAGACCGCTGATTTTGTATCACTTTCAGCTTTTAATAAGAGAGGGTAAAATCAAGCCTCGAGGCTATGAAACACGGTGGGAATGCCAACTACCAACCTATTTATGTGCATGCTCAGACATAATCTGCTTCTGTGTTGTCCCAAGACATAACTGTTAAGTAAATAAAGTGACTAATAAGACTATTGTTTCTGTAATTATCCCTTCCCCCTGTCAAAATCAACCACAGAAATAGTCATCTTCTACATCTCAGTCCGAATAGATGAAATAATTGATATAACTAGCTAAGTAGATAATTTTTATAATAGTATCGTTGTTTTAGAACCTCATATTAAAGGGAGAGGTCTTTGAATGTATCTATAATCCGGACAAAAGAAATAGATTGACCTGTGATGGGTGACATTAGAGAAGTGCCCCGTGTTTCCTTAATTAGTATAATGTGTTATGAGATTTTGGTATGAGTAGTCTAAAAAGAAAAAAGAGAAATTACTTCTCGTTTAAAGAGAACCTGCTTCCTGCTTAAGTGGCTAATATTTTAATTAAGTCTAGAGTGAAGTTTTTTTGAGTATCTCCTGATAAACTCCCTCCTTTATGTTGATGGTAATTAAACAGATCCCCAAGGGCTTGGGTTGCCGCTTTGCAAGGCCCATGCTAATTGTGAGACATGAGACACTGACCAGTTGGTTTGCTCTTGAATAGCCCACGGCGTGCTGTCAGCCCAGCAGTTTGATTTTTCTGTATTGTGAGCTGTTGTCAGGGCTAACTGGGTCCTATTGTGGCTGAAGATGTTGCGCAAATTGAGGCAGATGGCTCTGATTCAGACACGTGTCATTCAGAAAGAGGAGAGGAGATTGGCCCTGCAAAGTGGGGTCAGACTGGGTCACAGACCTGCTCTACACTTGTTAGTGTTTTCAAAAGCCCATGCGCAGCAACTTTGTTGTCAAGTAATCAAACGGGGGAGGGGGAGGCGAAGGGCAAGAAAAAACCCATGGTGTGCTCCTTGTGGAAGATGGAAGAGGAGGCTGTTGCCATCCTCTTCCTTCCCTTCCAGTCTCTTGGGCCTGGCTGTGCATGCAGAATGAATTAACAGGATTGACAGAAGTTCATTGTGCCTAAAATGGCTTTTCAGTCAATTGTGGTGCTTAAAAGGCTAGTTTTACTTTTAATTCCATGTAATTAGTGGATTCTTCATGTCTTGGAATTTAGTAATGGTGCATTAAACCTAACTTTTGTTTATGTGATTGGTTGGGGTTTTGGAGGGGTTTTCTTTGCTTTGTAGGATTTTTAATAATTCGAAAATATTTATAATTATTGGCCATATTTTTATATTAAATATTACATAGATAAATTCACAGAATAATTTGGTGTTTTGCTGTTACCATCATTTCAAATAATTGTGTTGGGTGTTTGTAACTTTGGCTGGGTTTACTTTGAATTAATTCCCAAGATGGCAGGAGTATGCACTTTTGTAGAAGTAAATAATTTTGCTTTTTGGAAGTGCTCTACTGCATTTAAAATAGTTGCGTTTTCTTTAGAGCACCAGATAATGACAGTTATCCATGGGAAACTCCATACAGCTGAATTCAAGTTGCCAATGTTCATGGGTGTTATAGATGAATTGAAGAATCAGAATTTACATAATTTTATTTAAATAGTGTTTAGTTTGTGCTATTAAATAAACAATTTTGCATGATACTTTTTTTTTCTTAAATAAAGAAATATTTACACAATGCTGAGTGCCTTCTATCTGAAGTATTTATGGAGGTTTTTATGGTTTATCCCCTGAAATACATTAATGAAATTGGAGGTATTTTATTTGAGCTCATTTAGCTTTTCCAGAAAGAAGTATTAGCAGTCTTTGACCTAAAGATCTTCAGTGATTTTTATCTTTTATTTTTACTTTCCCATCCAGGTTTGCTGCTAAGACTGTGCACAGTGAGTCACTGATGCTAGTCACAGTGGAGCTGAAGGAGAGCAATACAGCACAGCTCGTCATAAACACTGAGAAAACTGTGATTGGTTCTGTTCTGCTGCGGGAGCTGAAGCCTGTCCTGTCCCAGGGGTAACCTGCTTACATCTGGACTTCAGAATCTGGCACACAACAAAAGTGCCTGGCATCCGCTAGTGCTGCCTTTCATTTATAATAATAGCCCTTCCATCTGGCAGTGGGGGAAGAATACACTCTTGACATTCTTGTCTTCTGGTTTAGAATGCTAGTGTGTATCTATCATGTATGCAAGTCCTTTCCTTTTTTTCTGCTTGCTAACCAAAGAACATATATTTTACTGTCAGTTATCTGTGCTTTAAAATGTATTTCCCATTTGTTCTACCCTAGTCCTTCCCTCTCTGCTCCCTTCTTCCATTACCTTTCTTCCCTAATAGTTTTCCCCATTTTAGTGGACAAATGCTAGATAATAAAGTTCAAGGGAAATCACACTGCTTGAAAACTGAGTTAAAATGGCAGGTAGGTTCCAGCAACATAAACAACAACAATGTGGTTCAGAGAGGGCTTTTTGCATAAGTGTAAAAATACAAGAGGTGCAGGCAAGTGGTGTTTGCTTTCTGGAAATGCTTGTAAACCTGAACTTGTCTATTAAAAACATTGTTCCCGCCTATTGCCATTTTCTGAAATATTTCTGATAAGATGTCAATAAAGTAGTGCTATGAGCAGAGGCTTCCTCTTTCTTGTTTTCGTAGAGAACTGATAACAATAATCACTAGTATTGTATATAACTGGTTTATTAAAGTAAGTACAAGGTAGGATGCTACATACACGTCAGCGCCTATCATAATTTTCTGCTATGTGGATACACTTGTTAATAAACGAAGCCAGTAACCACCTATTTTCAAATTGGCCCATTCGTAAAATACTGATTTAATTATTAGGTGTATTACATGAAATACTATTAGACTATTGTGACAAATACTGTCATCTAGCTTAATAAATTATTCAGATCTTTGCTTCCAATTTCTTTTGTAAACTGAGATTAAAAAGTCTCCCACCTGTGCCTCTATTCAACTAGGGCTGAAAGGACCAACAGCCGTGAAGACTTTGTTGCACCCTGTTTTCTGCCTGTAGCCTGGGTGTCACTGATTTTCACCTTCCCTTCATATTCTGGTTACATGGTAGGACTGCAGATGCTGAGCTTTGTCATATCAGTTCTCCTCACTTCCACCATGGCTTTTCCTAGTAACTCATGGCTCTGCTACAGATGTTTTCATGACACTGAAAGGGTGTTTTGACAAGAGTACCCTTGCTCTGTCACCAGGACCCTTGCATGGTCCTTTGATGCTAAGTGGTGCTGGTTTTGTTTAGTTTGCTGGGTGATAGGAAGTACTGCTTCATCAGGAATGCTGCTTTGCTGCACAGTAGAAAATTCTTCTAAAATTTTCTACTAAAGGTGAAAGGTAGCTCCAATGTGTAGAAGAGTTTATTGGCAAATTCTGAAGAGGAATGGGGTTTTTTTGGTATCTAAATAGCACTTCTGTGAGAAATTAAGTTCTAGGTTTTGCTAGCACCCAAAATATACTCATATTTTTCAGACAAAAAACAAGAATCTGATGCCCTCAACAGAAATGTACATGTTCTTAATCAATGTTTACATTATTTTCTGAAGTCCTAATCCTGCAGTTAGTTTTTTTCTTGAATTGCAGTTTTCAAGTGTGGTGTTAAAGTTATTCAAACATGAAAAATTAATCATTTTAAAAAATACTGTCATCTCAGGGAAAACGCAGGTTGCTCTTAGATAGTGTTTGATAGTAAGATTCAGTGAGAAGGTAGTGAAAAAAGCTGCAGAACCGCACTTCTTGGGAAAAGACAACTCCAGAAGCTTTAGCCATGTTTGTAGAGGAGAAAACAAGAGGGGTTTTTTTTCAGCACAGTGTAAAGTCAAAGGAAAGCATATTAATACTCTCTAAGCTGCACATGGTGCTGAGTAATTTTTGCCTCCCTAGAGTAATTTATACACTTCAGTAGTGAAGCCCAGAAATGTGTGTAAGATATTTGGGGAGTTTCTGGTATTAATTTACATGTTTCAACACTTTCAGACTTGGTCCAATGGTTCAATAACTCTCAATGCAGGTATCTGGGCTGTGTGATTTGAAAATTCACACTGTCTTCCACAAATAGTAATTTGGAGAGAAACTTTATTTAAAGACAGATACTTAAATAGTGAAATATCCCTGCACATAATAAAGCTCTGCTCTTCAGGAATATAAACATGAACATATGTACATGTCATCAGAGTGGAAGTTGCACTCTGTCATAATTCAGCCAGTTAGCAGTAGTTAACAATAGCTTCTTGATTTTGCTGTGTGCTATTTTTATCCAATTTCTTCCATACTTTTCATCATTTATAGAGGCATATTATTAGGATGTGAAGTAGATGACTAGTCTAAATTGCAATCTAGAATTCACTTCAGAGTGATGTGCTTGTACCAGGTATCAGCAGCTCCTACCTCTGTGGGCAGGCTTTTCAGTCAAGAGCTGTGCATCAAGAACTACATGCTTCTGCAAGAATCTAGACCTGGGCAGACTTGGAGCATAACTGCATGCGCAACTTGGAGCACGGAAGTGAGGCATTGCAGGACTGGTGAGGTGGGTTTTGCTCACATGGTTAGGGAATTATATCAAGGTCTAGTTTATGGAGTGGAAGATGAGGGTTGATTACTTAAATTATGGAGAGTTCAAGTTCAGTGGGGCCTCCAGAAACATACGAAAACCGATGACAACTGCAAACTGACATACATTATGGTAATATGGGGTCTAGTTTTATTAACTACTTAATTCACTTAATTCAAGATAAGTAAAACTCAGAGACTCCAAGATTATTGTGATCTCATCCAAGCTTTAAAACTCATGCTGGTAATTATGGATTGAAGAATTATGCAAGAGGAGCAAGGGCAAACAAATGAAGTGAGAGATTGACGGTTCACCTGCTCTTTGCTCCGTGATTTTTTCCACACGCATACATGCCAATTTGTGAAGAGGTGTAAGGTTTGGGGTTTTTTTTCTCTCTTCTTCATAACTGAATTTTCTAATTCAGTTATTCCAAAAGAACTCAAACCATTTGGAAAGAATAAGGTATGGAGAAGAGTTGTTACATTACTTTGGATAGCAGAATATAAATGTCAGCTTGATGCATGACAGTCAAAATAAGAATTTTTTTTCCTCTTCCTTTCACATTTTATGATGTTGTATAAAAGGATAATTTTTTTTCTGCTTACCATGCTTTAATTCTAATAACTAATTTCTGAAGAAAAATAGCAGAAGTAGAAATTGGCCTAGAGTTAGGAACAAAACAATGGAAGATATAAATAGAACACCATGTGAAAGGATAGTGGAAATAATGAAAGTGTTTTTAGGGCAGGGACATGGTACACTATATGAAATAATGAGTGGTATGGAAAAGATAAATTGGGCTTTCTTGATCGTCTTTTCTGCTAACTCAGGAACAAGGTGGCATTCTGTAACATTTCTAAAGCAGTATATGTAAATTGGAAGAGGGACTTAACTTTTTTCTCAGTTTTTAACCACAACAGGTACTTAAGCGCTGGTCAACCGCTGTATCAAGGTAACATAATGTTTACTAAAAGGAACAAAGTTGACTCAGAGGGGGCGGCGCCAGGAGGAGCAGTACCGCCCTGGCTGGTTAAAAACTTGTCCCAGGGAGCGTGAGCGGCCGGGAGCGCGGCAGACAGGGTGGGTTCGAGGCAGTTTGCGCGGGCAGACAAGCAGGATGGTGAGCGGGATGGTGAGCGGGATGGTGAGCGGGATGGTGAGCACTCGCCGTATGACCAGGGCTCGGTCTGGGAGCTGTGCTCTGGCTGCCCTGGTGGTGGCCAGTGTAGGCACCCAGACAGAGCCGATGGGAAGGGAGGCTGCAGTGCAGAGCTCGGGGTGTAGAGAGCGCCTGCACTGCTCTCCTGGGTGGAGGGAGCACAATGGGCAGGGCTGCACTCGGTGCTCCCTGGTGGAGGTCCTCCCGCAGCAGGTGGCTGAGCTGCGGGACGCTGTTACTGGGCTGGAAGGTGTCAGGGAAGCTGAGAGGAAGCAGCAGTGCTTGCTCCAGGACCAGTCTGTTGCAGGGGCTTCAAGCGTCCGCTGTCGCTCATGCAGGAAAGGAGGCCGCTAACCCAGGGAGCTGGGAAACAGGAACAGAAAAAAACAACAAAAAAAGGAGGAAGAGGACAACTAAAAGCAAGGGGCTTCCTCCTAAATCTGTTGTCCCCACCCAGAACCACTTTGCTGTCCTGCAGGGGGCTGATGAGGAACCACGCTCCCACCAGGAACAACCGGCTGATGCACTGGTGAAGAAGATCACTACTGGTGCTGCCAGGAAAAAGTGGTGGGCCATAGTAGTAGGGGACTCTACTCTGAAAGGCACAGAGGCACCCACGTGTCGGCCTGACCCAGGCTCAAGGGAGGTGTGTTGCCTACCAGGGGGTCGGATCAAGGGTGTTGCAGGGAGGCTGCCTGCTCTAGTTGGTCCCACTGACTATTACCCACTTCTAGTGATCCATGTGGGTGCTACTGATATAGACAGCAGTAGCCCGGAGAACATTAAGAAGGACTACGGAGCTCTGGGAGAGGTGGTTAGGGGCTCTGGAGTGCAGACTGTCTTTTCGTCAATTCTCCAGGATACAAGAGAGGACCTGAAAAAGGCTAGGAGGATTGGCCAGGTTAATAAATGCTTAGAAGGGTGGCACCATAGTCAGGGGTTTGGGTACCTTGAACACGGGACTCAATTTAGTAGGCCAGGTCTACCGGGGGCTGGTGGAGCTGGTCTGACAAAGGGAAGAGTGGATTTGGTAGGAGACTTGCCAGACTGGTCAAGGATGCTTTAAACTAGATGTGTTGGGGGATGGGGGCATCATTCCATCCCAACACTCCCAGTCAGTTGCCGGCACCTATAGTAAACATTCAGAGCAACGCAGAGATATTCCAGCTGCTCCAGCCAATGAGCCAGCTTCAATTGGAGCTTGGCTCAGATGCCTCTATCCAAATGCCCATAGCATGGGGAACAAACAAGAGGAATTAGAGATGTGTGCACATCCTTGGGCGTATGATATCATAGGCATCACAGAAACATGGTGGGATGGCTCCTATGATTGGAGTGTTGGAATGGAAGGTTACAGGCTCTTTAGGAAAGACAGGCCAGGTAGGTGGGGAGGGGGAGTTGCTATTTATGTTAGGGATAGGCAACAGATTATGGAACTCTGTCTGGGGACAGGTGAGCAGTCGACAGAGAGTTTGTGGGTCAGGGTTAAAGGGAGAACAGTGGTGGGTGACATTATTGTGGGGATCTGTTACAGACCGCCTGACCAAGAGGACTCGGTAAATGAAGCACTCTGTAGATGGATAGGATCAGCCTCATGCTCATAGGTCCTTGTTCTCATGGGGGACTTCAAACAGCCTGGTATCTGTTGGAGGGACGATATGGCCTGGCATGAGCAATCCAGGAAGTTCCTCGACTGTGTGGAAGACAGCTTCCTTCTGCAAGTAATAGAGGAGCAGACAAGGAGAGGTGCCATGCTTGACCTCATGCTCACCAACAGGGAAGGGCTGGTTGGAAATGTGACGCTCCAGGGCAGCCTTGATTGCAGCGATCATGAGATGGTTGAATTCGAGATCCTCAGGGCAGTGAGAAGAGCGTGCAGCAAGCTCACTGCCCTGGACTTAAAGAGAGCAGACTTTGGCCTCTTCAGGAGCCTGCTTAGTAAGGTTCCATGGGATGTAGCCCTAGAGGGCAGGGGGGCCCAAGGCTGTTGGTTGATATTCAAGGATCACCTGCTGCAAGCTCAGGAGTGTTGCATCCCAACTAGAGGGAAGTGGTGCAGGAGGGCCAGGAGACCTCCTTGGATGGATAAGGAGCTGCTGAGGAAAATTTGAAGGAAAAAGATGCTTATAAAAGGTGGAAGCAAGGACAGGCAGCCTGGGAAGAATAGATGGAAGCTAGGGACCAGGTTAGGAAAGCTAAGGCCCACTTAGGATTAAACTTGGCTAGGGATGTTAAGAGGAAGGGATTCTGTAGGTACATTGCAAATAAAAGACAGGCTAGGAACAACGTGGGTCCCCTCCAGAAGCTATTGGGAGAAGTGGCTACCCTGGATTTGGAGAAGGCTGAAGTTCTCAATGACTTCTTTGTCTCAGTCTTCACCGGAAAATGCTCTGACCATACCACCCAAGTCTTGGAAGGCAGACACAGGGACTGTGAGAATTAAGACCTTGGGCCCACTGTAGGAGAGGATCAGGTCTGAGACCATCTTAGGAGCCTGAACGTACTTGAACAAGTCCATGGGACGTGATGAAATCCATCCGCGGGTCCTGAAGGAGCTGGCAAATGAAGCTGCTAAGCCACTGTCCATCATATTTGAAAAATCATGGCAGTCAGGTGAAGTTCCCGACAACTGGAAGAAGGGAAATATAACCCCCTTTTCAAGAAAGGGAAGATGGATGAGCTGGGGAACTACAGACCAGTCAAGTCTTACCTCGTCCCTGGCAAAATCTTGGAGCAGATTCTCCTGGAAGGCATGTTAAGGCACATGAAAAACAACAAGGTGGTTGGTGACAGCCAGCATGGCTTCACTAAGGGGAAGTCCTGCCTGACCAATTTGGTGGCCTTCTATGATGGGGCTACAGAACTGATGGACAGGGGTAGAGCAGTTGATGTCATCTACCTGAACTTGTGCAAAGTGTTCAACGCTGTCCCACACAACATCCTTGTCCCTAAATTGGAGAGATATCAATTTGATAGGTGGACCACTCCGTGGATAAAGAACTGGCTGGATGGCCACACGCAAAGAGTTGTGCTCAATGGCTCAGTGTCCAGCTGGAGACCAGTAACGAGTGGTGTCCCTCAGGGATCGGTGTTGGGACCGGTCTTGTTCAACATCTTTGTCAGTAACATGGACAGTGAGATTGAGTGCGCCCTCAGCAAGTTTGCCGATGTCACCAAGCTCTGTGGTTCGGTTGATACGTTGGAGGGAAGGGATGCCATCCAGAGGGACCTTGACACGCTTGTGAGGTGGGCTGATGCCAACCTGATGAAGTTTAACCATGACAAGTGCAAGGTCCTACACCTGGGTGGGAGCAATCCCAGGCACAGCTACAGGTTGGGCAGAGAAGAGATTGAGAGCAGCCCCACGCAGACGGACTTGGGGGTGTTGGTCAATGAGAAAATGAACATGAGCCAGCTTCAGTGTGTGCTTGCAGCCCAGAAAGCCAACCGTATCCTGGGCTGCATCAAAAGGAGCGTGACCAGCAAGTTGAAGGAGGTGATCCTGCCCCTCTACTCTGCTCTCCTGAGACCTCACTTGGAGCATTGTGTGCAGTTCTGGTGTCCTCAACATAAAAAGGACATGGAACTGCTGGAACAAGTCCAGAGGAGGTCCATGAGGATGATGAGGGGACTGGAGCACCTCCCGTATGAAGATAGGCTGAGAAAGTTGGGTCTGTTCAGCCTGCAGAAGAGAAGGCTGCGTGGACACCTCATGGCAGGTTCCAGTATCTGAAGGGGGGCTATAGGGATGCTGGGGAGGGACTCTTCATTAGGGACTGTAGTGATAGGACAAGGGGTAATGGGTTCAAACTTCAACAGGGGAAGTTTAGATTGGATATGAGGAAGAAAATCTTTCCTGTAAGGGTGGTGAGGCACTGGAATGAGTTGCCCAGGGAAGCTGTGAATGCTCCATCACTGGTGGTGTTCAAGGCCAGGCTGGACATAGCCTTGGGTGATATGGTTTAGTGTGAGGTGTCCCTGCTGATGGCAGGGGGGTTGGAACTAGATGATCTTAAGTTCCTTTCCAACCCTAACTTTTCTTTGATTCTATGTTTCTATGAATATGCAGATATATGTTGGGTAGGATACAAAAAGCCATAAGGGCTCTAAATCTTGATCGGAGGCTTAGGCCAATATCGTGGTTTAAGTCCAGCAGCTAACTCAGAAGAGAGAGCAGCTGCTCTCTCACTCCCTGCCTTCTTCCTCCCCCCGCTGCCAGAGGGGTGGGAAGAATAGAAAGAATGTAACTCCCACCGGTTGAGATAAGAACAGTCCAGTAACTGAGGTATAACACAAACCACTGCTGCTACCACCAATAATACTAATGAAAAGGGAAATAACAAGGGAAGAGAATACAACCGCTCACCACCCGACAACCGATACCCAGCCCCACCCGAGCAGTGATCTAATCCTTCTGGGCAACTGCCCCCAGTTTATATAGTGGGCGTGGCGTGCTGTGGTATGGAATAACCTCTTTGGGCAGTTTGGGTCAGGTGTCCTGTCTCTGCTTCCTCCCGGCTTCCGCTCCTCCCTGGCAGAGCATGAGGCTCAGAAAGTCCTTAGCCAGAGTAACCATTACTGAGCAGCAACTAAAACCATCACTGTTATCAGCGCTGTTCCCAGGCTGAAAGTCAAAAACACAGCACTACACCAGCTACTAAGAAGGAGAAAAATGACTGCTACTGCTGAACCCAGGACAGCCAATTACTCGTATTTGGTGATAGGATAAAATCCTGTTGCACATTTTGTTTAACAATGATCCCTTACCATAATTAGTTCTCTTTTTTAAATGTTCAATTACTGAACTGTCTAGTCTTGCGTACAATATCTTATATGCTTGAATTAATTTTAACTTGATACTTAAATTCCCTCACAAGGATTCTGGTAAGTTACATGAATCTTCCCAAGCCCATATCCATCTTTCAGTGGGTGCATGAAACAAACATATGAGAACCTGACTGTGTTCTCACTTTCTGTCAATTTGTCTTACTCCTCTTCCCTGTATTTTTGTTGGGCCTTTTTTATCATAAAGTGCATGTTTTTATAATTCTCATGCGTTACATTAAATGTTTTGTGGTGCAGACAGCAGGCTTTGCTGTGTTTGCATAGTGTAGTTTCATTGCTGATAGAAGCCTTTGTGCACAGCCCTGATAAAAGCAATGCTTCTGTTCAGGTTATTTTCCTATTATCTGTTGTGCTTTATGTAGCACAGTCCAGTGAACCTGTTTGGAAGAGAAGGAGCTAGCGAGCACTGCATTTCCAGTCCCACAGCTGACCGATTTTGCTTCAGAAGGTACAAGGTGAACTACTCTTCAGTGACTGGTGACTAAGCCCATACTGTGATCATACTGCCTCAAGTCCCAATCCCCTTGAATGCCTGTGTACATTCTGCTGCATGTACACATATCTATACAAGAGTGTTATTCTAAATTCCTTTTTCACATTGTGCCAAATAAAACAGAGGCCTCTAATGAGTTTTACTGGCTTCCACCACTGCTTTTCCAGTCCTTTCCAGCCTGCTCTCACCCTGCCCCTGGCTACATACCTTCTCCTTTGCCTGTCTTCTCAGTTGTGGCTTTCACAGGAGAGGCGAAGAGGACAGCAGCTCGCCCTTAGCACTGTCTGATGGAGCGTCTGTGTTCTGAATCACCATCCTCATCTCCATGCCTGCCTCTGGCTCAGCCAAGATCTGTTGGTCTCTCCTGGTAAGGATATAGACTAAGCACTGCAAAATCAGCTCCTCCAAGAAAGAACAAGAGCTGTTCATGCACTTGAGTCCTCCTTGCCCTCCCGAGGATGTGTTAAATTTTGCATTTTAAAAGGTGACAATGCTGGTGGACTCTGGACAGGCGGTGGGAAGGTGGTGGAATTCTTCCTTTTGTACCAGGCACACCATTTTGCACCCATTCAGCTGCTGTCATGGCAAATGGCAGCAGGTCAGGGAGATGGCTGGTAAAAGCAAGGGAGCACCCTGGTGCTTCAAGTTGCCCCTCTGAGCTTCAGCCTTGTTTGGGGCTGTGGGACACCCACCAGCTTGGGCTCAAGGCAGCACCTGGTGTCCAGCAGCTGTAGCAGAGTGGGCAAGGAAGGCACAGGGATGGCAGGAGCCTTGCAAGAGGCAGTGTCTGATCTTCTCTTGCAACGCATCACATCTGACCACAATAGATGGTCACCTCTAGGCACCACCAGCAGCCACAGGACTTCCACGTTCACAGGGCTTTGAGGCCTTGACACTTTCAGCTGATACCAGAGTGGCCCCCAGTAGCTGGCAGGGGAGGGTGCAGGCAGGCCAGCAGAGAGGCAGCAAGCCCTGTTCCCTGAACTGTGACTGGAGGCTTGCATGTAATGCACCTCACTGCAGGGGACACTTCCTTCTCTTCACAGATGGTGTTTTGCACACAGAATAACTTGTCCCTGCTGCATTTGTTGTTTCCTATCACTCTCATTTTGTTTTGCCCTGATTTCGTATATTTGCATGAGGATGTTTAGCCATTTAGTTGCACTCTGCATGTGCACCGCATAACATACCAGCACTTGCCGAATCATCTTTGGAAAGTAAATGGTATTCCATATGGCTTTAGAACATCAGTTGGGAGGGAAGTTGAAGAGATTAAAAAATTACCAATTCAGTTAAGTTTTTAAACTGTTTTTTCCAATTCTGGCAAAAAAGTAAGTATCCCTCCCACTTGATAGCATTGATTCCTCCCTCAGCTGTCTTTATTCAGATATTTGTAGATCCATGCTCTAAAGCAAACCAGCAGCATCATTTGGGTTTAAAGACCTCAGAAAGTTTCTGTGAGGCTGCAGTGTTTTGGTGGGATGTGGAGTACTGACAGGGCTTGGAGCATAGCTCTCCAGACATTTGGAATTGGCATAGCTAAGAGCAAGTGTACCCTAGTGGGATGGAGGGGGAGCCTTTCCATTCTTCTCCTTATTGTAGCAGCACCATGCCAGAACAGCACCAAAATGGCTCCTTTTATCAGGGGCACGGGGAAAGGAAGGGCACCTCTTTGATATGGGGTCCAGAAGAAACTGTTTGCTCCAGGCAGATCTGCAGGCCTCTGCCAATGCCTGGGTTTTGGCAAAGTTAGTTGATGGCTGAGCTTCACATAATTGAAAGTCATTCTGATCCTGCACTGTGGCATAATTGCTTAAAAAACTATGTTATTTGATGATTAAGATTCTGGAGTGAATTGTGTTCTTTTGGGTTCTTGCACTGTTTCTCCATCAGGGACTTGGTTTCAGCGGTGTGCAGCTGCTGAAGCTGATTTACAGTGCTGCGGCTGTGGCTAGTCATAAATAAATCCTCTTATATAGTTGTTACGAACACCTGTTAGATCATCTGTCAGCAAAGCGCTGTTCACATTTATCATGGTGCGGTAGTTATTTTACCTCAATCCATTTCCGACTGACTCGGCCTCCATCACTGGATTACTATTACCACACCATAATCGCTCGTTTCCACTCCATGTTACAACTTGCAGATAAAAGATTTCACTACTTGGCCAAATTTCATAAATAAAGGAGCAGTTCAGTGCAGTAAAAGTTTATTTTTGTCATCATTTGTCACCCCATTATTCTATAAATCAAATGGAATAGCGCTATTGCTAACTCAGGCGTTGCTGTCAGCCCTAGGCATGGAAATGGTCCGTTTCTTCTTTTTAGATGAGATGACATGTCTTTCAGACTTAACTGGCTTATGGCTTTGTTTCACCCATTTTATTTTATCGGCCCTTCAGAAAAATCCTTGGGGACCGGAGAGACTAAAGGAATAAAATGGAATCAGAAAACACAGTAAAACATGCTGCTTTAGCTGTGTTATGTACATTTCCCACCCCTGCAATCATTCATTTACGAACTCCTCCACAAAAATAATGGATCTGGATATAAACAGCCCCTCAAAGCATTCTCTGGCTTTGTGCAGGTTTTACCACTCACGTCAAACCATGGGACTTACAGGGCTCTAAAGAGGGTGCTTCAGAGTCCTGCTAATGTGTCTGTTCTTAAATGGACTTCCAACCTGCGCAGGGTGCGTTGTGGGGTTGTGCTTTTGTTTTGAAGATCTGAGCTGATGAGTCACATTTTGGGGTCCAAAGAAGCACTTTTCTACGCAGTTTCGCAAATAGAACCCTCAGGATAGTCTCCAGCACCTTCCCAGGCACAACTTCACAGAAATGTTGTTTGCTTTATTCCCCCAATGATTTCTTCACTCTAAGTATAAAATCTGCTCCTGGGCCATACCCTGATTTTTTGGCCCCATGTCCATTATAGATGCTTGGGTGTTTGCTTGATTTATGAGAAGTTAGAAGATGATTCTCAAGACTAAATTTTGAAGAATGCAATATTCCTTGGTTTAAAAAGAACTGGATAGGATGATGATAAAGGGATGGAGTAATAGAAAAGGGTTTATAGTTAATATTATACTTCTGAGTTGGTTCTAATTCAAGTTACATTCTTCATAGTCATTATGTAGCTCGTAAATTCAATAAAGTGTTTTACTATTACTATAAAAATGACAGGAAGGGGGGTTTTTATGTTGTAAGTTTCGTTAGTTGCTCTTCCTGTTTTATGTTGAAGTTCTCAGGCCATTATGTCATTAAACTCCTTGGAGTCTGAAGGGCTTAGGCCCCTCCATTCCTTATTGCTGGTGCAGTGCCTGCTGCAGGACAAATGTCTGTGTGGTCAGTCTCTGCTTTCCCTCATCTTCCTTGCTGATGACTCTCTTCAGTTCCATTTTGGCATTGGTTTTCATTTAGGAGACCAGGTACCTGCCTTTGCGAGAAGGCAATGGGATTTTCAGGGTGGCTTTGGCCCCACTTTGGATTCTGAGCTCTGGACATCAGTTCTCACCTGTGGCTGAGCTACTCACACATAAAAATGACTAAACCCTCTTACTGTAGTTGGTTGTGGGTGGCTGTGGGAAGAGCCTGCTGCCAAAAAGGAATGCTGCGCTGTGGAAATAAAATACCTTCGGAGAGCTCATTTTTCCCTTTGCCTTCCCAGAAAGACTTGTTGTGACTTTTCTCCATCTATCTTTGCTGTAAAGTTGCAAGCTCGTCTTTGTTCAAGAATCTTGTTCAGTTCTGCAGTGGGAAAATGCTTGCAAATACAGTTTTGTGCGTTTACTGGGAGGATCTCTGAAGGCAAATCGAGGAGGGATTTTGCTTTTTCATTAGTGAGGGGGAATTTTTTTTCAAAGGCACTCTATGATTTCTCTTATTTCTGCTTCATTAAAGGAAAGAAGTGTCAAATATCTGACTCTAGAGTCTTTGCTTTCTCCAGATGTTTGTTTTGCACACAAATAATCTGCATGAAAACCACAACTGCTAATTCAGTGGCAAGAGTGCATCAGGACCCTAATCTAAAACCTCCCAATCCATCCAGCTGTCCGGCATTTGCTATTATAGGGCACCAACAGAGAAATGAGGCTGTGGCTTTATCACTGCACCCTGGGTGACAACTTGATTTTCTGCTTTCACTGCAGGCAGCAGCAGCCCAACATGATGGGGCTGTTAATTTGCGCATTTCATGGTGTCTGTCAGGGGGCTGGGTGAGGAGGGTTTCAGGGGAAGGGAATGGAGCATGTCCCAGCCTCGGAAGCACCTGTCTGCATTGACGGCACAGAGCACTTCTTATTAGCGTGCAGGTCTCTAAATGCAGCCCCAGGATGACAGCCTGGCATTCCCAGCACCCACACAGTGTGACAGGCGCAGGCAGCCGGTCCCATTGTTTGCCCTTGATGAGCATGTCATTAATGGAAATGGAAGAAAGTGAGGGCCACATCAGTATTCAAATAGCCTCCATCCTCTCTGCCATTCAACTGCCTGGCTCAGGCGGCTGCAGATTTCCTTCTGCAGCTCCACTTACACATTTTCACAGATTTATTCCCATTGCATACAAATCCCCTCCATGTGGCTCTGGCCCCATGTCACACCACTCCTCTCACATGAGCAAACATGTTCTTCAGCATCATCTGATTGCCAAAAATAAAGTGGGGATTTTCCCCTTCCTTGCTGTTTTGTGAATTGCTAAGATGCCATTAGCAAATACTTGCTACTGACAATCCAGGAAATAGAAGGTGCTATTATTTAAACTTGAAACATCAAACAAGGGCCTGATGTATTGTTTATAATGTTCTTATTTGCTCCCAAGCAGCTATTGATGCTTGTATCTGTGTCCTATTTCTTGATAATAGATTGCAATATATTTGTTTTGGAGCATTTCGCCTGGTAGGTATGGAAGAAGAGGATTACAGGCAGAAGAGATAAAAAGTAAAAAAATCTATATTCCTCCTTAATGGCAGCCTCACTGGAAACATCAGTAAAGTCAGGCTGTTCTCCCTCAAAACCCTCTTTCAAAATTCTGTGCTTAGACGGTAGCTGGACCACAGGTATGTGGAAACCCACACCCATCTTGCTGGGCTGCACCACTTCAGGCTGCCTGTACCCCTCTGATTTTGCACAATGCAGTGTGAGCTCTTCGGGATCTGGTAGTATGCTGGCATTCTGTGTTTTGATGGCATGGACCACAGCAGGATGTGGGTTGATGATTAGTTCTCCTGAACACTCCAGCAAAGCAAATAACACAGCATCATAATTCAGCTGGTATGAAGAATGTCTCTTGAGCACACTGGCATCTGGCCAGATCTTAAATGTATGTTTCTGTGCTTTAGTTTTGTGTTAGTCTGTTTCTGTAATAATATAATTAGTGCTCACAGGGGAGGCTATTGACACTGCCACCAGGATCAGTTTGTTCTTTGCAGTATTTCCAAATCGTTCTTGTTACACATCCAACTTGCAGGTCGGATATGGTACCCCTTGCCTTTTGTCTGCTCCTGTCCTCTCCAGCCAGTGATTAAGCCTCAAATCTGAAGCTCTCTCTGCTAATAAAGGCTGGAGCCAGCAACGAATGAACGCTGCTGGGTGATTTCCAAGCCTTCTTACATTTTGTAACCCTCTTTAACCCCAAGCGGCGTGGGAGAAAGTGAGCCTAGAGATATTCCATTGGTCAATTCCAAAACAGATACCACAGGACTAAATAGCAGAAGCAAAGCTGTTGTAATATGTTTTGATAAGCAAAACAGCTGTCAAACCCCTGTCCTTCCTTCCAGCTACTGCTCTGGACTCAAAAGTTCTCCTGGGATGTGAGAGCATTGATTCCTGTGTGTATTTGGCCTGTTAGGTGCTTCTCTTCCACTGGTGACTGTGGGGACTACCCCAGCACCCTCTTTCCTGCAGCTTGGCTCCTGGCATCACTGCAGCAGTGATGTCCATCTGTTTTTGGCATTGATCCCTGTGAGGAGGATGATGGAATGATTGGGTTCACATTAAGGTACCAGGTGCATCACTACAACTTCTGTGGGCATGGGTGCACCCTCTTGCCTTGGCTCATACTACTTCCTCTGCTGGTCTTTCTTTTGCTGACCAATTCAGACCACAGAATATGACAATATCATGCTCTTCTGTTCGTGTGTGCAGTAATTTGTGCAATAGCACTCTGATTTCAACAGGAGCCCCTAGGTGTTGCTGTAATATAAATAATAATTGCCTCTGGGGATTAAATCAAAGGGCACCAGAGGGCAGCTAAAGCTGAGTGAGACCAAGAGAAGAAATCCATGAGTTGTTTCTCATGTTTAGAATGATTAATAATTTCTGCATAGTTTAATAACTCAACAAGTTGTAGAAACGGCATTTAATCAGGCTGCTCCAACTAAAAAGCCTTTCCATTACTTCCATTGGTTAGCAGCTAAGGGTCAGTCTTCCTTCGCCAGCAATACATCTACAAAGAGCTGTAAGGATATGCTGATAACTTTAAGATTAAAGCTGACCATGGTATTATGGCAAGACAAGTTCCCTCTTCTGAGCCATATCCACAAGCACTGTCCAAACCAAAAACGAAGGCAGGAGGTTCACCTGGTTAGAAGCAGAAAATTTTCAAAACAAACATATGGAAACATTGTATTCTAGAAGCCAAAATGTCAGCATCTTTGATATCAATGTAAAAGCATTTTATGTGGCAACCATCCTGCAACAGTGTCTTGCAAAACGTACACATTAGGGACAACAGGGAGAAGTTAAGAAAAACAGTAAATCCTAATCTGGAGGAATCAGCTGCTGTTCCGCTTTTAAAGATAAGCCCCCGTCCTTTTAAAAGTAATTCAAGAGATGTGGCAGATACATTCCCAACATAGCATCAGGAGGAAGAGCTAACAAATGGAGATCAGACATGCAGAGAAAGTTTGTGGGGTATATTTTTAGAAGTAATGAGTAATTTTAAATGCATCAATAGAGACTATAGGTAGTACCTGATCTTCTCAGTTCAGTTCTCTGAGAAGCAGATCCCTAAGCCATCTTCAGTTGGGCACCTTAAAAGCTGAGACAAATGGAAAGTCTGCATCCATCTGTACCAAAGGCTTGCGGGTAGATCTCAGTCCAAGTTTGTCAGAAATGTCATTATCTCAAGCAGACTTTATCTCCTTGAGAAGAGATCATGGTTGCTCCATTGTATCACCTTCACCTGCCATGGAGCCATCCATATTGTGCTTTACTGCTTATCCCTAATATGTATTCAGTATAGAAGTTGATAATTTATTTTCTTTGAACCACTCAAGGGTAGATTTTCTCTCTGGCTATGCAATTCGGAAGATCTGTGGATGAACGGTTCCAGATTTGTCATCTAGGGAGCAGATCTCAGTGCACAGACAGCAGTGTCCCATGAGCAAGAGGACAGCTTCACAGTCAGCACGCAGTATTTTAACTTACCATAGGCCACTGTGCTCTGCTTTCTAGGGAAGGTATCACTTTCCCTATGTATATGATACCACATAATGATACAGAGGCTGTATCATTCCTGCATGGAGGATAATATAAGAGACTTCATGCAACATGCAAACTGCTCTTGGAACATCTAAAAGACCATTGGGAAGATGAAGGAGTAGCTTGTTCCCCATGCCAATGATGGGTATGAAGTAATATAGTAAAGCTCAGTTTAGGCACAGGGAAGTTACCTGATAGTAGGACAGTGCCGCTACACAGCAGGCTGGCTGGAGAGGTTATGGAGGCTCCAGAACTAGAAATCATTACAAGGTCAGGAGACAATGACATACCATAGAGCTGGTCTTGCTTTAGGACACAGATGAGATGATTTCCAGTCTTTTTAGGATTTTTTTCTGTGAATGTGGAAAGCACACCTACAGTCTGGTTGATTTTTCATCCTAATGTACTCCTTGCTTAGGTTTATGTAATTGGACAATGTGACTGGGGAACAGAAAGTGGGTTTGCCCAGTTGCTTTCTGTTTCGCTCTTTCCTGTGCTCCCATTTTCGGGCCAAGTTTCTGATTTTTCCTTTTCTTCTGGTCTGTGAAGTGGTCAAACAGACAATTATGAAGATGTGGAGTTGCACGTATTTTGAATTAAGATTACCTACTTTCTGGTACTCAGTTGCTACTATGTGGTAGCCATCAGTTACTGATTTTTCGTATCACTGAGTGCTGTCAACATCTACCTTTTCAGAGGAGCAAAGGAATTCTGTGCTGCATCTCTATAACACAATATTTTGCTGGCCAGAAGTACATGCTTCTCAGCAGGTGTAAAAGCTTTGTAATGAATGATTAATCAGGAGCATAACACAGTCTCTGCTACTAATTTTCTTGATGCACACATATTTCACTGTTGTTACATTCCATCATATCTGTCTTAACATCTCTGTGCAATCGTCCTTTCTCACGGCCCTATTGGCAAAGCAGGTCTCTATAGCTTGGCATCCATTTTCATTGCTTCAGCTTTTCTGTTCATCTTTCCATCCAAAAAGTTGCAGTTTTTTTACCAAGCACTTGAGTTACTTTGCTTCAAGGAAACAATCAGCAAAACCCCCATTGTTTATGTTGGCTTTTTCAAAGTTCTTTTAACCATGCAGAAAGTTTGGGGATCGATTTCCAGTGACCATTTAATATTGTTGGGTTTTTATTGCATATTTTCCTTCAAGACTTAGTGCTTGCCTTCAATTTTCATCTTGTGTGGAGCACATTCATCCATCTTCTCTTACCATTTTTTCCTTTTGGAGTTATAATAGCTGTAAGCATAGTTTTCAAGGAAGTCTCAGTTCACTGCTCCACATCTAAAGGCTCTTCTGACTGAGCAGCAGAGCACAAGGGAAAGAGAAAAGCTGTTGCCAGTGCATTGCTTCCAGCAGCCTTCTCACTGGAAATGTGGCGCTTCCCAGTATCCGAACATGGAAACTTCAGTGAGCACTGGTGTGGCTGGCAGTGTGCTGTGGTGTCTGCATCCACCTCCTAAGGGAACAGTGCATTTGTTACTGCACAAGTTATTGAAAAGTGATTGAAAAGATGTGCTTTTTTCTCTGTGTGTGCTTTGAATTGAAATTTCCTGTATCCTTCTTCCCATCTGGTGCTTTGTTTCAGCTGCAGTTAGAAGGTTTATGTGGTGAGTTGACCCTGGCTGGACGCCAGGTGCCCACCAAAGCTGTTCCATCACTCCTCTCCTCAGCTGAACAGGGGAGAGAAAATATGATGAAAGGCTTGTGATTCGAGATAAGGACAGGGAGAGATCACTCACCAGTTATTGCCACAGGCAAAGCAGACTTAGGTTGGGGAAAATTAATTTATTACCAGTCAAATCAGAGTAGGATAATAAGAAACAAACCCAAATCTTAAAAACCCCTTTTGCCAGCCTCTCCCTTCTTCCTGGGCTCAACTTCACTCTTGATTTTGTCTGCCTCCTCTCTTCTCTCATCACAAGGGGATCAGGAATGGAGGTTGTAGTCAGTTCATCTTTGCTGCTTCTTTCTCCTCATGGTCTCCTCCTCCTCCAGCGTGGGATTCATCCCGTGGGACAGAGTTCTTCACATACTGCTCCAGTGTGGATCCCTTCCATAGGATGCAGCCCTTCAGGAACAGACTGCTCCAGTGTGGGTTCCTGCAGGGTCACAAGTCCTGCAGCGAACCTGCTCCAGCATAGGCTTCCCATGGGGTCACAGCCTCCCTTGGGCACCCACCTGTTCTGCACTGTGTCTTCCATGGGCTGCAGGTGGAGATCTGCTCCAACATGGACCTAAACGGGCTGCAGGGGTGCAGCCTGCCTCATCATGGGCTGCGCCCATGCTGAGTGGGGAATCTCTGCTCTGGCACCTGGAGCACCTCCTCCCTCCCTCCCTTCCTCCCTTCCTTCTGCACTGACCTGGGTGTCTGCAGAGCTGTTGCTCTCAGGTATTCTCTCTCTTCTTCCCTGGCTACTGCTCTGCAGCAGTTTTCTTCCCCTTCTTAACCATGTTATCCCAGAGCCACTATCACCGTCACTGATGACCTCAGCCTTGGCCATCAGTGGGTACAACCTGGAGCCAGATAGAACTGCCTCTGTCAGACATGGGGATAGATTCGGGCACCTTTTCAGAGGAATAACCCCATAGTCCCTCTGCCACCAAACCCTTGCCATGCAAACTGAACACAGCTTGGCTGAAAAGCTCTAGCTTTTTCTCATGTGTCTGCACAGCCACAGTAGATTCATACATTTTCTTTGCTTTTCCCCATGTGAGCTGTTATTTTGACTACATTTATGCTACTACAGGAATGGAACAGCCAAACAGACCAAGGTGATATCATGATAGCACAGTCCCCAAATGTGGCAAAGAAAATAAGCAGGTCTAGGACCAGTGGCTCAGAAGTGTGAGAAAAATCAAAATGCTCACTTAAAAAATCTATATCAGAAATGAAATGCCTTTACTGCCACTATATTTTAAAGGCAAAATAGTATGCATTATTGAGATTCCATTCGTATTTACAGCCAACACATTAAATGTACTTTGACATATTTGAATATACATAAATATTTTAGGTTTTGATAGTGCTTTTGTGGAATTTTAAATAAAATGATCCTGCCTTCTGCATGTGATACAGGGTCCTTTTCTATTATTCTTCCCTTTT
This sequence comes from Myiopsitta monachus, assembly GCA_017639245.1. NCBI lineage: Eukaryota > Metazoa > Chordata > Aves > Psittaciformes > Psittacidae > Myiopsitta > Myiopsitta monachus. Next base: position 25,030,454 of record CM029941.1, read on the forward strand.
GCCATCTCACAGGCAGTAGGATTTGTGTCCTGAACTCTGTGTAAAATGTACAGACAAGGTGAAGCATGGTGAGATTTTTCATCCATGTTTGTGGAAGATCAATTCCATAAGAAGATGGAGGTTCTTTTCATGGACATACATTCCTCACGGCAGACTCATCTTGAGATCTGCTTTGGAACCGGGAAAACTTTGACCCACCACCACTTCATCTGTATGACATCTGGAGGTGCTTTGTTGTTCACTTCTTATAAAAAACAAGCAAAGAAAAACCACCAGACTTTAATTTTGTCTTGTTATGGGGAGGACTACTCCTCTGGAAGCCCATGAGGTGAGATTACTCTTGTGCTGCAGGTGATTTGGTGTGACTTCCCACCTCATATCATTGCCAGGTTTAACTGTTTTGTGCACAAGTGAACTGCAAATTTGGCCTCTTTCTTGTGGTTTGTTTGTATTATTTAAATACTAAAGGCATGTGAAAACATTTTACTTTATTTAAGAAAAGCCCACATTTGAAAGCAACATATGGTTTCTTTCAGATCATATATGTAATATTGCACTTCTCATTATATTGTTTCACTGACTGTCTTCTATATTCTAGTATTATAACAGTGTGTCCTGGTGTTTATTTTTAATGAGATGCACTTCTGTTCTTTGACTGCTTACTAACACTTTAATTTGAGAAGCTGTTTCCGCTAGCCCTGCAAATATCCAATGTTCCTCACAAAGTCAAGCCCATTTCCTGCAATAACCTTGCTTTGACCTATTATCGGTTATATCACAAATTATTCAGTCTTTAATTGTGCCATCGTTTAACTACAAATTCACATGACTTAGCTTCATTACATAACTCCATGACAAGCTTGTGTGGATCAAAGGAGTTTCACATTTTTAACGAACATTCCGTAGTGTGTACCAGCTCCGTTTGTTCTACTGCTTGAATATATTCTTATCATTACCAATATTTTGGATTTAGACCCTGCCATCATTTCTAAAGGTCTCAGTTGTTTTTTACGCCACATCATGTGGAGCTCTGTTCAAAACCTGACAAGGCTTTAGCACAGAGAGCATGAAATAAAGCAGTATGGATGGTTTTCCCCTTTCCAGGCACTGTTTTCTCAGAAAATTTGAAGACACTGTAGCTTCTTGCTCCTTTTAGCCAGATGTTAACCAAACAGAAGGATGAAGTTTGCTTGGCGTTTACCATAATATAGTTTAGTCTTGTAGCGAGTAACTGGCTGACAATGTGCATATGGATGGTAAAAGGCAAATTGCGTTCTCTTTGACCCCTTTCATTTTTAGCATAAGACAAGGTCTCAGCACCTGTTTTTCATAAGAAACGTACATCTAAACCAGACAAAAGCTTTGCAGAGGTGGACTTTGAACAGAGTTCACAATCCAGGCAAATACTCAGACATTGCAACTTGCATATTGGTGCTGGACAGTTAGAAAGGACTTGCCTCTCTCCCACAGTCTCTGTAGAGATTTTTTTTCTTTTCTTCATTAAAATAAGCAAAAAGAGGATTTGTTACCTTTTTCATGCAGAACATTATATTATCTGCCCTGCTAATGATTTTTGTGTTGGTAAGATTCTTACCCTTTTTTCAGACGAATGGTCAGGTCTCTGGCGGCTGCTCAGGATGCGTCACAAAAAGGGAGAAAGAGTCTTTTCCTTGATGCAGCCACCACCTAAAACAATGCTTGGAAGAGAAAAGCTATTCACTCAGCCCAATCATCCATTCAGATTGCTTAGGGCTTGTTGTGCTGCAGTCTCTCATCTCTCCATTAATTAATGGTGAAAATACATATAACTAGGAAAACAGCAAATGCAAGCAGGGAATTAATTTATTTTTCATAAATAGGGAATGCCTCATCAGTAGAAAAGCAAAGGCTTGAAGTGTCTCTTCATGTTCTAATTTTTGTTCTGAAGCTGCCTGTTTGGTCTCTTCCTCATCTCTTCTATTTAAACCAAGCAACAATCAATTGATTATGAGATTAAAAAAAATATTGTGGCTAAGGGAGAAAGTACTTTTGAGAGAGATTCAAGTTCAGCAGCTGGAAATGAGAGGAAAAAAATTGGGGCTACACCAGTCTAATTCATTTTGTTATAGAACAAAATTAGCTGAAGCAAAAGAGCAGTAAGATGCACTCACCTTTATTGTAAGCATTTGAAGCTGTGCTAAATGAAAGGGGGAGGGGGGAAATCTGCTCTTTGCTCATGGCATAAAGCATTTGTTAGAAAATAAAGTTAATTAATTGTAGAAACAACAATTGAAATGTGCAAAGTGTTCTGCCTGGATTCCAGGAATCGTGGTTTTAATGGGGCCCTACGCTCCACAAATGTTAAAGCAATGTTTAAATGGGGTTTAATAGGATATTTTCACTTTCTTTCAGCCCTCTGTTCTCAAACACGTAGGTACTCCAGAATGCACACATTTAATTTAAGCAAGTTTTACACAAATTCATCTCCTGCATCTGAAGAATATACTACTAAACGTGCAACAACGCTCTATCAGATCCTCACCCAAGGAACCAGTGGCCTTCAAATCAAACCTGAGGCCTAATTTCTTCTTGTGTTCTGCATTGCAAAAAAAGATTTTAGTTAGCCAAGAGACGTCACTTCCATGTTTTCACGAAATGCAACTGGAATTCTAATTTCTTAACCCAGCTAAGAGTGATGATCTTCTGGGAAACAATGTTAACAAGCCGCTGTTGGCTGAAGTTAGGAACATGAACTGTGACCATACAGTAACTATCTGATAGGGTTTATACTTTGAGTTGTGAAGATAATGAATGGTTTGATTTCAAAGGTGCTTCCTTTGAAAAGGAGGGAACAAATACAACTGTACCAGTGTCTCTTCTGTCACTCAATCATTACGAATTCTTTGGAGCTCAAGTTTTGCTCTGCTTTGCTTTTTTTTGAGGAACAATATGCCAAACTGGAGGTGCAGATGGGCTGTCACCTCAACAAGTATCAAAAAATTGAAATCTGCCTTTAAAGGTGCTGTCATAACACTGCTAGTACCAGACTAATGGGTCTTTTTTTTAATACCTGAAAGCAGAGTCTGGGAGCAGGGATGTTGGTGGTGGCATGGGGTTTTCTTTCATTCGTTTCTGCTTTGCTTTACAATTTTATTGTTTGGGTTTGGTCTTTCTAAAACAAGACGTGAGTATAAAATGACAAGAAAATGATTCTGTGGGCAAATATTGTGTCTATTTATGGAACAGTATGCTCTGAACTGAAATCCAGGGGTGTGTTCTTACCGTTTTTAAAGGGTGCTTTTAGGAAATGCATGTGGATATCGATGTGTGTTTGAAGTAGATTGGGTTTTTTTGTTATAAATTTTTAGATGCTTAATTACTCCAGCCGCATTATTGTCTTTTATTATTTGGGGAACAGAAGGAATTCTTCCCTCTAGTTGTCTCCTACCTTCTTGCTGTAATTATTGATAACTTTCTTAACTTCTTTCTGGCATCACAAGAATATTTCTTCTTGTCAACACATCAGAATTGAAAGCTAGCATAACAACAGGTAAATTATTTACAATTTTAAAATATCTCAATATTAAAACTATAAATGATTTACAGTTTTAAAATATCTCAATATTAAAATTACAGCAAAGGCTGAAATTTTCTGTGGGTAAAATGGAGATCTTCAAAGAGTCAGGGGGGTTCCCAGCCTTCTAGCAGGGAACTACTAGCCTTCCCTGTTGCCACCAGCTGGGAAGCTGATAAAGAGGCTCCGTGGCCTCTTCCAAACCATTTGAACCACTCTTTCAGTTTCCAGTGAAGCAATTGTCCACTCTGTAAGAAACGCTTAGCATAACAATTTAGAGAAGAGATTGAATGGATATGGAGACGGCAAGACTTAACAGAATGTGGCCTCCTTCAGTTCAGAGCTGAGGTCCATTAAAGGTGTTTTTGTGATTGCAGTCTGCTTTGCTTCTGAAGACAGATGGGAATTTGATCATGAAGGATCTAAATATTTTGAATTGAAGAAACTTTCAGACTGGTAATGGCAAGGCAGGTGACATTTAGAGATCAGGCTCCTGAACTGCCCATTCTGATGCTCACTAGAATATTCTTCATTGCTTAGTACACAGACTTCATCTCAAAAAGATGGATTTGACAATGTTAGAAAATGTTAAATCTACTTTAAAAAAGGAATAAATTTGCACTTGCCTGAGCACATCTGGTCACCTCATAACCCATAAAGTCCTTTTGTGTATCTTGGCAGCACCTCACATAGTGGGAAGGTGCTCTGAACTATATGGACCTTGTAGTAATTCTCACAGTGAAATCAACACTAACAACTACAGAAGGCTAATCTTCTATAGAACCTTGGGGTGTCCAGCAGGTAATCTATTGCAGGCCAAACAGGAAAGAAAGATTTAATAATAAGTAAATAAAGATCAGTTCTCTGTCCCTTTAGTCTCTTTATTATCTTTGACTTTGACTGATTGTACAAAAGTAGTGTACAAACATCTCAACCACAATTTGTTACAGAAGCATTATGTAAGTGATATATCTGAATAATAGGTGAAACAAGCATACAAACATCCTGAGTGCTACATTTACTTGAACTTTGGTTGTCAGAAAAACATATAAAAACAGTAAAGGTAACTCTTTAGTCTTTAAGAGGGAAGTGAATGAAAAGGGAATGTACATTCTCTTATTTTAGAACCGACACAGCAAACAGCTTCATTTGTATGTACAAATGTATATGTATATATATGTATACTATGTATAATGCCTAGTGAAAAGTCTTTTGGGTCCTGGTACAGTTGTGTAAGTTTGTCACTGATATTGATGATTCTATAGAAAAATTAAAATAACAAATGTTTCACAATTGAATATATGAAACCAGCCAAAAAATCATGTACATGTGTTGTGAGAGTAAACAAGCTTTGTTAGAATAGCTTTGTTGCTACTTTAAAGGAAAAGGGAGATTAAGAGCTTAATTCCTACTGAGAGGAAGAATCATTGTATTTCTTATATTGTCCATCTGATCTAAATCCAGATGAACTGATCAAATGTCAGTCAAGACAACATATGTCTTGTCCACTTAGGTACCTAGAATCAGAGATGGGGGAAAACACGTAATTGGTTCCCTAACAGAATCACATTGTTAGACTGATTATTGAAGCCATGAATGAAACCTGAATGCTTCGTTACTCAAAACTAAATAAATATTTATTGTTCTGCAACCATCACTTACGATAAAAACAGGTTAGGAGCTGAGACTTGAGTTTGAATATATATTCAACTGTGTCAGAAATATGTACAGTTTGAATGCATGTGTATTTTTAACATCAGACAGCAGTTGGAAAGCAGCACAGCAAATGATTGAGGAACCAACAAGATAAACAGCTGCCAAAACATTGCCCATTATGACATCAATATTCCAATGTAGTAATAGGATTTGGAATTAAAATCATATTTTCTTACGTTGAAGGCCTGGAATAACAATGAGGAGACTGTAATACCACGTTGTCTGTCTCTTCAGGGTAGCATGCATGGTATTCAGTATACAGAAGTAAAAATAAAAGAAACATAATGATCCAGATCTATCATGTTTAACATATATATATTGTATTTATAAAAGAGAGGAACAAGGCTAAAGAAGATTCCTTATATAGGGAACAAATTAACAACCTAGTAATTATCCTTTGGAGGAGAAAGACATAATTTTATACAGAACAAGCTAAAGCTTTTTTGTTGTTGTCTCACTAAAACACTAAATTTTGAGCTCATAAAATATATTCCACTTTCTATCTGTTAATGTACTAAGCTTTGTGATGAGAATACTATATATGTTTTATGACATGGAGTTAGGGTGCAGGTGAAAACTTTGAGATTTACATTTTTATCCTGCATTGACCTTTTGGCTTCACTCCTTAATTAAGCAAGGCATGGTAAAGAAAGAGATTATATGAGGTGGCTGGGTCCCCAGGGCGTTATGAGGTACCACACACAGTTAAGCTATCTCAAGACAACCGTGTTCTCTAGAGTTACTTTATTGCTATTATAAAAAATCTTTATTATGGGAAAAAATATGTATTTTTATGCTAGAAGAAGATGAAGATGACAGTTTAGAATGTTGAACGGTAGTTTCAGCTGAGCTTTGTGCCCACAGAGACTGTAAAACATCGAAGACTGGGCAGCCTTTGATTGGCTCCTTTGTATCCTAAAGGGGTAGATTAATCTTTGTAAAATTCATAGTTGGAACATTGTACTATTAACTGGCACTTTCCAGTTATCAAGATACTTTATGAAACTGAAAAAGTCCTATTACACTTGCTAAAAAGGCAACTTTGGGGGTGTGGCTCTCATGAAACCATTTAATCTCTGGAGTATTAAGCCTCAGGATGTGGATCTTCTGATAACATCTATCAGTTTCTACTCTGTTAATTATACCCTATCTAAGGACCCAATCATACAGCGTACTAAGATTCCTCAATTTTATCTTTTTCAGTTGAAATTGAGAGCGTATTTAAGCCTTTATGGGACTAGGCCTTAGTTCCTCATTTTTTAAACTGCAACTCTGTTTCTCAAGCATGATGTCTTCTTTTTAACTTCTGCGATAAATATGTGATGCACACAGAGGAGTTGGAATCTTCTTGGCACCTAAGGGGACTGAATGTACAATGTTCCTGTCGCTTTTAAGCCTTCTGCAGTATTCCTCACATTGAAGCTTTTGTGTATCTATCCTCTGCACTGCTGCTAATGACCAATGGGTATCAGAAAATATGCATGTCTTTACAGAGCTCATAAGGTAGTCCTACTTTGAAAAGCTATTCCAGGAACACAGTGATTACTCTAAGGGAGTTAGGCTCATGAAGTGCTCTTTGTAGTAAAACAGTATGAACGCACCATGGACCAAAGAAGGGTACAGAACAGACAAACGTCTTTAAGACTAGAGATGGCCTACTTGACAACACATTGATTTATGCCCTCCACTGTTCTGAGGCTGGCTTAGAGATATTTGATTTACAGTGGATAGATTGCCTCCTGTTAAATAAAGTCCTGGGTCATTGTTCATAAACCTGGGCTGCATATAGCAGTCTCAGTGCATTGTTAAAATACCACAGTGGAGTTCAGAGTATTTATTAAGTCCTGCAGTTCAAAGATTAATAGTTAAAAGGATAAAACCCTTTGTGCAAACATCTAACAAGCTTCTTAAGCCAATGACAATCAGCCCTGCAAAGTACTGAAGCTGTCTGCCAAGAAGCTCAAACAAAAGTGACATGACCTGGTCAAAAAGAGCAGTGGTTGCCCCATCCCCACTCCCGGTATGATAATGGATTAGCCCTGAGAGACAGTGCTTGGGCAGCCCACAGAATAACAATTCTGCTTGCCAAGGTCAAACATCACGCCTAATAGACAGTAAGGGTCCTGAGGAAGAATAAGCCATCTACAAATGACAACCTGGGGAAAAAATCTTCTAATATTTCAGACGATCCAGGATGCTGATGACACCTTTCAGGTGAGCCCAGGTGCTGGAAGAGGTGACAGTGCTGCGGTAGGTGGCACTGTTCCACTCCTCCAGCCACGACAGCGGGAAGTGCCATCTTTGGGATGAGACATAAAACTGAGGCCTTGACCAGTTGCAGTTATTAAAGGTCCCATTGCACTTTCCACAAGATTAACTGTGTTAACCTCAGTGTCCTGGCTGATTGCATTCTGTCTTCCTAAATTCCCTCTGTAGTTTCAACTGGACAAGTTAATCTGCACTTCCTGTTTTAGGCGGCTGTGCAACTATTGCTGTGCTTGGACACGCAGCCACTGCACTTCATTCCGGGGTGACCCTGCTCCAGTGATGACCAGTACAGATAGACCAGACTGTGTATGGCTGCACTGGTACCCCAAGGATGGTTGCGGAGGACAGCACAGTTGTAACCCTGTGTTTCCAACCTAATAGCGTGACATGGAGAGGGAATGCACTCTTCAAAATAAACCAGTGGTTGCAACAACAGAAAGTGGTAGCAGCAGTTATTTGATGGGAAGTTGTGCTGAGCTGTGTGAGTAACTCCATCTGTGCAAGCACAATGCCTTATGGACCATACCCTGGAGTAGGTGAGTGTGGTTGCCATCTCACTGCAGGCTTCCCTCTTGGCCAAACTCAGTCCTACATTTTTAGCTCTGGACTGGAGAGAGGCAGAGCAAGACCATGCTGCAATTTTGGTGTGTTTCTAGATAAAACCCATTGGGGCTCAATTGTGAAATTCTCTTCTCATGCAAGTGGCCCTTAATGAAGCAGACAGGACTGAAGCTTCACATGAACTGCGCAGTCCCTTACAAGGACAAATTGCAGCAAGGTGACCTGCTGTGTGAATCAGCCATGGCTCGTGCATAGCTTCCGCTGTTCTTACAGTTTTGAAGTTTGGTAGCCAGTCTTGAGGCTGGAGAAATTACATTCTTTCTACCTTTAATTCTTCCTGCTGTTTCAGTTGGATACTTCCTTTGTCACTTCATATCCCAAACTATTGTGTTTTATTGCTGGAAAATGTGTGTTTCATTTCAGTGACTGGGGATTACACACACATGCCATTGAATGTAATGCAAGGACATTACGTGAATGCAAGAAATTATTATTTTTCTGCTTATCTAGAGAAAATAAAAGTGATTATTAACATCTTCATAACTAGGTGGGGAGTAATATTCATATTTGAACTCCATAAGAAGTCTGAAATATAGTATGGAAATGACCTGGCTGGGTGACCAGGTGTTTAGAATGAGCCAGGTGTCAAGACAGGAAACCTATAATTATCATGAAATAAAAGCAAATTTCTGAAAAATAAAGCATATTTGGGTGTCTGCTTTCTACTGTATGACATTTCCACTGAAGATTGTAATTCCTTTTTGTGTCCTGTTCCCCTCATACAGAGTGTCCCCTTGGGACGCAGGGCCCAAGAGCCCTTTCTAGAACGGGACAGGATATTACAGCTTGGTTTGTGCACCAGCATCCTTAATATTTCCTTCCTTTCAGAAGCAAATAGAGCGTACCCTTATCTGAATGCTAATTTCCTAGTTAAAACCCTCCCTTGCTGACAAGGGACTGAAAGAGTTTTAAATCACAGATGTAGAGTATCAAATGCAATAATGCTCTTGCAATAGTGCATTGAAGCCTCAATTAATTAACCCTTGGGCTAAGTAGGCAGGTACATGGTGGTGGCCACAGGCGGTGGATGGATGAGATTTAAATGGGCATCTCATTTCCTCAGCACGGAACATGCCGTTTGGTTCAGAAAGGAGTCATTTTACACACTCGCCTCATTTGCGCTCAGCTTTAATCCCTTTAGTTCCACCTGAGATCCAGGCAAGAATGGGAAAAGAGAGTGAGGTGCAAAAGGCTACAGAGCTGGGCTTTGTTTACATATGTTTCCCCAGGGATACTCCCCCCCAGCAGAACCATGGCTCCTGGCCTTTTTATCAGGCTGTTTGGATCCAAAGCAGTTGTCATATGGAAATGGCTACAGAGAGATTAAGGGGAGCTCTTCACTGCAATCCATCCCATTTAGAACCTGAAAAGTAAGGAGTGGGAAGAGGAGGCTGAGAAAAGGGGCTGCAGCTTACCCTGGTGCATGTCAGGATGCAGCAGAGGCTCAGTGGCAGAGGTCCAATTTGCAGGCGCCATGGTTGTGTGGGCCTCCCATGATACCATGATGACAGCTGCCGCTTTCTCTTCAATGTTCCATATGCATGCATGTTCACATATGATGTAAATCATGTTCTATGGGTGATATAATTCTCTGGCATCCCTCTGGCTAGCTTTTACCTATGTAATATGAACCTTCCCTGCTGAGAAAGAGGACATGATTCTGCCACATATCAAGGGTAACAGACTAATGCTGTAAAAAGATACCACACTGATATTTTTTTTTAATCACTTGAAGACTTTTGATCAGGCTGTGCTTTGCTTCTCTTTTGTGCTCACTTTTTCTCCTAATTCAGAGATCTGCTAGCAGGAGCCAAAATTTTAAGCAAATGTTGCAGAATATTTATGGATAATGAATTTTGAATTTATTATAGTTATTGCACAGGAAATCTGATATCTCAGCACTGTGCTCCTTCAATCAAGGATATGCAGACAACTGTGTGACCTATACAACTAATTAAGCCAGGTAGAATTTAAAACATCAGATACTTGCAAGAAACTTCACCTGAACAAGACTGGGAATTGCTCACAGAAATTATGCAGTGAATGGCCGAGAATAATGAATTTATTTAGAAAAAAAAAAAAAGTCAGGATCCCTCCCTTACCAGCCACTGAGAATAAAAACACAAAATATATCGTATTATTCATTGCAGTTACATTATGTGCCCAGCTCTGCTAAAACAACCGTATGCAAGGAAGTGCTACTTATCCAAAAGTGTATAAATAAGATTTGAGAGAGAGTACTGGTTCTAGGGAGATTCAGTCTGCAGTACACTTGTGTGAAATACTCCTGCATCAACGTGTGTTTGCTCCCACCATGTGTAGCAGTGCTATGAGGATCAGGAAGGATTTTCCTGATGGGACTGTATGGATGGTATGTGGGTATTTCTCCATATCCCGCTCTGTGCCAGCCTCATTTGTGCACATCCAGCAGCCTCTGAGGATAAACCCACTCAGCAGTGTGTACAAAATAGGAAGATCCCCCACACCATCTTTTCCCCTCCCACCGCGCTGCTGGCAGCTGAGGGAAGCGCATTCATCACACCTGTGGGCCTCTTCCATTTTGTGCAGCATGCAGAGATGTCACCCGGGTCCAGTGCCACAGGATGATACACTGCCAGGGGTGCCTACCAGGCCCTCTGCCCCCCCATCCCACCTGCCACCCCCACTGGGCCACAGAACTCTCCATCTCATTTCCCTCCACACGATTTACCATCTGTGAGCTCGTCTTTAACCTAATAAAAATCATCTCGCTTTTGACTAACAAGAAAAGGAAACAGTGCTCATTGTGGGGTTTGGGGAAAATGGCCTCGCTAATCTGCAGGATGAGAATGGAGTGATTTATAGGTGGATTTAACTGTGGGCCATGATTAGGGGGCTGGTAGTAAGTGCATTAGATGTCTAAGTGTGGCAATAGAGTAAATAGGCGTTTTATTTATCGCAGTGCCAGGGGCCTCTTAGCGGAAGAGCGCTTCTCCAAATTGAAATATAGCAGAGTTTACACTCCTGATTAGGGCTTCAAGCACAGAGCCCAAGGCTATCAGCGAGCAGAAACAACGCTCGCTGACACCTAATTGTCACTGGATTAATGTGCAAACAGGGACAGCAAACAGCAACAACAAATAACCCAGTGTCAGAGCTGCTGGTGGCAGTGTCCACTAAGTGACTGGGGGCCAAATTGAAGTTTATATCTCAGAATCCACTGAGATCAATGCAGCAGCAAAGTAGACAGGGCTGGAAATACTTTGCTGTTGTATATATTTACATACAGTACAGGTGTGGAGCTAGCTATAAAAACAGAAAAAGGAAAAAGGATTTGTTTTTGTGCCAGGTGTGACCTGTATGTGCAGCGTGTGGTGCACTGCCAGGTTCCAGCAGAGGCTCCCCATCCAGAAATCTACATCCCCTTTTGAATGCCCCCAGACTTCTGAAAATAAATTCTTTATGAAGATGCCCAGTGTGTGTGTGACTGTGTCTGTAATAAAAGAGGCCAGGCTTGTAACGAAAAGTAATATATTTTATTAGACCAGCTGATACTGCATGAGGAAAGAAAGGCAAGCATCTGAGTTCAGAAACCCTTCCTTATGTAGTAAAATACATAATCCATATGTGTGAATTCATTTGCCTCAGAACAATCAACTGTTTCATCCTTTGAATTATTAAAGGAGGTGTGTATTCCCATTATTATACGAGGTTCACAAATGTGCCCATTGTTAGCATGTATATCATGTGAAGCTGCATACCATATGTCTGTAAACTAAGTATGGACAATATTGCTCAATTTATTTCCTCTATGCTTCATAGCCATTCAGGTAATTTATGTGAATAAGGTCTTTTGCTGTATGATCTTGTGACTTTCACTGGCATCTCCATATAAAATTTTATAACCCTGTTTGTGAATCAAATCATTCCCACAACAACTGATTCAATCTGGGTCACCACCTGTCCAGCTTTGGACCAGAGGAAGCAGTTTGGGCGCTTGAGCTCTGTTTTTTTCACTTCTGAATCTGGTTTGGCTTGCTTGCTCTGAGGTATTTCTGCTCAAGATCTCACCACTGCTGATAAATTTTTCAGAGGTAAAGCCCCTGTTCTGTGGATTTAGAGCAGCCACCAACTTTTAATATGAGGAATTAACATTGTTTCCCTGGAATAAACAAAAGCAATTAGAAATGAGCCTGAAAAAGAAGGCAAGAATAGGTTAGCAGCCAAGGAGTTCACATGTTCAACCTTTTTTTTTTTTTTACATAATTAGCTATTGAAGGAGGAAAAGTTGCAAATATGTGATTTATGTCTCTAAATGTATTTCCAAAGTTCTTAAGTTTTATTGACCATGAAAGTTGGTCTTTCCCTATGTTAAGAACTGAAGAAACTATAGAGCTAGCTAGTAGCTCAGTGGTGCAAAGTCTTACAATTTAATCTTGACATTTGCAATTTTTTGCTGTAAAATATTACTTTCTTTATTTCAGGACTTTAGTGTAAAACCTCGTAATTTCCTTTAAGCTCCATTTGATTGTCAATTGCACAACTCCCTCCAAAGCTTAAAGCTTATGATTTTCATATACATATGATTTATTTCTTTTGTACCACAATATAATGTACTTTGGTGAAAATTCTCCTTATTTTTCCTGCATCCTGGTCTTTCCTGCCTTGTATCTAGGATTTTTTTGGTGTGTGGCAGTACTTGGGTATGTGAGCTTTGAACTTCCTGTAGATTCATTTAGAAATGTTTCAAATATCCATCCCTAGGATTGAACCAGCTGCATATCTGATCTACTGTGCTTAATGATTTCCAGAAAGCAGTGGTCTTGCTATTGACATATTTGGAGAAGGAATGGGATCAATTTTCAATATTGAAACCAGTCCATTAGCTATTTACTCCTGATTTATTTCAGAGATCCAAAGCTGCACAAGGCTAGGGAGAAAAGGTTTATATTGCAAAATTGCAAATACTTCTGGTTTTCTCTTAGGTCATCTAGAGTCAGAAAAGCATAAAACTGAGTTTGCAACAGGGAAGTCCCAAGTTCATTTTACTAACAATATGCCTGATGAATTCAATGTATTTTTAATCCAAGTGTAACACTCTAAGGACATCGAAGGTGCTGACTAGAGCATGAAAATCTAAATTAATGCTCTGCCAGAATGACAGTACTTAAACAACCAAAATATCACCCACAGGCATTAGGCTTTCTGAGAAGTTCATAATCTATATATTGTTATTGTAAAGATTGTGATTTCATGCAGAAAATAATTCACAAATCAAAATTAACATCACTCCCAATAGATGACCAAAGACTTTAAATATGCATTTTACATTTTGCTGTTTCAAAAAGCTATACAACCCTGTAATATATAATTGCTACAGATATATATCACAAAATTGCCATACTGTTCAATATATCAGCAAAGACTCATAAATCAAGGAATAGTTTTTCTTAACTGTACGTAATGTTGATATTTTACATTTCAGTTACATAAAATCAGCCAGTTAATATCCTTCAGCCATATAGATTCGCGTACGTACGTTCATAGCCAGTAGGTTTTTTGAAACAGCTTAGAGCTGGAAGACACTTGTTTATACAGACAGTTGCAAAATGGGGCCTGTTTCCTTACTTGGGCAGAATGCCCACTGTAGAGAACAGGAATTCTGCCTGAACAAGGGCTGCACAGTTAGCAGCAGAGCATGCCAGTCAGAATGTTTTGCACCAAGGATCTTAAATAGCGTTGCTCAAAAGAAAAAGCCCACTTTTCCCTACAATCCTGAGTAGGACATTAGGTGTGAGAATTTAGAGCCCTTCCTGTGGAAAGAATAAAAAAATAATACTGTAGGTTTTTTTGCACTGGTAACAAGCTATATCCACTAATGAAGGACCTCACTGCATCGTCCAGTCTGCTGGTGAAGCCCGCTGCCAGGCTTCGCAAAGGCGTCGGGCTCCCAGCCAGCACAGCCAACTGCAGGACTGGGGCCTGAATCTATTGCTCGCTAGCAGAGCTGACTGCAGAATTAAAGCTTTCAACCACAATTTTCAAGTTGATAACACATGGACACAGCAATCCCACCCACGTGATAGCAATTGCAGCATTCAGGCAGTAGATTGTAGGCTCCTCTGGGCAAAGACTTTTCGTTTTGTTTATTTATAAATCATCCAAGTGCATCTATCATGCTGTGTGGATGATAATAATAAAGAGATGCTCATGACTCCCAGTACAGACACAGCAAGGAAAACACTGGGAAGTTTGGGGAGGAATGAGAAAAAGTGAGAAGACAATAAATTGCATTCAGTTCACTGAACTGTGGAGGAAGAAAAGACAATAAAACTCTGGCTTTAACAAACCCTTGTTGAGACACTGATTGCTCTGTAACAAACATAGTTGAGCCACAGAAACATTTGCTCATTAACCAGTTGTGAATTTTTGTCACACATCAAATACTAGTAATGAAACAAAATAAAAAAAATGGTTTGCTTTTTAGCCCAAATATATGAGGGGGCTTAACATGCCTATGCAAACATTTTAAACATCACATTAAAATATGTGTTTGGAGTAATATAAGTTGGGGCCTGGTTAAATTATGAAAGGTTTCAAAAAAATCTAATTTTAACAAAAAAAGACTGGTGTGTAAAAAGCACAGGAAAAAAAAACAGCCTCTGAAATACTGTAGGGCTGCCAAATTGCTCTGCCAAAACTCCCATTACAGAAAGGTGGGCTGAAGCAGGAACACAGGCTTGGCCCTATTGTGCATTTGTACACAACAAAGTGCTGTGGCATAAATCAATGCCTCAGCACAGAAGAGCTTCATTTCAGTGAATCATCTTTTTTATTAATCTTTGTTTTTCTGTGTTTTGAGCACTAGTCTGTTAACTGTAAATTGCAACTATTTCCTTTACTCACAAAAGCAATGCTGCTGCAGTTGGAAGGGTTAATAGTGTGGGTTAACAAAGCAGAATTTATCAGTGAGGTTCAACATCCATTAAAGAAATGTGAGAAATCTATCAGTTGAATTACTGCATCCTGTAAAGTGCCCTGATGTCTTGTGCTACTTCAACAAGATGGGATGAATCAACCAACCAACCAGACCATGGCCACCAGCAAGGGGAGGTCTTGGTCCCACTCTGTTTCCCTTCCCCTCTCTCTCAGCTCCCAGCCAAGAACTTCTGCCCCTAGCCATGCACACTAGCAGTCCCTAGGCTCCTCTGAGACCTGATTCAGCTTGCCAACCTGGCATAAAACTGATGTGGTTAAAAGGGGGTGATTTTCTGCTGGGTGAATGAGCTGAAAGAAAAGGAGGGAGGTTCTGATGAACAAAGAAGATGGTGCAGGTCAGGTGGAGGAACCATGTGGCCGAGAGAGAGAGAAGCAGAGGGAGAGAAGAAAGGACTAGCAGGGAGAGGAATCTGCCTCTTTGGGAATCAACAAACCATGAGATAGGCAGAGACACTCCTTCAACTGCATCTCTGAATTGTGATTTTGTTGTACGAAGTGTCTGGTGACAGCACCAACTTGAAGCATTCTTGCCCTATGACCACCAACACAAATGCAAAGTTACTACCAATACCATAAGCATTCACAGTAGGGCACAAGTCCAGTAAAAGCATCGGATTAAAGGTAAGTGGCAGCTTAGCAGACTATGCCTCATCTAGCAGAATAATAATTGCATGGAATCTGAATTTGACAAGTAAAAATAAACCAAGGTTCAGAAACCACCCTGAACTTCGGTATTGCCAACCACAGTGGGGCAGTTTTGACTGAAAGGGGTATCAGCATCTGAGAACCCTGAGTTCGGATGAATGGGCTGTTCCATAGAAACAGCTGATTTTCATGTTAAACTATTCCATGTGACATCTCAAACAATTCGCCTCTATGTTTTCTTCTGGATAGGAGAGCAGTAGCTGCCTGGGAAGACCATGTCCCACTACTGAGAGGCCTGAGAAATTCTGATAAGGGCAATCTCTAGCTCTTCTCTAAATGCATGTGAGGTCTCCAGTGTCTGCTTTTATCTATGAGGATTACCAAATCCCTGGGTACATTTACAGCAAGACAGGGACTTCAAATGGTAACGAAAACATCCACTGTTCTAACTACTAGCATAATAGTCCTAATGATCAGAACTTGGGTTTGCTTTTTAGCTTTAGAAATGCTTATTTTTGTTCCAGGAAAATGGAGTTCATACGCAGACATGAAATGACTGTTCTAGTGTATTCTGAGTTTGGAAGAGGTTGCTTGTTTGCTTTTTAACTGTTTTTTCACTGCCTTTGAAAAATACATCTAGAACAAAATGAGCTATTAGTGTAATAGATGTAAAGGCCAAAATATAAGCTTTCCAGTTGCAGTAGTAGATAGGACGCTACATAATGTAATAATATATGGATGCAAATAGACTTACTGATATGAACACATACAAAAATATGTATCAAAAATGCATGGGAAACACACCAGGTTTTGTGTATACACAGATACAGCAAGGTAAAACTAGAAAAGGCAGTGGCTAGCAGTGATAATGTGCTGTGAGTCGACATGTTTTGTGCAACTATCTAAAACTCTCCTAACCCAGATAGAGGTCTTGCTTGGAGGTCCCAGCCGAGGCAAGGCTGCTCAACTCAAGGTAGATGTTGCCCCCTGGGGCTTGTAGTCTCTGGGTCCCCTCATAAAAGGAAAGAAACTGTGATCATCTATGTTTTACACTGTCTAGGTGTAGCCCTCCTAAAGGGAATGTGGAAGTCCCAGCAAGACACCTCTGGAAAGTTCGTACCATAGGGAAGATGTGCATCTTGGAAAAATTTAATTAACCCCATAATAATATACAAGTCTGTACCACACAGCCTTTAAAAATATTCCTAACTCTCAGAAGATGTAATCAATGTTATACATTTACAGAATCACTTAAGAGTGTTGATATGAAGAAAAACCCCATACTTCTGTCCCTGTAAAACATTAACAATATCAAGACAAGCTGCCTATCCAGAATACCAGTGAAATTACATATCTTCTGACAAGGTTTATGAAATTATGATGGCTACATGTCAGTTTTTTGTGTTTAAAGGAAAATCTATGGTCAAGTATGCCTTGAAGTTCTTCAGGTTCATTAACAAGGTCAAAATCAATGTTATTTTACTGTTTGGAATCATTTTTGGCGGAACAATGAAAAGAAACCATAGTAGAAGTAGTCTTAATATAATCATTTTCTTTTCATTGTTCTTTATGGGAAAATAATTTGGCCCGAAATTTAGTGGTCCCATCAGGGAGGTGATATCTTTAAAAAGGTGGTCTGAAGGACAGGTTTTACTGTACTTTAATAGGCTTATAGATTAATATAAATCTTAATATTCATAATCTGTACAATTCCTTTTCTCAATATCTCGTCCATCTATACATCTATTTGTAATGTGTGTTTCAAACACAAGTTAAACTTGATTTTATTGAAAGTACTGATAGTGCTATAGGGATAATCGTTTCTGAAAAAGTCAGGAGGTCGAATATATAGTCAGTTTTCTTTTGAAAACAATTTCATTTAAAAAATCAATTGCTGGTACCTTGTAGCTGAATATTCCCTGAATATTTTGAAATATGTGATTTCCTGAAAACAAGTGTATCAATTAAACAATGAGTGTTATTACAATAAAGTGCACAATTATCAGCCCAATTTGTATTCCTATGCAAGGGTAAAAACCTGGAGCAATTCCATGTAATTCAGTGTCAAAACCACCAGCCTGTTTCTACTAGAGATATTCTGGGTTTGCAAAATTAATTGAATCATTTCAATTCGCAGGCCAGAAATGCAGCATTGTAAGCTTCCCATTACAGATAATCATGTAAGCAGTGAGTAAGCCCACTTTTCGTAGCATGCTTTTTCAGATGACAAGATACTAGAAGGCATACCAGAAAGATATCTAATCACTTGAAATATTTGTCCCCAAGGACACCTACAATATTTATTCTAGGTGCAGTGCTTTTAAATGGCAGGTTGTTGTCATTTGTTGTTGTTGTCATTAGCTTTTATGTAAGCTGTACATATGAAAATTTACAAGTGTCTGCTAATGCCTCTTTGTATTAACAGAGAACAGCAATAAGCAAATGCTGCTCCTGTGAAGTGATGAGCATTACTTTATAATACCCAGCCATTATCTACTAACTGAAAAATTAGTTGAACTTTGGTAAATTGCATGCACAGGCCAGTACTTATCTACTTTCTGCTGATTAGAGCATGAAATATTTTCATGATTTAAGTTGCTTTTACAGAAATCAGGACAGAGCATGTCAAATATCTATGGTACATGAAAAAGCAATGCCTGCTACTTGGAAGATACTAGACTGAATCCTGTTTGTATTTAGTGCAAACTGTGATAACCAGCAGGATTATCATGCAGGTACAGCCCAGTTCAGAATGTACCCACAAGGTCTGCTTATATTTTTTCCTGTCACCTCTTAGCTGTGCAGCAGCAAGTGATTAATGTATTACTTACTGGCTCTTACAGAGCTGTCGGTCTGTTTAGACTTCCTTGTAAGAACAGGAAGCTGAGCAGGAAACCACTGTGCACATTCTACCATGAATACCAAAATGGATTTTGTAACTAATTGGCAAGATAGCCCAGATTTTGTCTGCCAGCTATTGGATGGCTGATCTTGGACTGGATTATCATGGAAAGCAAAAAAAAAAAAAAAAGAATGAATGCTGAGAAGCGTTAGCAGAACTTTGCAGTAGAGCTGACCATCTGGAGTAATGGACAGTGTTGGCTGTCTTCCATTAGAGGGAATCATTCAAAGTCATAATGGGCAGTGGTCACTAGGGAAAGAGATGGAGAGAAAGCTAGTCATTCTTTTACATTTGTATGAAGTATTAGTGAAGATTTATTAAAACACTTGTCTTAATCCTACAATTAACAGTCATGGTTATTAAGATGTTTAGCTACCTTTAATAAAGATACTGCTTGCAATATTTCAAAATGGTTTAAAATATTATATCAAGTGCAACCTACTTATCATGGGATTTCAAAGTTGGACCAAAAGAAGAATGGTACTATTATGGGGCTTTCCATGGTACACAGAAAGAACAGGAGGTTTTGCTAAATTTCAATAATCAAAACAAAATCAGGTTCATCCTTTGGTTGTACAAACTTATATGTGTAAGAGCATCATTTTATGTAAAATTACTTGTCCTTTTCGATTAGAAGAGTTTACTAATAGCTACGCACTTCATGTGAAGGCTAAAAAGAATTCAGTTGTTTTGCTATGATAGTATTTTGCAGGATGAATTACAGAACAATTCAGATGGCAACAGCCAATATAAAATATGACCAGCAAATCATACTCTAATCCTACACAGTGATGTTAAAATATAACTGTCTCATTTTGATATTTTAGGAGAAGAATAAACAACAAACATATTTATGACAGAATTACATTAATAATTTATTTGATGGCATTTCCTTATGAGTACATTTCCTTTGTTTTCAGTTACAGAAAAATGAAGCAGTGATAAATAAGAAGGGGACATTGAAAAAGCTTATGGCTTATGACCACTTTTTGGTGTTTGTTAAACATTTGCCCAAATCTCAAAGTGCATCTTGTCTCCTAAAATGCATCCATGGAGACAAAGGATTAAAATAATTTTCTAAATAATGATTTTTAACAACCAAAGTTTGTAACTCACATGTACAGGTGACAAATACTACTGAAATATTACTTGACAAGCAGAAAAGCACAGTTTTAAGGATGAATAGAATGCTTTATAATAGCTTTTATGCTGAACAATTGTTTTTCATGCATAATAAACACACTACACACACATCCAAACCACAGAACTGCCAGGCCAAGTTCTGCCATTGTTTATGTCTCACAGCCTCAGAGGAGCTAACGAAGTAGCAAGGCTGTACAGAACTTGGTTCTTTATGTTTCCAACCTCATTTGATAAATTTAAATATTTACCCATATATGCTGGGTAGGAATCTTTAGTCAGTTATTTCGGCCATGATTAAAAATATCATTTGGATCAAGTTTTAAATAAAGCAGATTTTTTTCCAGGACTACTGTTTGTTAAATGTTTCTAGGTGGGGGAAAACTGTCATATCCATTTTTTCTGCTCCAAAACCAAACCCAGCATTTGCTAATAAAAGCATCAGAAGCAAACTTCAGCTCCATGGTACAGGATGGTAGGCTTCCCAAAGTCCAGCTGACTATTTCTGTATGCTTGCTTGTTGTTCCACCCATGCAAGCTGTTGCATAATCAGATTTATTCAGTGGAAAATTTGGCTAGCTTATTGAGCTTTGAAGAAATAATTTGCCATTTGCTGACACTTTCTGGATCTATGTACATACTGCAGTGAGAACCTGGAGTTTTTGCTAAGTTTTCAGCAGTCTGTTCCCAGCCATTGCAGCTTTCCTCATCTCTCTGAGTTCAGAATGTACCGTTAGCCGCTTCAATGATACTCATTTTAAAAGGTTAACAAACGAGAAGCTAAACCAACCATACAAATAACAGCCAAAAGAACAGTTTCCAAACTGTGTTGCTGTAGTGCCATTTCCAATTTAATATTCAGACAGAGTAAAGCTAAAGGCCACCAAACCAGGTGGATGAAATAGTTCTGCATTTTATGACTCATTCTTAAATGAAATCTCTTAAATATTGCTAATGAAGCCAGTTATCATATACAGACCTGTAATGCGCCCTTTCTAAGCTGGTTCAGTTACATTTCCCTGTCTAGCAATTTACCCCAGGCCCCTATTAAATGAATTATCACGGCTCCTAAATCATCTCTGCAGGGGTTTCCGCTAATCCCATCAAGACACTTACACTCCCTTTCTTCCCTCCTAGTGACATAATGAATTATTATTTCATGGGGAGCTGTTAAAGAGGCCCCTTTGGAAGAGTTTAATGTGCAGTGCAGGGAAGGGGAGGGAATTGCCAGCCAAGGAAGCTGTGGTAGGTACCGCAGCCTCGGGCTGCCCAGCCGTCTGCAGGGAGACAAAGGGCAGCATTGCTAGGGGCTCCACACATATCCTCTGGGGCTGGCCCCAATGGTGCCCCTGGTCCTGGGGCTGGCAAGAGGGCTTGCTCCACCCACAAATAAACCCTGCCCTCTGCTTACCCTCATCATCATGAAAAACAAAGGTAGACGGAATATAAATGTTTTCCTTAACCGGAGGAAGCACCCTGCTCACAAACCACTTGCTGAATCCATTAGGCTAATTTATTAAACACAATTTGCCTTGTGTGGCTGAACTGAGTAATGATAAAAAACATAAATAAGGAGAAAGCAACAACACTGAGCTGTGGGCTCTGTGGCCCTGTGCCCGGTTACTGTGCCCCTGACTAGCAGGTGCCATGCCCATGTTCCCTTCTCTCCATCCTTCCTGGTACTGCCACAGAGGGGTAGAGAGTCATCTGGGGAGAGGACACATGATTGAATCAAGTTCATTCACCCCCTTCTGGATGTACTCAGCTTTAAGGGTGATAATTAATAACTATAAAAGGAGGAGATCATTAAGCAGTGGTAGAATTTTTTGCCATAAGAAGGTCTGTGCATAGAAACAAGGATTTCCCTCAGGTAGGATAACTTTCAGGCCCCTTTATTTTCTAATCAGATTTCTGCACATGTCCTTCTGGCCAATGCTTTATTTCTTCCATGTGAAAAGGCATAATGCAAGATCATAGTGAAACACACCAAGGGCCAGACTTTCATGCCATGGAAATCCTTACTTTCCCATGACATCAGAGGAGCACAGCAGGTATAGATGACCTCAGAGCTGAGGTCATCCTGAGACTGGTGGGATGAGAGCAATATTCGAAGGGCAGCAAATGAGATTTAATGCAAATCCATAAGGGCTACAGGGAGAAGAGCCCTAAAACAAGTCCTGGCTTGCAGGTCAGACTTATTTTACCTTCCCTCTTCATTAACTTTGTGTGTAAGATGCAGCAGCAGAGTTATCACCTGTAGCATGTTTGCCTGAAGAGCAGGAGGAAGACACACCCAGATGAGATGTCTCAGCTCCTAATTGCCTCTGTAGTCTGATGAAGAGTACCTGATCATAGTCCTGCAAAAGAAGCTCTGTAGGACTTACCGTCATTTTGCAATAGCTTGTTCTAAGCTCTTACAATAGATTTGGTCGAAAAGTGGTAAAATACATGAGAAGAATTCTATGAAAAACCTGTCTGTTATAGTTTACTCTCGAGCAGTGGCCAGATAACCTGCTTATGGAAAGAATAAGGTCAAGTATTGTGACCTCTCTTCTCTTCAGCAGTCAGCCATTAAGGGACTTTGAGCTATGATGGAACCATGTATTTATTCATCTTTGGTAGCTCTACCTGACATGTCTAGTCCACCTTTAAATATATGTATACTTGGAGCTTTTCTAACAGATTTTGCAGGATATGTTCATGCTGTGAAAAGCACATTTTTTATACCTACTATTGTTTTATAGTATTGTTTTCAATTGTTTTATACCTACTGCCTGATCTTCCAGTTGCTTCACCCTAGTTGTCATTTTGAATTCATCATCAGCTCTTGATCTTACCTGTCTTCACCATCTCCTCCCCCGTCTGTTTCTTTTCCAAGCCGAAATCTCTTTGTTTGGAAGCTATTCCATGCCTATGACCACCTCCTTTGATGCTTGAGGTTCTTGAAAACATGCACTTGAACTGGAATTATAGAAATCAAAAAGCAAGTATAAAGACAGAAGCGAGTCATGGTCCTTGATGAGCTCCATATATTAAGCATGAACAGATGAATGTAATACAATTAAGTAGGTGTGGGGGCTGTATGTTTATATCTGTGCAATATAGAAGTTCTGGGTTTGATTAATATTATCTCCAAGAAGAAGGAAGAGCTATAGGTGCCACTCTCACTCTGTAGACTAATCTGTGCTCCTCAATGACTTCTCCATTCCCAAGTTACTACAGAATGCCCTAACTCTGAAAGAAAACATACTGCTCCCTAACAAAGCTTGAAAATGAAGGATGGTTTTGTGCAACACATAGAAGAAATAATTAGGGGTCTTGCAAGTTCCAGCTGTGGTAAGAGACACAGAAAAGGGGGATGAACAGTGTTTTCTATGCAATTTTTAGTTGAATAACTATGCATGCTCTTTCGAAATTGTTATGCTGTCAGGTAAAACCAGAGGTACATGAAACATTACATTTCTAATTTACCATCCATTTCTGTTTTCAAGGATTTCCATTTCCTTAGATGGTTTGAATCTCCATTCTAGAGAGTAATAACAATATTAAAATAAAATTCAACTGTAACCCGAAATTTTTGACTGGCAAAATCAGCTTCCAGTCTTGGAAATTTTAGCTTGTCTATGATTAAAACTTAATGGTGTGAGCTTTCTATTCAAAACCACATTTTGGTCTCAAGTTTAATGTTTGTGACACCCACAGATTTTGTCTGAGTTTTGGGCTTGTGACAAAATTCTCAAAGTAGTCAAATTTAATCTGATTTCATTTGAAATCTTGAAAGATTTGCATCCATCAGGCCAAATGCCTCCTGCTGTATGTTTAATTTGAAAATGGACAACTAACCACTGCAAAGATAGCTGTAGTCTGCCCCTGTTCACTGCAGAATTTTTGCAGGAAAAAGGCCTTACTTTAAAAACTATGGGACTGGCAAAATGACCCTACTTGTATATGTGCAATTAGTGCATTAAATAGTAAATTAATTTATAAACATTCAAGTTTGGGATCTTCTTGGTATTTTTAAATGAATAAATCAATTTACCATTGGCATCTGATTATCCTAACTGACTTTTGTGAGAGGAGTACATTTTAGGCACTTGCATTTTGAAACGGATGACATGCATATTTGCAAACTGCATCACCTTAGTGCTGCCATGTCTGTATCAGCAGGAATAGCTTAAAAAAACTTTAAAGGCCTTCTGTCACTAGGAAATTTGAAAGACCGATTACTTACTAAACATTTAGAAACTTGCAAATGTGACTAGAATCATATCTAGAAAGTGATGAGCTTCTTTTGATAATTTAAACAGCTCATTATCATTATAATTTACAAACCAATAGAGAAAAAATATGCATCTTACTCTTCATTATCTGCAGTTATTTCTTTGTCTTCAGTCTGGAATAATAGTATGACTTTATTATATCATTGTTATTGTTATTAAATTCAGTTATTCCGAATAGAGAAATTGCCCAGCTGATGATGATGAAGAACGTGGTTTTGTTAGGGCTGGAACAAAAATTTGACTTTCATCATCTCAGCTTACTGGCATCCAGATTCTTTTCTATTTTGAAAGCAAAGGTTATTGTTGCAGTCTCTAGATGTGTAGGACTCCAGAAAACAAAAACTTCGGTAGTGGTTTGTTTCTTCAGTATATATTTTCAGTTCTCATTAAGTGTGGCACTATGACGTGATGTAATATGTGACTAGTTAGAAATATTTGTCTTGTTTTCCCTGTGAATTGTTCAAGGCCTCTGTCCCATACTGACCCTACAGCACAAAGTGTCTAACCACAATTATACAGGATAAATAGAGCCTGGGTAAGCTTGTGAATGAAACTTTGCCCTTCTTTCTTGCATATGAAGAGTAAAGTATTCGATGCAGATGAGAAAATTCATAGTTCAGAGTCCTGCCACATACTTGAAAGTAGAAGCAAGCCTGGTGAAAGCAAAACCGAGGACATTTCAATGTCCCAGTGATTTATTATTAGAGCAAGTGGAAACATAGCAGACCACAATATCATTTATCATTTAATTACAGATCTCACTGAAACACCTAGTGCCTGACCACACAGACAGTGTGGGACCCTCCCTGTGTATTCCCTCCAAAGAAATGTTGCATGATACTACTATTTGGGAGCATTTAATTGGCATTTAATTATTCCTAAGAACCTTCTCAATCAACTTTAAGTTTAGCATTAGACTTCCAGCACTATCAAACATCTTGTGCTTCTTTTTCCATATGATAACTCGCTTTTCTTTTGTAATTGTAACTCTATAGATGGAGTTAGAGGTCAGGTCTCATCAGAAATTCTATTTTCCTTCATAGGATGTATTGGTTAATCTAACATTAGAAATGTTTGAGACTCTTGTTTGGTTATGGGGTTTTTTAGTAAGATATTTTCTTTCAATACGTACTGAAGCCATGCACAGATATTCATCAGTCCCACTGGAGTTATAAGACACTTAGGGGGGAAGAAAACAGCCCATAAGCTGTGTACAGCACATATGTTTTATTGTCATAGAATCTCTAATTATCTGTGGATCTCAAAATGTATGAAAAATATTGAGTAAGACACACAAGAACCCTGAGAGATAAATAATAAGTAAGAAACCCTTTGTTCAGACATGGAAATGAAAATGTGGTGACTTATTCAAGGTCATGCAAGGAGTCCATGGAAGAGCTGAGAAATCAGGAATTGTGACTCCTGATAAATACACTGCTCAACCCAAAATCTTGCCCTGGAAAATATTCTTCAAGACTGGTGACAACTGAAGGAATCCAGTACATATACTGATGGGTAGAATATTCTGGGTTGCAAAGGTTAAAGGACTAACTAGCTGGAAGCTCTTTCAGCTGGTAATAAACTGCAAAAAATTGAATCTAAAGACCAAGTGAAGCTAGGTGTAGTTTGCTGTAGATGGAGGAATACCTTGGAATCTTCCTTGGACACTTCTGATTGGTATTCAGTTTTAACGTTGCTAATACTTTTCCAGTTATACTAAGTAGTTATCTGAGAGAGGTTGATAGCCATATTGGATTCTTTTTTCCAGTAGAGATAAGCTGTGATTTAATATTTATGTATTTTTAAACATAATTTCCCCTCAGCCTTCCAGTCTCCAATCAGAATTTCCACTTCTTAGACTGAAAATTATTTTTGCATTAATTTGTGAATTACATTCTCTAATACTCCCAGGAAATCTTAATTTGGGCTATATCCTAAAGCTCTTACTTATTGGGTGTAACTCAGTGGGATTTTGGGCTGAATAAATTGCACACAATTGGGAATTTGATGTTTTGATTTTCCTCAAAATAAAAAACATCTTCCCTCTCTACAGAATCCTCTCAAGGAGTATGAGTTCATCCTCATTCAGCCTTAGAGCAGAGATGATTTATTAGCAAATCCTGCCTGTTGAGGGTAGCAACAACATCACACTAATTCTAAACAGACTGTTTGAGAGCAAACCTAAGCTATATTATTTGATGATTCCTATCCAAGCCTGTATCTTTAGCAGGTTTCTTTCATCTTCTTCTTGTGCATTAAAGCAAAGGAGATCTAATCTTGTAGCCATACTGGCATGTCAGAACCAAACTCAAAGGTTATTTTAGAAAAGTTGGTCAATGGTCAGCCTGCTGCTTTTCAATCCTGTCCCCTTTCTAAACCCCAGATGCATGTTCCCACCACTTCTTGACGGTAATCAGTAGAGATCATGCCATCTGAAGAATTAGATCAACTGTGACCCAATTGACCATCAAGAACACTAAATGTCAACCAGATTAGAGAATTGGTTTCAGTCTCTGCATGGTCCCACTCTAAATAGCACTGGCACAAGGATCTCAGTGGGGCAGGACAACCCCTTTTGGATGGCAGAGTGGCCTGAGATGGACTTAATCCAACTACAAAGCTCCACCTCACAGCTTGATAACATACCCTGAATACCAGGACCTGAAGCAATACCAATCAAGAAAACATAACATTTTTTAGAAACAAATTATTTGTGATATACAACCTACAGCCACAGAGACGATGACTCAGGTGTTTTTGGTTACATTAGGTCATTTCTAACACCCTGCTTTTTGGGTTTCCTCTTCAAGTCTTTATACCTGAGAAGATTTCAGTGCCTACTCCTACTCTGCTGTTGTAAGACAGTAGTCTTTCATCATAAACAGGAATTTTTCTGTTTACTGATTGGGGTTTTTTTAAAGCAAATGAGCTGTTTTTAAACAGAACTGACCCACAGCAGTCACATAATCTGTGTGTGTGCAAAGAAGCAGTCAACAACAGTAGATCCAGACATAATAGGAAAAGGGAAGGGATAATTTTTTGCTGTTGCATGAGTCTCCAGTGGATATTCACTGCAGCTCTAATTTCAAAACATCCACTCTGATGAAATTCTCATAAAGCTGTTTACACATAATATTTTACTGTTCTGCATGAAGGTCAGACTGGGAAGTCTCTGCTTTGAGGTGAGGTGGAATCTATCTGCAGAAGAAAGTCTCTTCTGAGACACATGCAAACTAAAGTCCACTTTTCCATGAGATAAGTGTTGAATTTGGGCCATATTTTCGAAATTCTATTAAAAATACTTAGAAATGCAAGAGGTGCACAATGTCACCATTTTTTGGGTTAGCATTCTCTCTTTACCTAGAATACAGATTCAGCAAAGGTAAAAGTAAGCTCACACTTAAATATCATGTGCAACTGGGAAATGGGGCCCCATATTATATGTTTCCCTTGGACGCATTCATTTGCACAAGCCAAACCCTCTTTGACTCAGTTGCTTTGTGCAGCATATGAAGTAGCTCCCATTGCCTGCCTTTGCAGTGATTTGATATCTCTGTGATGAGGTGCAGAGTATTATATATTCATAGAGGGCTGAGATTTTATACATGCAGTAACAGCAACTGTGTCTTGAATATCAGAAAACTTCAAACCCATCAACTTTATTATAGGTGTCTGTAACACTTACAGCATTCTAAACTTCGTAAAAATCATTGCAAGGTGAATGCAGTGAAATGCATTTAACACCGAACATTAACATCCTCTATTATTCCTCTTTCAAATGTAACCCTCTTTTCTTTACCTTACAGAAAACAGCCTTATTTCCAGTTCCATCACTGCTCTGTTAAGTAATTTGCGAAAAGCTAACAAAGTCTGGCTACATCCTCATAGCGACTGTTTAAACCCATTACTTTCTCTTTTAATCAAATCGCTGTTGTGTCAAAATATACAATTCTCGCCATGAATCTCACTGGCTTGTTACAGTTCACCGGCTGACCTTGAAAATGTTTGCTCTCCTAAGCGTCTTCTCTTCGGCCTCCAGCTAAATTGCTCAAGACCAGGCCTGATCATTTTTCTATACACAGAGACTTCTCATTAACATAAACAGAGCAGCAAGCTTAACAGCAACAAACAAAAATCGGCAGTAGAAAAGGAAAATTTGGGGGACCCTTGGGTGCATAATGTAGTCTACGTTATTTAGGGTCCTGTGTATAGTAAGTGATACTTTTTACATCCATGTCTTCAATTTTCTATGGGAACAACCACCAACCTCAAAAAATTATGTACCATCTCTGTAGCTGCTTTACTCTTTTTTCTTTCTTTCTTAGTTATCTTCCCTTTAGAAAATATTTTAAGGCATTGAAGGGCCAAAAAGGAACAGTATAATAACATGCAAAAGATTTTCACTCATTAGCATCAAAGATTTGTACAGATCTTAAATGAGGAGTTAAGTGCCAGAGGCTATTTTCATTGTTTAATGTATTAAAGTAAATAAAAATGTATCTAAGATGTGGACACACAATTAGTTTTGAGTTATTTATCTGGAGTTTGTATGGTTTAGAAAAACTCCATCTTCTTGGCTGATCCTGTCCTAATGCATTTAACTTCAGCCATCAGCTATGATTAAACACCTGCTGTTGTGGGGAAACAAAGCACACTAATCCAATATGTATTTCTGACATCTTAAATATCACCCAGTCCCCTGACATCAGGCACAGCTTTTCAGCGGGATGGAATTCCAGAGCATATTTTTCTAATTTATGGATGGACAATAAATCAAAATTAAGCCTTGGGCAATGAAATATACATCAGTGCAGAATGAACTGACTGCAAACTAGGGCACAGAACAGCAGCGGGGAGAGGGGTGCATTAATGGAGTCCTGAGCTGCAACACTGATGTGAAAATTAAGGAAGTTTGTCTTATATCTTATTATAGAGAACAAAAATTAAAAGATAGCAGAAACCAGATATAAGTTTTATAATCTCCTGAGCACCCTGCTGTGGTCCTGATGCCACCATTTTATTCCATGTCTGCAAAAGGGATTGCTTAGTGTCTTTGCCTCTATTGAAAGCCATTCAGTTCCAAGAGCTTGAAAGTTTAATTGGAATGTTGATTTTATGGGTTTACATTCTACATTGGGGGTGCTATAAAAGGAATAGGAGGGTAAGTGGAAGAAACCTAAAGAAAAGGGGGCAGGAACAAGAGAAGGAAGGATGGAAAGGAAAGGGAGAAAGAGGGGAAAAGAACAAAGAAGGAATGGGCAAAAAACCAAAATTCAGACCGAAAGTGAGAAAGGGATACAGATATAATCTGTAGCGAAAACCTGAAGTTGATGTATACCCTGTATAACTCGTCCTAATTAACACTACCCTGAGATTCAAAAGGGCTCACTTTTTTATAAGTAAGGTCTTGGCCACTACTGCAAACAACCGAGAGTTTTGATTTCATTCAAATGCAACAGTGGCTTTATTCCTTAAGCTTGATAAATAGCACTGACTTCCTCTTGGATGAAGAGTAAGGTATTGTACTTTAATTTAGTATTTCTTGTGAGGGAAGGGGAATAGTATTAAGCACCAGGAACGGAAAGTCTGAAAGTCTCCAAACTGGTTTTGTGAACCAAAAATATTAGCCTTAGAGATTCACAAAATCTTCATCTTTACTAGGTCTAACCAACCCAAGTCTGAGTTACCTTGAAAGTTGTGTTTAGATGATTTTTTTTCTGTTGCAGCACTTAATTATCCTATATCAATGTAAGTAGTTTAGTTTATGTTATATCAAGGTCTCCCACAGTGCAGCCCAGCCCACCTTAATCCTAAAAGGGAACTTTCTTCATCTGACATCTTCTGAATGTGTTACACAGTAAATGAATTTCTTTGTGTGGTCTCCAGCCTATTGTCCAACCCATTAAGGGACCCTCAATGAACATGACACTGAGGACACCTGTTGTATCATTTCTGAGGATGTGAGGGGTCCCACTAGGTTCAGAGAAACTACTTTTGCTTACAGCTAATCAGGACAAGTGTTTTGCTGGATATGCTGTCCTTGGTCACACCCAATCCCATAAGAATACAGCGAGTGGTATTTGCAAAACACTTCAATCAGGGCTGCACTGAAATAAGAGCAAAATACTTGCTGCTCAGATATGTTTCTGAGGTGTGATTAATTTGCCTTTGTGAAGCACCGGAGGACCTTGACCTGAAGGGAAGCTAGCATGCAACATAGTGATGGCTATTATTATTGCTCTCCTGTGGAAAAGATGGAAGATCTTGGAAGAGCTGGAATTCTCTTGCTCTCCTGTGTTGCAATATGCAAAAGAACTGTCCAAATGCAGAAATTAACCTGATAGAACCTTCTCTGTCCTTAGTTATGTAAACCTACAACTGAAGTAACAAGTCTAGAGATTTTTGTGCAAATTGAGATTGTCACGTATGTTCAAAACCCTTTCTTTATCATGTCTTGAACTGTAATGAGATTATTTTTTTTTTCCCAGAAATAAGTGTCTGAGCATGGTTTCTATTTTAGGATAAATTATTGGGTTTGGGTTTTTTTTTCTTTATTTCTTCATTGGCATTTGTATGTCCTGAATGCATTTAAGACTAAGCCATGTGTAGCCTATGGGTTCTGTGAAGTATTTAGGAGACATTTAAGGGGAAAAAAAAGCAAGACAATAGAGCAAGTGCAATAAAACACAAGCTATGCTTTAAAAATAACTAAACAATCTAATTTCCTTTCCAGCAGCACCCAGCTGATGATAGAATATGACTGTTCAAACACTGTTGTACTCTTATGCTTTTGTTTCGTCTCTTGTATTGAGCATCACCTTGTGATGACTCATCAGTGTTGGAGCCACAACACATCTTTCCTATTTCCAGCAAATGATTCCTTGGAGTTTTCTTCAACAGAAACTGAACTCATATGTGTCAAATACGTGCATAATACATACTAATAGCAATACCAACAGTAAACCAAAGAAAACTTTTTACATCAACCCAGAGGCTTTATCATTCTTTTTATGAATGGAGGAGAGGAGACATGAAAGTTAAGTCCTTTTCAGAATGGAGCTAAATTTTATGATTGCCAGCTATTATCTCAAGAATTTTCTTTTTTTTTTCTCCAGAATTTTCTCCAGAAGTTTTTTTTTTTTCTACCTTTGCACTCTCTTTATCATAAGGTGACAATTCCACCTGCCAGGGATGTCAACTAAGAAGGAAGATAAGAAAGAAATCAGAACTGCTAGCTGAAACACTGGTTTCTTCAGGATAGTCACACCTGGAACATGGTCAGAGTCCCTTTTACAACACATACTGAGTAAGTTTTTCAGGATAAAGGCTTGCTGCTACATAACCATTGTGCTGCTTCTTCTGAAGCCCTCAGAGAGAAAACCTGTGACTGTGGAGGTGAAGCAGAACTTGGCAGGTTGTTCCCCAGGTTCTTTGAGTTGCTTTGCTCTGATTTAAAGGCTAATGCCTACAAAATTAGATGTTGAATAACCTTTTGGTGTTTTTTTGAATGGTATGTGGTTGAGCAGGAAAATGGATGGAAAATTGGATTAGGTTGTTCCTGCCTATTTCACATTCTGCTACTGACCTAGTCTTGAGATAAGTTAAATACCTCTTCTAATTTATGGTTCCCCAGCCATCTTCCCTAGGTGAGATGCTGCAAAGGCTTCTTTAAGAGAACAACAAATAACATTTAATTTGTCAGTCTCTGTGAACTTAGATTCTTCTGACTAA
The DNA here is from genome assembly GCA_017639245.1 of Myiopsitta monachus. Taxonomy (NCBI): domain Eukaryota; kingdom Metazoa; phylum Chordata; class Aves; order Psittaciformes; family Psittacidae; genus Myiopsitta; species Myiopsitta monachus. The sequence goes on from CM029941.1 coordinate 25,062,288, forward strand.
ACTGCAAGAATATTCTTAGGCTGTTTAAAATAAAGTGGACATTTTTAATGAGGTGAATCTACATAAAGTGTTAAACAAGAACTATGCCAAAATTTCATTTTTTTTCTTTTAATATTTCAAGAAAGATTGTCATCTTAGGGAAAAAATGGCCAAAGCAAATTAACAAGCTGTTGCCTATAATAGGAAGTCTATAGAAGCTGGGCAACATCATGATCTTTGTGAAACTGATAAAAATCTGTATATAATCTGCATTTATTTTAATAACAAAGCCACTGTGGAAAAAGCTGAAGGTGGTAATTTATTGCTGTTACATTTTAGCAACTGTATTTCAAAGTGTTGGTTTAGTGTGCTACACAGAAATATGTACCAGTACTGGATGTTGTAAAAGTGCTTTCCTGCATTGGTGGTCAACTTGTGCTATCTCTTTTCATGGCCAGAGAAGAGCAGTCAAAGCAGCAAAAGGTATAACGAAGTGGTTGGACACCAGGAAGGGAGTTTGACAAGGCTGTCACATCTGTTCAATATTTATAGTGAAATAATAATGTGTATTGCTGTTGATGGTTGCCATAGTGGTATTAACATTGGCAGAAGGAGATGTTGTAATCTCAAGTATGCTGATGACATCCTTATTGCTGAGTCTGTGGTTTCTAGCACTAGTAATGCAAGCGGCTGAAGCTAGTGTGAGCTCAGACACTGTGGATGACAGTTGACAGCAGCATTACTGAATGGAAATGAACAGGTCGAGCAAGTAAAGAAGTTCTGTTCTTTAAACCTGACAGGAAAACGGAGTTTGCCACATTCACCCAGGAAGTTAGCAGATGAAAAAAAAAAAAAATAAGAATAATTCAATGGCCTATTAAGTGTGTAAAGTAATCTGCTTGAAATTATAGCATGCACCTAGTGTGCACACAGAGAAACCTGTAACATCTGCTCATTAGCATGAAATTTAGCAATGTCAAGCAGAATGGTGCAAAAGCTAAGCTCTTTTTGAAGCCATTCACCAACTACCTATCAACTTGATATGAAGGATACCAATCTTCACCAGAGCCTGGATTCTTCTGCTGGTACTCTAAATACTGGTGAAACCAAATTTTGCTTGCAATTTCTCTCTCTCTTAGGCATATCAAATCAAAATAAACAGAGACTGAAGGCCCAGGCGTTAACCAGAGTAGATAAAGACCAACATGCACAAATACAGCTACTGTCAAACCAAGTTAAGTCTGTAGTGACGATGACAATCTCAGCCTGAGGAGAGAGTGACAACTGATTGAAGGGAGGTAGGGTCTGCTTTCCAAATCTCTGTTTCCTTCAGAATTACTTGTTCTGTATGTCTGGATTTTCTGACAGGCAGATTGCAAGGAAAGAAACTGAGATTCATCAGGGCAAATAGTAACTTGCAGGTGTACAGAAAAAAATTACAGCGCAGTACATTGAGAATAAACTTACTGATGAGTTTTCATGGTTGAAAATTACTAGTGAGCATTTTATTTCTGTACTGTTTCTCATATTTTTGGAGAAAACACATAGTTCATGTATTTATTATAGAATAAAAAAAGGCCTATTAGTGGTTCATGCTGCTTTGTACAACATGTACAAATGGGCAATGCCAGTTTGTAATCATAGCAATAGTATGACGGAAAATGTATCTTTGTATACATATGTGTTCATATACAGAAAAGAAAAAAGCAAAGTGAGAGAATAATTGAGAGAATAGCAGATTTTATTTATTCTGCACTCTCACAAAGGGGAAGATTAAATGTGTTTAAAACTAGACTTCCTTTGTATCCATCTAGTTAATTTAGAGTTATTTGAGACATTTCAAAAAAGGTTATGCTTGTCTTGTGTTCATGAGTGAAATTCTTGGACTTATTTCACCATTATCACAAGAATTGTTCCTGATTTTCTTCTTCCCTTTTCCTATACAGGAATTGAGGCTATGGTTGCAAAAAGTATTGTGCATGTGATCTCTTAGTGACGCAACTTAAAAAAACACAGCACAAGATCTAGAGTTGAACTCAGTAGGAGAGCATAATTTGCTTGGTATTACATTATATTATTCATGCTATGTTCTTAAAAAGATGTTATTTGATTGTCATAATATTACTAATTACACGAGATATTGGTCAATGAACCAGCACTCTTCTTGTGTATTTCAGGAAACAGCTGTACTGAAGACCCCATTGCAAAGTTTTAGTGTAGGCTGATTAGCTCCAGTTTAGCCTGAAGTCCATGGTGGCTGGTGTTTCATGTTATTCTTTTTCAAATTAAGAAGAGTAGACCCTGGTTGCACAGAACTTCATACAGTCATGCTGTTGGTGCTATACCAAACATGAAAAAAGAAATACCTCTTTTTGCAGGTTATTCACATCAATATAATGTTATTTTGGCCATGAATTTATACATAATTAAATTATATTAATTTATATATAGCTAAGTGTGAGAACTGTATTCTTCATTTCGAAGGAAAAGTATCTAAAAATAGGGTGGTTTTTTAACTGTAAAGAGACTTATAATTTGCTTAGGTAGTCTTGCTTCTCTAACAGTTGAATTATGTTTACATGCCTTTGTGTTTACATGTCTGGAGTTTGTGTCTAAGGACTCTAATTCTGGTGTACCTGCAATTGCTCCAGTGTCTGCACCACCCACCTTGCAGCTTGTGTATCAGCTCCTGAATTCCTGTGAATTACAGCCTCCCATATCAAGAGGAATTAAAACCTGTGCCTGTTTCCCTTGGAATACCAGAGTGTAAACTGTGGAGACTGAGCACATACTTCATGAGCAGCTGAACGTTATTTTCCAGCATGGCACAAACCTCCAAGAGAAGACAACTAACAGCAGAAAACTCAGCAGCCATCAGAAGGTCAATCATACAGAGAAACTCTTGGAAATTATGTTTGTGTAAGTGATGATAATGAAAAAATTAAAGGAAACAATGTGTGTTTGGGTAAATTTAAGTCACATTTCCAGATTTATTGCTCACTTTGTTTTAAACTTGTTAAATTTATTTCTTCCCTTCTTGTTTTATGCCAGTATTGGCACAACTGCTGTGAGAGCAAACTGTGACATTAGAGGTGTGGCAAGCAGCCACTGGCAGGAGCAGGTCCCAATTCTTAATCTGCCTTCACTGGTAAAGCAAGAGTGCTGCAGAAGAGCAGAAATCAAGTCTCTCCAGTGCATGAACTGATTAGACTTCCACATGCATAAACTGTGATTAGACTTCCACACAGGCACATGCAATAATCTGAACTGGTATGCAGACAGAACTGTACCTGTGCAAAATCGATGTCAGCCATACAAGCACTGAACAGACCAAAATGCTTTTTCCTGGCTCAGACACAACCCTCCTGGTTATAATTCTTCGATTTGCTTTTGCAACATGATATGAGATGTTATGATTTTTGTGAGCTCAGCCTCAATGACAGGCATCCTTCTGTAGGTTCACTGGAAATTTCTTTCTCCCAGAGCTGTTACCTTCAAAGAAAAAACCCACATTATGTAGAAGACAGTGGTGGTGTAACAGATGGCTCATAGTAGATATCCTGAGCAGGATAGCCAAAGACTTTGTAAATCAAAATTTGAAACCTACTTCTTCAATTGAGCTCCATCAGGGTCATTCTGCCAGGAATTATACTACATGACGAATCATAAATAAATAAAAAAGTCCCTGCAACATAGAGGAAACATGCAAAGAGATAATAAAATTTTCCTGTCTTATAAGAGCAGGTATACAGGTGCCAAAGGGATGAAATAGAATTTAGCTAGGTATGTGACTTTTATTACCTACTTAATTTCAAAATACAACTTTTCATTAAGAAATATTAGTTCATTGTGCCAAATTCTTACAAATTTTCTTTTTTCTGGAGAACTTTCAGAATCATCTTTTAAAGTCTTCATGAATTGGTCAAAGTAAGCTCCATATTTTGTATAGTTTAACTGTATTTGTGGTTTAGATTTATAGACATACTTAAGGGTCAAAAGGTCTTCAAGCACATGGCAAAGCAGAGAAGATCAAGTCTAATACTACTTGAAGCACTTAAAATACTTCTGTCCTACTACTAATAAATTGAATTAGAAATTTAGTTCATGTTTAACAGGGAGCATATTTGGGTATAATATCCTAGTTCTATGGCAATATTTGTATGAATGCAGTGAAATCAGGAAAAGTGTATTTTAAAACATCAAGAGAAGTTATTTTATGTGCAACGAGTAATGAATTTATAAAATTGAACGAACTTGAACTAAGAAGGAAGAGATGAATTGCTTTGAAGGTTTAGTTGCAAATGTAAAGATATTAAAGATATTAATGTAAAGATATTAAAGATATTAGATAAAATAATAAAGAATACTGTAAGATTTGTAGTAATTTGTTACATTTGGTGATGTATTGAATATTTATTATATTTCCAGTGAAGTAAGACAAAATGATCCTCTGCAGTATGGGCTGGAATAGAGAAAATGATAAGGAAATAATTGATTCTTCATAAGTAGACAAATGAGTGTGTTCGTATTTTGTGTGTTCATTACTTACAGCATTTACACATTTATGAATAAGTATGGCAGAACTGTTCACATGCATTGATTAGCTGCATGTTCACTCAGTAACTCTTTCTGTCATACTCACCTATATTGTACTTTTGTCTGTAGCAAAAATTGTTAACATTCTCTCCACTGGGAGTGAGTTTGGGGTCTGTGATAACACCATAAACAGGTAACTTCTGTGTGCACGCAGAAGAAAGGTGGAATGAAGAGTGGTATCCACCCTACTGCTTCACTCTTATTCTGTCTGAAACTGCCATTCTCCCTTTTGCTGTTAATTGTTCTGATGACCTATGAAAAGCTAAAAAGTTAATAAGATTTTGCTTCACCTCCTGGGCTACAAATGCGCACAATGTGCAACAGACCACAGGTGAGCTGTTACTTGTTCTCATGTGTCTTTACTCACATGGGTAAACTTTTCCCATGTGAGGATTTTCTAATACTTTAAGACTGTTTACTCAGTTACCAGATTTTCATGAGTCACTTCAAGTCTTTAATGTAGGTTTATTTTTTTTTTTACTTTACAGCCCCATCGATTCTTGTGATGCAAAAAGTGCTGGAAATTTTAAGAATTTCAGTATTTGCCAGGCCTGCTCCTTGTCCTGAAGACCAGCCAGAGGAGCGGGTGACACCAGCACAGGCAGCATTCTTGCCAGCAGGCACTGTCCCAGCTTCTTCAAGCACAGCTGAGTTGTTCAGGAATTTTTGACAGGGTGAGGCTGCAAGTCAGCTCCGGGATCCTGCCAGGAGCAGCTGGAGACATGGCTGGATAACATGAACCTGAGGTTCACCCAGGGGCCAGGACCACAGCATAGGTCAGAGGTCCATGCAACAAGACCAGCCAGTAAGTTTGTACAGCAGGAGTCAGAGTTGAACACAGATGTACCTATGGCGTAGCTCAAGTAGGGTCCAAGCACCCAGGTCTGAGCTTTAGTGGAGCTCTCTGGCCCCTGGGCATATGCTGTATGCGTCAAGGTCCCAGAGGAAGAGGGTTAGATTAACTAAAACCTACAAGGTCCTGATGACATTGTCGCCTAGGCATGTGTACTTAAAAAAAAAAAAAAAAAAAAGGTGTGGTGTTTTTTTTTCAGATCCTCCTGGAAAAAAGCTTAACTTGCTGCAGATGGTGTTTGGGGTTTTTTGTTTGCTTGTTTGTTGGAAAATGGGAAATTTGTGCTGCAAAGAATCGTTTGTGGATATACTGCCTAGATATATGTACTCTGTTAAACCGAGATTATTACAGAATATAGTGAAATTTTGCTATGGATCAAGTCTGTGAATAAAAGCAGAAGCATTTGCATGCATACTCATGATACCCAAACAGGCAGCATTTCTTTCCCTGTATCTGTTCTTACCACACTCTGAACCAAGCTAATTGCAAACCTCCCACTGCCTGAGCATTGAGTGAGCCTTAAGGGAACTGCTGCACTTCGTACATCATATCTAAAGACATTTATATTGGAAGGATCTGTAGAATTATATTTTTGTATCAGACCTTGATTTAGTGCTACCATCATTTTTCCTGAAGAGAACAATTTTATTCTTTCACAATCGAAGTCATCAGTTTAAGTTCATCTAAAAAAACATACATTAGCATATTCATTACCAGAGTGATTTAACTGTATCTTTGAGCACTGTAGTAAATTAGATTCATATATCAAGTTTTTTACTCTCCTACTTAGTAACACTTGTAATTGCAAAACTGTGCTTTCCTCACCAATGGCTACAGTTGGTCCAAGGAACTTTTTAGTTTTACATTCTTTTTAAAAAAAGAGTATTATTAATTTTTATGCTGTTATAGTGCCTTTTAGTAGAAGACCCAAAAATAATCAGTATCCTTGTGCTCTGCATAAATGGAGAGCAGTAAACAGTCACCACACCACAGCACGTGAAATACAGCAAAGGCAAACATTGAATAATTACACTACCCAATATACCAGTTTTGTAAGATGCAGTGTTTCAGAATATTCTTGTCACAAGGTGAGGTTCTTTCTCCTGCAAGGAACTCCAGACTTGCTGCAATCTATTCTATGGTTGTACTCCACCCCTCTTTCTTCCCTAGAGTACATAACAGTCTCTTACAGAGGACTGGCCTGGGCCAGTGACTTGAAGGCCCATTTTCAGGAAGAACTTCAGCTGAATTTTTGAAGTATCTAATTACTTTTGATACAAGCTGCATGTTTCGATCCCCTGGACTACTCTGATAATCTCAGCTGCATAAATGGTGCTGCTGATACAATTTTCTGCTGTAACAGAACATAATGGAAATCCATGCATGTTGTTAGGGAAAGTTCTGTCTGTAGAAGAGCGTAAAGCCAAATCTTGCTAGCTCACATTCATCATTTCCACAGGCAGAAAGGGAGGGAAGCTTTATTTGTTGTGAAGAGTGGGTTAAAGTGTATGGGCATCAGCTCCAGAGTCCTAAAAACTGTAACGTTTACACTTACTTCTTGTCTGCAACTTCAGCTGGGCAATGGTAGTCACTGCATGAATGGCTGAGAGGTGTCACAGAAGGTTGTCTTGTCAAAGGAAACGAATGTTGAGCCATAATGCAGCCTTTTCACAACAGCCAAGAATGAGGTGATCCCCAGAAAGCATTTTGTTTTTCTTTTGAGACAAGAAGTGTTATTGTAACTATAAGATATTATTATTAAAATTGAATCAATTTTATGTCAATGTCACTATATTACTGGAAATCAATATCCACATACTTCAGTAACTTCTGTTTGTGAGTGACAATTTATTAAGGATAAATAAAGAAGAGTCCCTTCAGACCATGAGAAGTACAACCTTTAACCTAGCAGAGAATACTGCAGATTTGTTCTTTTTCTTCTCCCTACAATGTGCAAGGAACTGTGAGATTAAAGAAGGTTGGCCCCCAGTAAGAGCTATCATATGCTGGAGGAGATGTCTTTTCAAAGCACTTTCTCTGAGGGAAAAAAAACCCTGTTTAAATATTGCATTGATAACGTTTAAAATGATATTTCATCATTCCTCTCTCAAAGAATGATAGCGATACTATAGCAAGTGACAGAAATAACCTTTTAATAAAAGTGAATTTTTATAGTAGTACTGGATGGCTCAGGGTATTAGTAATGGAACATAGAACCTCTCCCTTCTAGCTCATCCGTTCATGTCCATCCCTGCCTGGTAAAGACCCAAAATTATTATCATCAGATGGCTGCTTGGGGGCTCAGAGGAAGCGAGTTGGTGGTCTTGGTCCAGTCACTGGCACTAATTGCCATCCTTGCTGACAGTCTCGTTAGACAGGTGTGGAAGCAGCTCTGCCTTAATGAACTAATATATGGGTTTTCTATTATACCCCTACATTCAAGCACCCAAATGCTTTACAGATATTAGTCATATTGTCCTCACAACACCACTAGTCAGCAGGGACATATTTACCCCTGTTTGCAGATGGAGGAGCAGAGGTATAGAGCAGCTGTACTTATCCCTGGAGGAAGTTGGAGACAAAGGTAAGCAGTAGGTCCTCCTTTCTCAACTCAACCCTAACTGCAATACCATGTTCCTGGCTCATCTGAGCCATAGCAAGGGTTCCCCCAAATGAGAGCTGGTGCATGATGGAGAATGGGCACTGCAGCATATTTTTTCCCCATATAATGTTTGCTCAATGCATATTTCTAAGCATTCGTACCAGTGCATGGTGCTGCTGCAGAGAGAAGTTGCAGGGGCCTATGTTATTACGGGATACGTGTTTTGAATAACATGAAGAAAAAACTTGCCCACTTCTAAGAATAATAGACCCACAGCCTGTATTTCTGTGAATCAGATGGTTTGTGACTGATGAGGCTTTTTTCCCAGTTTGGCATAATAAGCAATTTACTTCCTCACTGGTATGGTTATTGTCACAGCTTTTGCACTAGTGTTTGATAGCATTGATTAGTTTGTGCTATGCTAATTTTTAGCACAAGGAGGGAATTGATTTACTTCAAGCTTAGTATATTTTAGCACTGAAGTGGAAATAATTCCATTGAAAATATGGAAAATGAGCAGTCACCTTAACAATTGAATAAATGACTTGACATTTGTGAGGCTAAAGTATTCGATAGATAAGGAGATTTTCGTATTAAAAATAAATCATTGGTCTACCTATTATTTAGCTGGGCTTGGAATCATGAATAAAGGGTCTCCCACAGAAAGAGAGAGAAGAATATTGATTGTGTCTCTGTATTAAAAAAAAATTAAATGGGTGGCATTTCCTAGTTCCTTATGGGAAAAAGTCAGTGCATTTAGGTTATGGTCAGAATAACTCAATAACTTCTAAAGCAGTTTTTCTATCAAGAGGTCATAGAAGATTTCCTGTGTCTTTTGCAGATACTGGGTACAAATTCTGTAACAGGAATTCCTTGTTATGAATTATTCACAATTCCAAAGTGTACTTCATATTCAACTATGTTAGAAGGAAGCAGAGCATATTCTGCATCAAAGAACTTGCACAAGGCTAGAGAGAAATACTAGAAGAGCACAAGCTGTCTAGGGAAAGAAAAAAGATTACAACAATAAAACTGCTAGCAAAGGCTGCTGTTATATCTAGTGGAACAAAACATACTGTGAAATAAATATTGCATTACTATTCTTATAAAATTGAGCACACAAAATATTCTCAAAACATCCGAAGAAGGTTGCCTTTTCAGTACGATTTTGTTTCACTTTTTACAATTGCTTTGCTGCTTAATGCTTTTGTCTGCAGGGATCTACCTCATGCAGGGCAGTGGGAAAGAGTGAGGTTGTTGCCTGGCTCCAATTTATCCATTCACAAAATCACAGAGTAAAATGAAGCAGAGATGAGGACCATGACTCTAGTCTCAGCTCCATCCACTGCATTAGGTCATGCACTCTGAAATAGAGATCATGTCTCCTCTTTTGTGACCAGGAGGGGGTGGGGTTATGTATGTGATCCTAACTTTCTCAGTATGCTGTAAAAGCCCTCTGATTTGAAGGAACAGTTGGCATTTATAATTGAATCTAAGGTCGACGACAGCTTTCTTACAAACCGACAGAGTGCTTTTGGCATATGTTTTACTCTGAAGAATTAGTCCCAAAGTTTTTCAGATTGGGTACCCAAAACTCCTTCATGCCTTTTTTTCCTCTGTGGCATGTTTCTTATCTATAACATGCAAATCAGCACACTTCCTCACCTCACAGGGGTTTTGTGAAGATAAATTATCTGTATTTGCAAATCCCAAAGAAAATACTGCAGGAGCATTGTATAAGAAGCTCATAAGGAAATTAATAATAGCAAATTCAGTACTGGGCTTGAATGGTTTATAGTAAATCATGTAAGAAGTCACACACTGAATGATGAGAGTAAAAGAAATAATGAACAGCCATGACTTCAGCGCATTGAATAAGACCTCTTCCTGTGGAAATAAGTATATTATCTTGTAATTAATATCTATCATAATGTATTCCTATAAAAGAGACTGAATCTTCAGAGGAACTTTTTGTAGCTTTTTTAGTCCTGATCATATGGCCTGAGCATGCTTTTGATGAATGGAGTTTGGACTGGGAAATGGGAATTTTCCTGATTTTTTACACATCATAATAATGGCAAAAACAAGAACACAGAATAACCACTTATGAAAGCCCAGCTCTTTCCTGAACAGCTAGAATTAGATATGCTGCAGCTTTAAGTTTCTTTGCAAGTCTTTCTTGCTGTAATAACAGTAGTTAAAACCCAAGAGGTCTGCTGTATTTCCTCTTTTGCTACAGCAGGACATGTCCATACAGCACGTTCCAAGCCCAGGCTCTCCCAGTGCTGCAGCACCCAAAGTAGCTGTGCAGCGCCCCTTCCAAAAATGCAGCTGTCCCACATACGAGCTCCCCAGAGTGAGCAAGATAACTGTGATCTTGTCTGTGGGCTCAGAGTGCTGTGAAGTTTTACCCATCATAGTCTTAAGTCTCATTGACCTACCTGAGTGCAGTTATAGGAAATAGCTTCCTGTTGATGTCACAGTAGTCAAAAGCAAAATCAGGGGAGAGGCGCTTCTCAGAGTTCTAAAAATTCAGCTTCATGGAGAGTGTTGAGGCCCCATTCTAGTCAGTTTATGGTTTGTAGTCTTGGGGAGGAGAAAATGCTGCTTCTTTCACTGAGAAGTACAGAGTAATGGAGGTACTGAGTTACCTCTGCTCAATTAGCTGGTTGAATTTCCTGCGTTCCTATTGTAGTCAGAGCTGACATAGTAACCGAAGCGTGCGTGCATGAACTGTGATTTAAATAGCAATCTGGTGGGGTTTTCTTCAGATGGTCTTGTTTTAGCACAGTGTTGAAAACAAGATCATGATGTTTTCAGTTTTTGGCATGAACATTTAACTAAGGTTAATCCTGGAACGTCATTGGAGTTGGCTGGTAATTTCCTCTGAAAGGAAAAAAATTCTCATGCAGACCATCAAGCTGGATTGTCTGTAGTTGCAGGTTGTTTCCAGAACAGATGGAATGCATTACTAGTTTTTGGGCAAAAATTTCTGGAGTAGAAACAAAGGATAAAGCAGCTGTGGGATTTGTCTAATATTGTCTGCTTGTGGTTTTTGCTGTTTTCCTCTGTTCCCTGTTTCACCATCTCTTCCACTCTTCCCCTCAAGGTCCATTTGCTGATATAAGAGGTAGAGCAAATTCTCCACAGGAAATGCAGGAATAATTTCATTTGACATATGAAATGGACTGATTTTCAGAAACTGCTGAACATCTACCCTTTTAAATTTGGGCTCTTTCCAAGTGTTAAGTACCCAGAATTACAGTAGCTTTGAAAAATTACTCTTAAAATACTAGTATCGTTAAGGCTGTGGCAAATGAGTATTCCAACTGCAATTTTTTGAACATTGGACATAAACTAATACAAATGTAGTAAAGTGTCTTCAAAATGTAGATAAATCACAGTGCAATATGCTATATGTCTGCTCTCAGATATGTGAGAGCATGTTGTTGTTTACCCTGTCAAGTTTTGTAATGTTCACATTAAAGGATGTCCAGTTGCTTCTTTTGCATGATAAATCCCTAAAAATATAAGAAGATATGAGTCCATGTAAGCCTGCCCTAAGAATATGAACAGTAACATCATTACATGTAGGGAAAAGTAGTTGAAATTTAGATGTTGTACACAGTCATACCTAACACAAAGAAACTAAAGAACATGTATCACAATCGCCCATAACAGGGCCAGATACAATATAAAGAATACATTTTTTTTTACATTCATTGCTGTTTTCTTGATTGCCACTTGGAAAAGAAACTGTAAAATACATTTTGAATCAAAGGAACTGAGTACTAAAGTTGAATTGGATACCAGTTCATGCCTCCAGCAGGACAGAAAGGGTACTGGAATACTGTACACATCTTCAGACATGTCAAAAGGATATGTAGAAAAGGCGAAGTACATCATAGGGCAATAAAAATCACATGTTTCTTAGTTATTGAAAGAGGATTTCTGGCAAAAAGGGAACACATTAATGTATATACAGTTCTTGGGGGATCAATTATTTTAGAACTGTTTGAAATAGACTTGAAGAAGAAGCAAGCCCAGTCTGAGAGTCTTTGAAGGACCTGGTATTACATGGAAAGCAAATTCTATGCCTTGACTAATAAAGCTCTAATTCAAACAGCTGTAGAACTGTAGAACAACTGTAACAACACCTAGAGAGGTAATAAAAAGTTGCTGCATTGAGTTTTGACTTTTCTATATTAGTCCATTTATTGTATTTTTTGCGATATCTTTACTTTTTCAGAAATCGTATTTTGAATAAAGTGATCTGCCTTAACCAGAGTACAGTTAGTTTTAGGTGAGGAGAAAAGGCTGTATAAAGCCACTGCTAATCCAAAGAAAAGAATACTTTGATAGTAAGAGGTGATTATTCACCTCCTGCTCTCTGAGTAGTCCAATCATTTAAAAAAAAGTTTCCACATTTTAGTTTCACCAGTTACAGACCTAATGCCCCTCTCTTGGGTCACATAATGAGAATTAGAGGCATATTTCTTACTGCAGTGTTGAGAGACCATTTTCTGGCAGCTAATTAATGCTCCATCCTTACCTAGACTCAAAGGAATTTCAGTCTTATTACTTAAAGAATTTTTTTTTTAATGAGGGAAGCCTTTTTCAGAGGGAAGCTATATCCCTGATATTTTAGATACTATTGCTGCTTCTAGCAGCATTTCAGATTTCCTTAGAATCCAAAGAAGCTTATTTTTGATGTAAAACATTCTTAATCTTGTTTATGAGTCTCTGTGGTTCTTCTAACTCCTTAGGTTCAAAATATACAGCAATATATTTTTCTGCAGGTGGGGTTTTTTGTTTGGTTGGGTTGTGGGGTTTTTTTAATCCCTTCTATTTAAGCAGTAGCAGGCCAGTCTATGTAAAAAAAAAGAAAAGACAAAGAGGAAAAAAGAAAAAATCCACATAGCAATGGAGAGTCTGAGTTATCTGAGTTTGAGAATAGAGTAAAGCTGGGTAAGACTCTGTGTGACCCTTTATATAGAACTCAAGTGACATCAGGAGGACCTGGAAGAAGGATAATCTCTAACTTCAGCTGAGTTGGTTTTGTTTAAACTATATAGATTTGGTTTCACCTTAGAGGAAAAATAGTTGCTATCTCTTTGTATTTGACTTTTGGGGATGAGAAAAAAAAAGCCATGCCAACGCATAGTAGTAGACTGCAGAGGCAGTCCAGAGCAGAGCCTGCTTCCACATGCTTTATGCGTCTTTTGGTCTGCTTGTTTTGGAGAACATACTTACAAAGCCAGAAATGATAAGCTAGAGAAATCTATGTCATTGGAGTGGAAAACACCCATGGAAAGACCTTGAATGTCTTGGAATGGGACAGTGGAGTAGCAGGAAGTCTAAGTGTCAAAATTTGTGCAAGGCAGTGTCTCCTGGCCTAGAGAAAGTCCTGAACTCAGCAGGTCCTGAGAGCTCCTGGTTTTTTGGATGTAGGGTGGTCCCCATCCAGTGATAAGCACCATCTTTCCTCTAGGCAAGGTACTGTCAAAGTGTCTCACTGACCTTATACAAGCATGCTTAACTTCTCATTCGGGAAAGAAAAATACAGTTCGACACACCACCCTCATTGTTGCCAATTTCTCAAGTAGGGAATTCAACCCTTCAGTGCCTTTTTATGAAGATGAGGCTACCACCATCAGCTTCCTCAGATATGACTGCTGAGAGGAGCAGTAATTCCTCAAGGCATTTTAATGACTCTACTTTCAAGTAACTGATGTCACTTAAGGCTTTGCCCAAGGACAGACCTTGCCATCACTGCAAGACAGCAACTGATAGTCTTCAGTGGTGTCTCAATAATCTTCAATGGGTTTTCATCAAATTATTCTTAAGGATCCAAATCCTGTCCAACACCAGCATTTTATCTGACCTTTACTGTAAAATTTTCCAATCTGATTTCTGCTTTCCAAATAGAAAAGCTTTTCTTCTGTACTCTTCTATCTTATCAGTGTAACAGAATTTATAACTGGCACACCGTGGTTTACACTATTTTTTTTTTCTTTAGATTAATTAAGGAACCTACCTTGTGGTGTGTGTCAACATACCATCTAGATGATGCTTGAATCATCTTCTCAGCTGCAGGCCATCTGAGGTACTGCACAGCTCCAACTTGTCTTCCCCTATCATTCGCTGTGAAAACAAGCAGCTTAGGAGCAGCAGATCTCTAAAACTTGTAACATTTAGAGGCAAAAGACCTGGGTGAAAACAAATGGTTATATTTTTAGCCAGAAATAAATAAGGCATGGACTATGGCTTTCTATCTATGAGTGAGTTTTATTAAAGAGTTAGAGCAAGCCCTAGTTTACAAGATATTTGGAACCATATGTATGCATTAATTAAAGGCATGTGGAGGAGGAGGAGGAGATCTGAGAAAATAACAAAGCAGCAGTGTATGCGTGCAATGATTTTTCATTCTGTTTCGCTTCAGCTCTGCCCCTGCAACAGAGGATCTAATCAATCTGCCGGCTATTAAGTTTGTTAATTGATAATGCATACTAATTAGGCTGTGCGCAGTTACTTAAGAGACTTTGCTAAGGTGATTGTAGGCACAAGTCCAAATGGAGTTTAAAGTATTCTGTGTGAGGTTAAAACCCATCAACCAGAATAGATGGATTTTATATTATAACAGAAGGCACAACATACCAGTAAGTATTTAATGTATTGCACGGTTATCCATTGTTACATATCCTAAGTCTATCAAACAATTAAAAATATAAAAACAGCCTCTAAAAAATGTAACTAAATATCGTGCATGTACAAATATGTGGGGATAGTAGAGATGGAGGGAAAGTGCAATTTGGTCTTGAAATAAATATTCATATTAATTTTCACATTTATGTCTAGGAACAATAGTATGTAGCTCTGCTGCAAGAGAGGAGCAAGCACAATGAGAACACAGCCTAATCTAGCTTTATGAACACATTGACAATAAGCCGCATAAAAATTACATGCTTTTCTGCCCACATCCAATACAGCAACAAACCAGTAGTAACAGAGTATCATCAGAAGCATGTCAACTAGCTATTTGTAATATATCGATAAAGCCAGAGCTATTATTTATATAGTTACTATATTATTACAAACCTAAGAGTTTCCTTCCCATTTCTAGTGGCTCCATCTGTGGTACGGTGAGGTGCTTCTGACCTTAAGGAAGTAATTTCTTACATATTAATATTCTTGGTCTTTTTTCCCACCTTCGTCTTTTCTATGCATCATATAAAATGAAAGTTCTTCGCAATATAAATTTGAAGTTGGCAGGCACTTGTGATGGAGGTAGTGGGCATTTAATTAGTGAATGAATTGTATTCTTATGGTGTGACCATTGGACCTAAAATCCAAGCAGTAGTGCTTTATTTTAAATATATGAAAATGACTGTGTGCCACAATTTAGTATGCAGAAAAGTATTTTTAAGCTCAGAGTAGTTAGAAACTAGAAGAAAAAAACAGCTAGAGAGAGCACCAATTTCATATCTCACAGTCTTGTTGAGTAAATTTCCTTGCAATGAGATATGTCATGTTGCATGAAGCATTTCTCCAGCGAAGATGTATGTAATCAACAGATATATTTGGAGTGATTGCATGTATGGACTGATTTGATTATTAGGTTTTGGTACCCATAAACTTGTACAACAGTAAGGGGTCATAGTGTATGCTTCTATTAACTGTTTTTTATGATTAGTTTTGTGTATATATTGTATACTGTAATATAAGTACCTATTATGTTGAGAATTTACTTTTTATTTGTTAGGAGTCAGTAGCTTGATTTTACGTGTAGTGGAGATGTGGGAAAACATCAGGACACTCATCTAAGTGGCTGAGCAGTGACCCAGAGGGACCACGCATGAAGTAAATGACAGATAATGTTCACTAGGTTGCAGGAGAAACTTGATGAGCCCCGTTTTCAGAAAAGAAAAAAAACCACAGCTGTCAATATGTTCTGTGCATTAACATTTTTTTTGTGTGTGTATTAACAGTGCGGTGTTTGCACTGAGAAATACAAGCACAACTTCCAACAATCTTTTTTGAAGTTTTCTTCCTCTGAAGGTTCTACAGGAGCTATAATGCCTCCTACCCCTTTCAGTGCTTTGCTTAACAGTCTGTAATGAATGAGTAAATAAGACGAGACGAGCTTAAAAAGCAATCAAAATAGTAGGGAATTGTTGGCATGAAAGAGTGAGTCTCACTGGACTTTTCTATATCTCAAGGAGGATACAAGGAAGATGATGATTTTACAAGAGAGTTTGGTAGCAGAACTGTGGAAGTTCTTGGGACTCTGACACTAGAGACAATAGCGTCTGGATTAGTCCCAACACAGACACTTTTCTGAGGCACTCCCATAGGGTTTTTGACACTATAGGGACTCCTGTCCTTCATGGGGAAAGATGGGCACATCCAGCAAGTAGTTCTGATCACCCAAGATCAGAATTACACTCTGGAGGCTTCTGTTATAGATGGACCTCAGCACATTCCGATAAAGGATGAGGTTCCTCATGCACTGAAAGATGTCTGAGCTGAGTGTCTGCCGGAAGGCTGGGTGGATCTGGACTCACCACTTTTGCCTGTTTTCAAAGAGCAAGATATTTCAGGAGCTATAGCTTTACCTGTCTGTCTACTCACAGGCAGTATAAAAGAAGTTACACCACCAGCCACTGCTTGTATGGTGATCTCTCATGCCAGCAACAAATGTACATTCAGAAGAAGTGTATCTTACACCAGCAATAAGCTGATCACTGGTAATTATGAAAGATGCTAGATGAATAACTTTATTGACTGGCTCTGAAGGGGAGCTTAGAGTGGGCTGCAGCACGAGCCCTTATATTTTGATGTGCGCCTGGAACACTAAGGAGAGTTCTCTTGGCCATTGAGCAGTCCACCTTAAGACTGCCCTCTGAACAAAATAAAAGGACAGAGCAGGTTAAATCATGCTATGCCTGTTCAAGAGACCTGTGTGCTCCAGGAATATTGCACCTGCATTATTGAAGAAGGTTCTGCTGTGACGTCTCTCTTTAGTGCACATCAGTGAGATTTTAGCCCACAATGTCAACTAAAATGAAGTGAATAGTAGGAAAAATGTTCCGCAAATATTTGCTCAAAGTGGAAAGTGGATTTCAATTAGACTATGTTTGCAATGCTTTCACGTTTGCTTTCCAGGAACACTTGAGTGCTCAGGCTTTATTAGTATGAATAACTCATGAAAAAGTGAATGCAAGCTGAAATATTCACAAAAAGCAGATTTTGAAGAGAAAATTCACTGGAGTAGTGTGTGACTAATTTTGAATAAGAAGTACTTCTGAGAATTTTACAATGCTACTATCTCTTTGTGGGTGGTTTACAAACAGAAATAAAGGTAACATCTGCAGAATAATTTTCAGCAAATAAAATGTTCACTCAGCTCTAATGTAAGAAAATCTCCCAGTGTCACTGCCATTTCTATAAGGATAATATTCATTGTTTCTGGTTTCTTATGAGATGAAATTCTTAGCTTGTAGTCTAGGGCATGCTTCGTAGAGGTTCAAGCACCTAGGACTCCTGTGGACTTAAATAAAATTTGAGATTGCTTGGTACCCTCAGGACTCAATCCCTAATCACTCATTCTTGCTAGTTTACATTTTCCTGCTGTAGTTATTATAGGTTACACTTTTAGAAAATTGTGCCTACTCTCCCACTTGTGTCATCTTAGAGACTTTTTTTATGATGACCTGGGTGAAATGTACAGCTTTTAACTGTGTTTTCCATTGTGCATATTTTTACTTCATGCACTTCATTACTGTATTCTATAGAATTGTATCTAAGATAAAAAAGGCTGAAGGGATTTTGATGGATTGTGGTGTCATAACTCAGTATGGGTTGGTGTTTTATTTCAGTTGGACTCCTCAGAGCTTAAGTAACACAAGAAAAAGTATCATCCTGTGATTTTAATTAGACCACAAATTTGACAGCTAAGGACAGAGAATTTATAAAAAAGAGCTTCAAACATAAGTAATACTAATTGTAATCATAAACTACCAGGAATCAAACAATATCTGAAAATGAGTTTTCAAAATTACTCCCTTCCCACCTTGTCAACTGCTTCCTTTTACTCTGTAGTAAAAAGTAAGGACTCTCTGTCTGATTTCTCCTGTTTTCTTTCAAGACAATGGAAGGAATGCTATTGTCATCTCCTCTTGCTACTTTTGATATACTTAGTGAGATAAGGGGCTTCTCATCTTCCTGGATATCATGCTTTCCTGGCTATATACAGAGCCAAAAGAATAAGAAAAACAAAATAAAAATTAAAGAGAGAGAAAAATACTCTGTCTTACACTTAATACAATGCACAAAGAAAAATTACTAACATTCAGCTTCTTGCTCCAGTACGAAATAAATTATGTGGACTTTGAAATGCAAAAAATGAAGATGAATGAAAAATATCTCTTGCTTAGCAATCAAAAATAAAATAAACATTTGCCTAAGATGATTGCTATTGCTTAATATGTTTTATGAGAAATAAGATACTCTGTTGTGCCATTTCTCAGAATATGTAATGCTTTGTTTTTCTTTAGTACTATTGTGTTGATTTCTAAAATATTAAAATAGATCCTTTTTGTCTGTTCAACAGCAATTTCTTTATATAAACAAATGCTTCTGAATACTTTAAGAAAAGAGGTACTAAATTGGTTAAAACACAGACAATTAGTGAGCCTCACAGAAAATTCTACAAATGTGAAAATAAGAGGGGAAGAGTACAATGCACATAGTAATTATTGAATTCCTCAAGTCATAGCATATATACTAACACTGAAATTATGTGACTCAAAGAGCACAGATATTTTACATAGCCTGAAAAAATGTTTACTTTGTTAAAGTGTGATGTACAGATAACTCATTTTATCCCAAATATGAAACATACATGCATGGTATCTCTAAAGGCTGTGTCCTATTCGCTGTAGAATATAGTTCATATAATTTCTAGATAGACTTTTCCAAGGAGAAAATCAGAAACAGCTACTCATATCCAATAACTTAGTATTTTTGAACATAATAGAAGCAGTAAACCTCGTATTTTATTGTAATATTTATTTATTGTAATATTAAAATATGTTCAAATAAGCATGAAATAATGAACAAACTCTGGTCCTGAGATTTTCTGCATATGGCTGTCGCCTTATGAAGAAAACTGATCATTCGGGGTAACATATGGAATCAGCCATTCTTTACATACTAAGTAGGATCTCCTCTACCAAAGGACTATTAACTCTTGAGACCTGCATCTACCTAAAACTGAAACAAAATTGACATCTAACTTGCATTTTCATGCTTTCATCTTGTTTCTTTAAATGATGTTTGAAAAATGCCTTCTTCCACAAAACAAGCCAATCTTTATTACATTGGTTTCAACCTAAGTTGATCACTGATGTTAGCTTTATGGAAAAGAAGTAGAAAAGCTAAAAGCACCATAGTAATTCTGGAAAAGGTCACTCAGGTATATGAATTTTTTAATTGGACATGTTCCATGCAACGTATTTCATACAAGTATCACAATTCGAGCTCCCACATCAGGTGAACCACAGAACTCCAAGTTCCTACATCTCTCACTTATATCTGAAGTGAAATGGACTTTGAGACTTTGCTTTCTATTTTGCTCTTCATTAATAGCTTTGGCTTACCTCTTGCTTTTATGATTTTGTACAGAAAGTCATTGGCTTCAGTAAGGTTCCTCTTGATTTATACCGGTATAAGTAAAAACTCATATTGGCTCTTTTCTCTCACTGCAAATGTTGCCCATGAGATGTGTCAGAATAATGACTCAGGAAAATGAAGTCATAGACTAGACAAGGCTACCAGAGAATGAGCAGCCTTGCACACTTCACTGGTCCCCACATCAGTGTGCACCGATCCTGCCGTGATGAGGATTACCTGGGGAGGTGCCTGACATTCTTTGTGCCCGCTCAATCTGTTCTGTGTGGCAATAGGGGTGATAACTGTGTTGTGGGCATTTGTCCTCAAAGAGTACATTTCTCATACCAGGAGGGTATTGACTTTCAGTAATTGCAAACTTAGGGAATGTTTTTATTGGTGTGCTCGAGAAAAAAAAGACTGTCGTCCCAGTACCACAATTTTCCACAATGATTCAGCTGCAACTGGGAAAGAGACAAATTTGATACCCTTTTCCCACCTATCTGAACAGGGTATAGGTATCTGCCTACACAATCAAGGAAATAGCATATAGAGGTTTGTTTCACAATGGGACTTGTGCCACAAAAATGTAAGGCAGTTGCCAGTGATCATTTGTCAAGTTTTTTGTCATAACTGGATGCTAATAAGGGATATTAAGAATGAGGAAAAAGAGTATGTGATTAATAGCCTTACCTTTAAAGACAATTATATAAAAAATTATTAAAACTTTGTAGAGTCCATAGTTTTGAAAGATGAATTTGGCCAGTTATACTCCTTATTTAAAATATAACAAAGACACCTGGAATTATACTGTCCTTTGCACAGTTTATGTCATATTACGGTTTTTGGTGATTACATCAATTTAAAATTTTATGTATTATTAATAATTCCTCATTACATAAAATTATTACTAAACTGGCAATTAAGTGAATGTGAAGGATCCATATGCTGAAGTGTTTGTAACATTTCAATTACAAATTTCACATCAGATGTCTTTCAGCGTACATCAATAACATTAATGAACAATCTTTTTGCCAAAGCCACCCAAATGAGTTCCATTATCTTATTATATTTTCACACAGTCTTGACTACATCTTCATAAATATTTAGCTATTTGCTGTGGGAGGAACCAGGTAGTCTACTTTCTTGCCCTACAGCAAAAAGAAGTTTCTGCTTACTCCCTAGTTGTCAAATTTAGCCATCAGCATTTCTGCTAATGGTAAATTCTTATTTCAAACTGTCTTTATCCACTGATTTTATGCTTGATGTTTTTCTTTGCATTTATAGTTCATACTTTTTATTTAAACTAAAAAGCCTAAGTTGAGAACACTTCCCTTCTCACTTTTTCTCTTCAAAGACAGGTGCATTCTCCTAAAGTGAACCAAACATTGTTCAGACAGTAACCAGGACAATTTGTGTACTGTAAATCATAATAGTATCATTACTTCATACTTTCAACCTGTGAACCATATAAATAAATTGCCACCTTTTTATAAAAACATAAATTAAACTGATTTGGGGAGACAAAGAAGATTAAGAAAATTAATAACTGAATAAAACAAACAAGTACAGTGCATAAAGACCTCCCTCCTCAGTCTGCTGTGCATTTTCCCTAGCAAACACATAGAGAATTCTGCAAGAAAGCGAAGTGTATTAGTAAGCTAAGTTAATTTCAGCAATGCTCCTCCCTTCGTCTTTGGGAACTTCCTAGTTTAATCCGTCTGGGACTTCTGTCATTTGTCCCTTGTGCCTTGAGTTGCTGAACCTGTGTGGCACGTATTTGACTTCCTGCATTGCAAAGGTTTGGCCAGTGGTCATTGCTGACCAATGTTGATTAGATATTGCCTGGCTGCTCCTTTCGATTCCCCCTCATCCTCATGAAATATTTGCACATGCCACTCTGATACTACTGCAGAAGGGTACACATATGAGATAAACATGCTATAGAGGATTTGATCCCATTAATCAGTGGCGATGGTTTCTGTGCACATGTGTGTCTGTCTTTATGGCCATATCCAAAAGATTTGACTGAGAAAGTAGTAGGTTCTTGTAACACTTCTGTGATCTGAGTGAGTAGCGAGTGGAGAAACTTTAACGTCTACATTTATCCAAACTGAAGATAGTAAAATTTGAGGTTTTTTTCTCCTTGACTTATAATGCTTGGATGAAGTCTCTATCAAGAACTTAATACAGAAAGAAAAATTTCAGCTAGCATTTACTTTCCACCTGAGGGTTTAGGATTTCGCCAGGCCCCTCTTCACTGTGATCAAATGGTGCTCTGTGCATTTGCGATTCACACCCTTCTGGCTCTCACAGGAAACTTATGCAGAGGCAGGGACAATAATCTGATACCACAATCTTGGAGACCATAGCATGTGGATATGACATAGTACAATATCACAAAGTCTCTTAGTTTCTCATGGACTCCCCTTTCCTCCCTTCTTCTATTCATTGACAGACCCATTCTTTGAAAATATATTAAATATTGCTGAAACAATAGCCTAGACACTTGGAGTACTGTAGAACAGGGGGGTTCTGAGAAGATGAGGGAAAAAACTTCCAAATTATGAGGGGTTTTTGACTGGGAGACAGGGGGTTTGCTCCTCCACAGAGTCAAGCCCTACAGTACCCACTTAATCTACATTGAAGGGTTTTTTACTAGTGTATGTTATCATGTTAATCATAGGTAGAATATTGTGGCTTTGTCAATAAAGCTCCATAAAAATACTAAACCACCAAGTAATTATTATGTCGGTGAAGGTAATTTACTTTTCATAAAATACCTTGGCCATGATTTTCAGAAGTGAGATTGTAAATGAGTCAGAATTTAGATACCTAACCTCAGATGTCTTAATCTTCTGACTGGTTTGTGAAGAGGACATGAGTGACAACATTTCTTTTCAACAACATCTCTTTTAAGCTCTTTTCCATTGAGAACTCCAAAATAAATATATACAAAATCACAACGTCTACTTTCTTTTCTCCTTTCTTTCTCAGAAGATTCATTAGATACGCAATTTTATGTAAGCTTTTCTCTGGACTGTCTTATAGATGACATGATAACATAGATGACATGATAACAAAACTCATAACCTGTTCAGGTGATCGTTTTTAAACGCAAAAGTAGTCTTTTGGAGACTGATTTGAATTTCAGGTTGGTTGAATGGTACACTTCTGCAGCAGCAGCTACTAAACATAATTAATATTGGCTCTGTCAAAGATCATCCAGCATCTCTTTTTCAGCCAGCCAAATTTTTCCAAACTAGCAAGATGCAATGCTGAGTGATTTGCAAAAGGGAAAAAGGGGCAAATCGAGGTGGTTTTCCTAGGGAAGTTTAGACATGTGCACATCATCAATCTCTTTTACTGTCCTCGATATCCTCTCCGGTTCTCCCTCTCTCTTTGGCTTTCACTTATGGACTTCTCATATAGCCACTCATTCATACACTGATTTGCCCTCCAACTTTGCTCCCTTAAGCAATCATCTATTTTTGTCCATGGAATTCCCTTTTCTGCAACCTTTTTCTGTCCATAGTACCTCCCTCCATATTGCAAAGAAGTTCTCCTTTGCTTTTGTCCTTCCTCCAGCATCCTGGACTATACTAGTGCTATTCCCTTTGTCCTCAAATTCCTCATCTATTGTAGTATTAAGTTTGTTGGATTTGCCACTCTTCTTCCACAACTCTCTTTTTCTCTCCCTCTAGTACCTCCATATGCGTAAGGGTCCAATTGGAGAAAACTCCAGCGCTGGACGTTGTTTAAATTCATCGTCCCAAGAGTGAAATTAAGTGAAATTCTTAATTTCTTAAATTAAGAAATTAAATTATGTCAAGTACCATAATTGATTAGTAAGTTCATTAATAAAACATTATTAATAAAAAATTATTGCAATAAAAGGGATAGTGATAGGACAGATTGGAAAAAAAGGTAGAAAAATTAAGAAAGGATTTGGGATGCAGAGGAAGAGAAGAAGAGGGAGAGAGAGAGAGAATGATCACCGTGGATCCAGCAGTGTCCCAGGAATCCGTCATCTTAGTCGTAATTGGTGGTGAGAGTCCTTCAGGGTTCACTGTCGGTATTGGAGTAGAGTGTCCCCCAAGGTCCGTAGTAGTTGTTGGAGTTGGATGTCCTTGTGGAGGCGTCCTTCTGGAGTCATTCCCTTGAATATACCCTGTGGAGTGTGTCTCATGGAGTTGCCCTCATGGCTATGTCTCATGGAGGGTGTCCCTCGGGATCCAAAGTAGTCATCAGTGGAGAGTGTTCTCACAGAGGTGTCCTCCTGGAGTCACCCTCATAGCAGTGGCTCCCTGGTGACATGTCCCTTGGTGATTACGTTTTCCCCCTTTTATAATGATTTGGGGGAAGTACCTCTGTTCTTCGTGTCATGTATTACACGTTTCTGTTGGACCAGTTTCCCTGGTCGTGTAGCCAGCTCTTCAACTGCACATGTCTGCATACACACCTGTCTACACACATGTCTGCAGCAATTCTTGAGCTAACAGGTAGCAATTCCTCACAACAATCCTCCAGGTAATGGAAGGAAGTCTTATCTCAGCTCTTTCCCACACATCTCTCAGGCAGTGGACGGTGGAAGAGTCTTACCTCAACTCCTCCCATCCACCTCTGAGACAAAAGATAGGTGGAACCCCGTCTCAGCTTCTCATACCAGTATTTGAGACAATGGACAGTGGAGTCTGATTTCAGATCAGTCTCTCACAATATCCTACACACCGTATTGTTCACAGTGAATTCAGACAATGTAATCTGTCCTGTTTTATGAAGCAAGTGTGAATATAGGATTAAGAGCAAAATAAAATGGGCACACTCTGTATTTTATGTATTAAATTGTGAATAGCAAGCATCCCCAAGGAAAAGGAAAAAAGTGTTTATAAAAGGATCCAGAAATACCATCTGTGTGGTAGCAGCAGTATAATCATTAAGGAAATTGTAAAAATGAAAGATGTGAAACATATACATTGCTGCAGTATAAAACATACTATCAAAAATGTGATCTGGAATTTAGGCTGATCCAGACTTGGCTACAATCAGTATGTTACTTTTAGAAATAAGGTGAAGATAAGGTATCCATTTCTGATAATTAGGCAAAAGATATTTGCTAGAGCAGATCAAGATTTTGATTCCTGTTAAAACATGGAAGATTAGATCAAAAAAACAAATTAGTCCAACTAAAAGCAGTGCAGTTAGTCGATGCTATATGGGATTTTCCTGGTTGTATGTCCCTTTATAAACTCGTCCTCACATGGGATGTGATGAACCAGGAGCTCTCTTCAAAGCAAAGGAAGACAGTGTATCATGGGAAACCCCAGGTACTGTGTAAAACATATTAAGGTGAGAGATCCCAACTACAAGAAACAGGTGGGATATCTGAGAAGTGGTAGAGCACACTGGTGACTTGTCAAAACTGATATATTGGTTTATCAGGTGTGGGATATTTTTTATATTAAAATTCAAACCTTCTCGCAGAACACAATTCTTGTGATCTTTTATTATAAGTGAAAGTATCTTCCTATTTGCATGTGTTTATTTGAAATGTGGGGTTTTTAATCAACTAGTCCTTCATTTTTTAACTTGATGATGTTTTCTGGAGTCTTATTCATTAGTAAACTAATTCAAGAAAGGCTATTTTGAGTCAGAAAATCTACCTTCTCTGAAGCTGCACCAAGAAAGCCAAAAAATGTGGTCAGGTGAGCAATCATGCAAGTTAAAGCTCTTCTGAAATGACTTCAACTTATACACTTAACCTTTCCAAGACTGTGAACAGCTCCATTTGCAACAGAACCTAAACCAGAAAAACTCAACACACAATAAATTATGTTCTTTGTCATTCGAACACAGAAAAAAATATGCATCAGGTAATTTTCCAGACCAAAACCAACACTCTCTTTGCATTTCATGATCACCAGACATGGAAATGTGTGGCAAATATATATGGATTTTCTGACTGCCAGTAAGTGGTATGTTGCTAATTTTGTAAGACTAAATGCTGATGGCATTTTCCCAGATCTATTCTTTCTTAAGTGAGGAAGTATTCATAGCTCATATAAGACGGATATTTTCTTGAAAAGCTGGGGAAATCACAGAGCCTTTGAATCTGTGAGAGTTCAATGACAGTATGGCTATCTCTATCTTGTGTCTTTTTACAGCATTAAATTTTCAAGCATTTTGGGTTTTTTTGTAGGTTTGTTAGTGCTTTGGAGTTTTTTTTAAATTGCAATGGAGTCAACATTTTTTTTCCATTTGAAATAAAATCAGGTTTTATTCTGGCAAGGTGTCACTGTTTAAGCCCAGCCAGTAAGTCCATTCATTCACTCTCCCCTTCCCTCCCCCTTGCTGGGATGGGGAGGAGAATTGAAAGAATGTAAACGCCACAGGTTGAGATAAGAACAGTCTAAACTAAAGTATAATACAAAACTATTACTGCTACCAATTATAATAATAATGATAAGGGAAATAACAAGGGGAGAGGATATAAAACTAAAAAGAGAAAGGAAAAAACCAATAAATACAAGTGATGCACAATTCAATTGCTCACCACCTGCCAACAAATATCCAGCTCCACCAGAGCAGTGATCTGGGCCTTCTGGGTGACTCCCCGCAGTTTCTATACTGGCCATGACATGCTGTGGTATGGAATACCCCTTTGGCCAGTTTGGGTCAGATGTCCTGTCTCTGCTCCCTCCCAGCTTCTTCTGCCCCTCATCACTTGCAGAGCACGAGACTGAAAAGTCCTTGACTGGGGCAAGCATTACTTAGCAGCAACTGAAAACATTGATGTGTTATCAGCATTGTTGTTAGACTAAAGCTGAAACACAGCACTGCATCAGCTACTAGGAAGGAGAAAAATAACTTGCAGCTGAGTCCAGGACACAGAGTCTTTAATGGCATTGATATATGTCAGTATATTTCAGCTCCCGCAGAAGGTAGCAACACAATCCTCAGAAACAATCATGACAAATGCACCTTTAGATTACTAAAAATACAATTTAATCATCCACTATTGGTTTAGTCAACTCTACCATGTTAGCACTTGCTCCTTCAGCTTTCTAGAATATAATTTTTATACTGCTGTCAGGTTTTTTTCATTTTAATCTATTCACTGTTTTTGATATTTATTCCATGTAATAATGTGACATCTGCACTCCTTGTAATAACATAGAAAAAAAACAAAACAAAACAAAACAAAACAATACAAAAAAACAGGACTTGAGTATGCAAGGAGTTGTACAAAAGCAGAAGTATGGAGTCTTCAGGAAGAATAGTCTAGATAAAACATTCAGTCTACCATGAACAACAAAAGAGAGCCATGTTATGTTGACCAGTATGATAAGAGATCAGTTTATGCATCATTGGCTTGAACATTGTCAGCTTGTTGGTTGACATCTCCTCAAGAAAAAGGTGCAGTGCAGTATGAGGGCAGAGGCCAAGTACCTATCAACACATGAGGGCTAAACAGTGGCTAAAGCTCTGACAAAGTGTTGCTGGTATTGGTACATATCAATATCTTCCAACTCCCACAGAAGGTAACAAACTACCCTCAGAAACAAAGAAAGATGACAAATACCCCTTTAGCTCGAAAAAAATACAATGTTAAGTTTTGCAACTCAGCCTTGCTGTGGTTGAGCCAAGGGACTTCTATGAGGAATGACACCACAGGCAATTTGAGAGGTTGCATGAAGGCACAGCATTGCTCAGTCTCCTGTACTGAGGACTATATTCTTCTGAACCTGAAGTGGTAGGGCTTTATGGTGTTATGTCACCATAACATGTCTCACTGGCTTCCATCAGAGCTCACCTGGAGGTCTCTGCAGCATCCTTTGTTGTGGGTTTCAGATATGTGGTCTTTTATTTTGGATACTTGGTTGTTGGTTTCAAGTGAAGAGGCCATGAGTTACCTGGACACGGCAACTGAATTTACATGGAAAGGTATTCTTTAGGTGAGCTCCTCTGTACAACCCTCCAGCATCTAACAAATTTGGGTGACCTTTGCATATAGGTCATTTAAGCTATTGGACAAATATATTTAAACTATATGGACAAATTCATCAGTTTTCACTTTCTAAGATCGAATTTAATTTTTTTTTAAGTTCTTCCATTTATAATTTTATCTGCCCAAACCATCACCTTTTGTAAGAGCAATGAAAGCCCCCCCTGATTTTGAGTCTTAACTGAAGCTTTAACTGATGTTTCCTTTGAAAATCAGCCCTAGTTTTTTATTCAGATTGAAAGCCCAAACCTGGATACTTCGAAGGTGCTCTATAAAACACTGACAAAAATTCTTGGATTTATGTAGTGCTGTCACACAACAGGATCCTTTGGATCTTCCATGCTATTCCAGCACACCAAGATGAGAATTTAATCAATGAGAATCAATTCATAGCCCAGCTTCCCTGCAATTTTTTTTTCAGTATATGTGATGCAGCGACAGTTTGTCTTTATAAAAGTGTGCTTCTCGCTCCCAGGAGCTGCTGGGTGGGGGGAGACAACAGTTTCTTCTCCCCTGTTGCTACATGATGTCTTGGCAGCTGTGATTCCCAGCTTTGCAGCTGCAAGAGGTAACTCTTCTCCCCTCTCCCTGAGGGAGGTGCTTTTTTCTGTTCTTCCTGGAGGATGGGAGCACAGCAGTGGGGAGGATCATCAGCAAAAATCTGAGAGAGCTAAAGGAAAAAAAGAAACCCTTTCATAAGAGATTTTAACTGACCATGAAAGGGCTTCATGGGGAAGGGAAGGAGGACGTTTTACCTCCCTAACTTTAAGTTAAACTAACTGGCAAACCAAGGTACAGAGCCCCACACTGACTTTTCAGTCAAAATTGCTGTGATTAGTGTGAGTTGCATGTTACACACACCTTTCACATATATTTTACCAATGAAACGGTAATGCCAACAGAAAAAAGTTAACTGTTAGTTGGTGCTAAATAATAAATACGCTTCTTTCCTCTGTGAGTGACTAACTTTGCTGTATGTCGTAATGATGTTTTTCTTCTGATGAAATCGATGAGTCTGGGGAAGCAGACTACAGAGTAACAAATCCAGAACTTACCAGAGGCAAAATAAAATATGCTTGATGGACTCCTGACAGAAATAAACAGTGTAAATCAAGTTTATTCACCACTCAGACATGGAGACCAGCTGCAGTAAGTCCTTAGAGTGATAGAAGAAAACTGAAGACAAATATCATATAGAAACTACAGCAATATCACTGCTGGCTCTCACAAGGCATGTCACTCTCACCCACTTGCTCTTCTGCTCCTCAGCCTGCTCAGAGAACAGCTCACTGCCCACTGACAGCTTCTATTTTCCTGCAAGGTGGTCTTGAGCTGCAGGGGGGACATTGCAAAAGCAAAGGACTGAGCTCCTGTTACTCTTTGCAAGTTGCCTTTGCCCATGTGTAATTTCCCCATCCCTCCCTGCGATGCACCTGCACCTAGAGCCCTATACATAGAGAAGCAAGTTCAGTTTTGAGTCCACATTCCTAAAACTTAATGCCAAGGCATTATGAAACTGACTAACCTCACCTTCCCAACTGTCTTTATTCATGGAGACAATTTATAGGTAACTGGAGATATGTGTGACTTCTGCCTGTATTGTGAAGGGGCATAGTCAAGCTAAGTTAAAGCAAAATTAATAAAATTTAATTAAATTTAATGTTAAATTAAGCTTCTAATTACATTATTCACATTGAAAATGATTCAGATCTGTTTTAAGAGGTTTTTGGTAGTACTAACATGTTTCAACTTGGTCACCTCCCCTAACTTCTGCCTGCGGTTTAGGTGTGTCTCAGAGGAAGGGTTTCCCTATCTCTCCATCCCAGCACATACCTGGAAAGCTGCTGCTTTGTCCTGGATATGACTGTAAACCACTAAAATAAGATGAGGATGTCTGACCTCGACTGCACAGTCCAATATTGTTTCTATTACATGACAACGATCAAGGAAATCTTGAAACAAGCTGGCTTTCCTACAGAGGTTAGTCTCTATCATTTCCACTGGCATGCTCATCCACTTCGAAGTGAAGGCAAGTCCTTTTTTAGATTAGACTTTCCCCTTATAGATTCATTTCTCGTTGACTCTATAATTATACAATTAAAGCTAATATAGGTAATTTAAACATTTAATTTATTTAATGGCATTGAAGAGAGAGCTTAAGGACAGAGAAGATCTGAGGTCCTAGAGACTCACAGAAGTCATGATTCATGAGTGATTTCTAGCCTGTGGTGATAGTTAGCTGGGTGACATTGGAGGATAATGACCAAAGGTCTCAGAGAGACACTGCCAATAAAACATCTGCTGCCAGAAGTACATGGAAAAACTGGGGGAAGTCTTGCTTGCGTAAAAAAAGAACAGAACACATTTTAAAGTTTATTTTAAAATAGAATGAGATAGAAGTCCTATTTCCTTATTATAAGAAAGGCTTTCACTAGAATGGTTCTGTTCTGGCTTATGTGTAGAAAATACCATATAAGCCATGTCTGAAAGTCTGGCATGTCTCCTGGAATGGCAGCTTAGAAAACAGCCTAAGAGAACAAAGAAAAAAATCATTTAACATTAGTGCCTCTGAACAGCTTAGCATTTACTAATGAAGTGGAAGTACATTAATAGCATGAAAGATGGAAACAAATGTAAGCAAATAAATGAACACACAGAAACAAAAAGTTGAGTCAAATAAATTAATTTTCACTCTACTGAAACGCTTGCCATGGATACAAACATGTAGAGAGAAGTGCCTACTCTGGAAGCATCTCCTCTTGTGTACATATATCTGCTCTACTCCTACAAAAGCTTCCTGGTCCCTGTATCTCAAAGGTGGTGGGAATCCATGGGGAGTCAGTGATGCCAGAGACAACTGCCTTCAATATCTTCACATAAAATACCACTGGAAGAGTAGGCAGTGAGTGTGTGTTCTGCTGTGTCTGCACTGCCTTCCTGCAAGATCATCAAGAAAAGAAACCTCCCAGTAAGTCTGGGCACTCAGACCTGCAGGCATATAAGCTCTGTCCATCACGGCACACCTCATACCTGCCACATTGCCATGTGTCCCCATGACAATACTAATTGGGACTGGCTGTGCCATTGAATTTAAAACGGGTTTGCCATAATTTGTTCTCTACTGTGTTCTTCTGTGAAGGACAAGAGCCTACGCAGGATCTGTATCTTATATCACTCCCAAAAGCAGGTCAGACTAATGCTCTACTGAAGTGTGAAGGGTAGAAAAATTTGATCTTAAGGGCCTTCAGCTGGGAAATCCTATAGATGCACATGGAGCTGGACATTGCAGTTTAGTGTTTCCAAAAACATCTGGAATCTCTGTTTAGAACATGTTGAGGTGGCCTGGACTCTATGACAAGGGAAACAAAGAAAGTGCTGCTCAGTGCAGGAAAGCAGCTCAGATGTCTGCAAGAAAGAAGTCTTTCCAGAGTGCCACAGGTTCATAAAGTCTGTTTTAAGTCTGTAGTAGTCAACAGTCACCATAGGACTATCCCTCAGAAACCCTCTTTCTCTGTTTCCAGGTGTCCTGGCTTCAGCAGCAGCAGTCATTTTTCTCCTTCTTAGTAGCTGGTGCAGTGCTGTGTTTTTGACTTTTGATCTGGTAGCACCGATGGTTTTAGTTGCTCCTCAGTAATGTTTTGGTCTGACCAAGGACTTTCTGAGCCTCATGCTCTGCCAGGGAGGAGGGGAAGCAAGGAGGAAGCAGAGACAGGACACCTGACCCAAACTGACCAAAGAGGTTATTCCATACCACAGCACGCCATGCCCACTATATAAACTGGGGGCAGTTACCTGGAAGGGTTAGATCACTGCTCAGTCGGGCTGGGTATCGATTGGTGGGTGGTGAGTGGTTGTATTCTCTTCCCTTGTTATTTCCCTTATCATTACTGTTATTGGTGGCAGCAGCAGTGGTTTGTGTTATACCTCAGTTACTGAACTGTTCTTATCTCAACCCATGGGAGTTACATTCTTTTGGTTCTCCTCCCCATCCCTCCGGGAGCGGAGGGGAGGAAGGAGGGGAGTGAGGGAACAGCTGCATGGTTCTGAGTTAC
The DNA here is from genome assembly GCA_017639245.1 of Myiopsitta monachus. Taxonomy (NCBI): domain Eukaryota; kingdom Metazoa; phylum Chordata; class Aves; order Psittaciformes; family Psittacidae; genus Myiopsitta; species Myiopsitta monachus. The sequence goes on from CM029941.1 coordinate 25,094,045, forward strand.
CTGCTGGGCTTAAACCATGACAATGTAATTATGTAATGCTCTGGCACAACATAACATATATGAAGATGTATCAAAATGTGTAATTATGTAATGCTTTGGCATTACATAACATATACGAAGACGTATCAAAACGTGTAACACATAAGGTTTCTCTGTGGATATGCGTAACTCATAAGGATAACTTGGCCTTTCTTGCATGACCTTATAGAGAATGATGGCTGACAAATGCAGAGGCTAAGTTGTTTGTAAGGTGTTGCAGAATGGAAGCCTGTCCTTATGAGAAGTCTGAAAAGTATTATGGCTTTCTTTGCACTCTCAGGATCTGGTTGGTTCCCTGTCCTGGAATGCTTTGGTACTTCGAGGCTACTTGTAGTTCAATTTGAGTGCATGGAATAACCTTAAACATATGCCTGCAGGATTTTACAAAGCTGATTTGAGGGTGGCATTGTATTTGATCACAACAGTCTTGGCTAAAGTCTATTTGGACATACCTTGCTAGAAACCACCAAAGTTGTAGGGAGGTAGACTTTCAGGGTTGCTTTTTTTAGAACAGCATCTTTGGTTTAGAACAATAACGGAACATGTAAAAGAGCCTTACAGTGTCAGGTAGATCATATCAAAGCATAAATTAAGACATTTTCCATAACTTATAAATTTATGCAGATTATTAATATTACTGTGTAAAATCAGAAGGAGAGAAACTGATGGTCATTCAAAATTGTCTTTTCTCAAAACCAGCACAAACTTAGTCAAGTCCTTTCTAGAAATGCCTTCAATAAAATAAAATAATAAAGTAAAATAAAATAAAAAATAGATTAAGGCAGTGCATAACCCTGCTAAATCCAGCACCTTCAGAACACCCATCCTTTTCAGTATCATCTGATACTGCCTAGCTCAGGTTTTCATAGTCCCTTTCTGGTATGTAGCAGAGCCAAGGCACAGCACCAAGGGCATCCTGATGAAGATTAATACTGGGGGGGGGGGGATGGAAGAGGGGGAGGAGAAGAGGGAGGGGGAGAGGGCAGAATATTAATAAAATAAAAGAAATCCAAAGACTACTGCCAAGAAAATATTCATCTGCAACTAAAGGGATCACCAAGCTCCACACAAGCAGGTTAAAAAAAATATCAACTTTTTATACAGAGGAAGGAGACATTTTCACCCACACACAGTTCTCCCTATTCATCAGCCCCAAAGGAAATAGAAGCATTAGCACAATTCACCTCAACATAAATAAGAGACAAAATGAGAAAATTTTGGCTGATATTTGACAATGCAAATTTCTATTCTGATAAGAAAGAAAATGTAGCAAATGGATTTCTGTAGGTTAAAAATACTGCCATTCATAGTACTGTCCTGGCCATACCGCTTCCACAAGTTGAGCACAGAGGAATGTGCCAGCTAAGCTATGGGTTGAGCAGAGCTGCCAGCAGTGGCAGAGGACAAATATTCTACTCCTGCATAGGCTTTTGTACCGTGCCATTTACTAGTGTCTTTACAAACTTAATTATACAAGAGAGATTGTTTCTGGAAAATAAATCAGCTTGAAAAGAAAAGAAAGAGAGAGAAAGCAGGCAGCTTTTCTTTAACTTTCTTTCCCCATTCTAGAGTTTCTTACTTGTGTCTGCACAGAGATCTTTCTTCTTAAAAAAAAAAAAAAAACACAACAAAAAAAAAAACACCAAAAACCTTTATTTTTCTTCAGTTTCTGTCCTCCGTAGTGCAAAACATTTCAGCAATTTCATTTAAAGAAATTCGTGGGAGGTCACAGAAGTTACGGCCAGTACTGATATTGATACAGAAAAAAAGAGGAGCAAACAAGTGAAGAATTGTTACCTGAAGACTTCAAGGTCACAGCATAATTTGGAAGCCAACTCAGTGCAAATGTACCATAGTTTACATTTGGCTTGCCTGTGCTTACACACACACAAAATAAATGCTATATGTGTGTTGGGAAATAAGCTGTGCTTTCACCTTCTGAGGAAGTGGAAGGACACAGGGGCCTTTTTAGGGTGGAAAAGTTAGGATATAAGAGGTTAGGTGGTGTGAGATAATGTGGGAGCTTTACAAAAGAGAATGTTAGCATTTTAGAAACAGAATCGGTTTCCTTTTAAGAAATCCCAGCTGTGATGACTTGTCTGTGTCTGAGAGCATGTACTCAGAAGGGCCACCATAAATGACAAGAAGTATGCAACAGATATTTCTAATTCTTATTCTTCTTCTAATTAATTTTCATCCTTAACAGAACAACATATGGCAAACTTAGCTAAAGGAAGAATACAGAAATGAAAACTTGTATATGATGGTGTTCTGCCTATGAACTGGCAACATTCTCTTGCAACACATTTTTCAATGGGGTATGTGGTGAAAAATACTCTTTTGAGCAGTCTCACACCATCCAGGGATCCAAAAATCTTTGGCATCTTGATCTGCACTCAGACTCAGCTGGACTTCAGACTAGACTGAAGGTCTTACAATAGTCTTGCTACTTAATGGGTTTAGGTATCAATATGGATAGAAAGTAGGACAGGACAGGACAGGATAGGATAGGGTAGAATAGAATGAGGTCGGATGGACTAGGGTAGGAATAAACGAGAACAAACTAGACTAGACTTGACTAGACTAGACTAGACTAGAATAGAATAGAATACTAGATATTTCAGTTTAAAAGGACCACTTCAGAGCTGACCAAAAGTTAAAGCATGTTATTAGGGGCATTGTCCACCACCTTGAATGCAGCTTTTAAAATAATGTTTAACACTTACAGGTCTTGATTTAAACTCTGCAAAATCCAGTAGAAAAATTCTTGCTTTCCCGGTGAGGCTGAGTAAAGGCCCATATAACACTTGTTATGTGTAGTGCTGATAACCATTTAAAGGAAAAGTAAGTGTATGATCCTGATTTACAAGAAGGAAAAAATCAAGTGAAGAGTTGTAAGGGGAAATACTTTTTTAAATACCAACGTATTCAGGGTGCCCATCTTGAGATATAAGACCTGGTTCTCACAGCAGAAGCTGAGTGTATAATGACCATACTGACTTCAGTTGCAATGGTAAAAACTAAGCTGTTCAGATATTCATGTTCCTTGCTTTCTAAAAAAACTTGAAAGATGCATTGTATGTGAAAGCATAAGACAGTAAAAGAGATGAGAATGGAAACATGTTATTTTTGGCTTTATCATTCAGACCATTTTATATTGCCAGGTTATGAAAATGCTGAATTTTGACGTATTGCTGAGAAACTCAAATTAAGGCATTTTTATATTGATTTAGTCTGCAAAAGGAACATATTAAAATGCAAATATAATATAGTTTAAACTTTTCAATAATGCAAAAGTCCCCCTTACTTTCCAAGAGCCTAAGAAAACATGAAGGGCTTTATGGTTCAGCCCAGCGATATCAAAGCATACCTTATCTGGGTGCCAGCCATTTTCAGACTATAAACAACTTGAGTTTTCATTCTTCTAACTACAAAAATAGCTCATCTTGGAAATTTTATGTATCAATACAAAATCATTCAAAATTCAATTTGATGAACACCATTCAAGAGGCCAGTATATCTGCATCTCTCTTCTTCTCAAATAGTGATAAATTTATCGCCTCAAACAGTGATAAATAAATAAATTCCCGGGCTACTTCCTACTGATCTCTATAAGCATATTTAACAATATAGATCAGGTGTGAGGACTTACAGTCCTATCAAATGGCCTGGAAAGATATAAGAAAGCAGCCTGTCGCCTTTGGTTTCCTGCTAGATATCTGACTAGGTTGCCTAGTGCTTTCTGGAGTGCTTTCAATCTCAACTTGTTTGAGATTCAGTTTGTAGGTTGCTTATTCAATCCACCAATATAAACAAAACAAAATTGCTGGTCTTTTTTTGCTAAGATGGGCTTGCATTTCTGTTTCTTTCACATAATTTAGAAACATTTATTAGGTGGGGGAGACATCATTTCTAGCTTTTCCTGCTTAAAGCCAGTAGTGCAAGAATCTGAATAAATGAAATAATTTTTTATCTGCGGACAAATGCTGCAGTTCCTGGTAAAAAGGAATCAGAATATGATCCTTCAGCATTCTGTTCTCTGTGAGGCAGCAGCATTGAGAATATAGTGTAATATTGTAACGGGCATCTGAAACGTCCATGCCTAAAGATCACAATGCAGTTTAATTCCAAACAACAATAAGGTTTTCCACTCGCAGCTATTATTATCCCATATTTTGTGTAGATTACTAGAAATAGAGTACTAAGTAATATAAAAATGGTAGAACTCCGGCAAAGTAAAGGCTTCTGATTGCCATCCTGAACTTTTTCCTCCATGTTCTCTATTGTCAGATGATCTTTGATGGGTAAAGATTTTCTTTACAAGAGAAGACAGGTCTAATTTATTACATAAAGCAAAGTTCTGTTCTTGTAAGTTTGTCTTTTAATCTTATCCCTTAAAGTTGGGCTTTTTTTCCAGGCAAGGGGGTTGGAACTAAATGATCTTAAGGTCCTTTCCAACTCTAAGTATTCTATGATTCTATGATTATTTTACCATTTAGTAGCCTTTGGTGGAAAGAAGATGGTCAAAGCCATGGCTGGATTATGCAGTGAAACAGCTGAAACATGTTACTGCTCCCCTGAAACTGAATTTGGGATGACCTTTGAGGTGGCTTTCAATGTACTTGAGACTATCGGACATCTGACTCTTAGTGGCAAAGCAGGTATTAATAACAGATAATAATCATAGATTGCAGGGAAGGTGCCAGTGTTCTTGTGAAGATACGGTGTCCTACGTATTTTGTTTTTATTTAAGAAGATATTTTCCCTTTTCTGCAGTTATTTATCATCACCTTAGTGCAGGAATCACATTGGCCTGCGTAGCTCCTATTATCCACAAGCACAGTGTTAAATGTTATGATGTGAGATATAATGTATTTCTTCAGTAATTCATTTCAGTGTTTGTGTGTGAAGATTTTGCAGGCTTCTGACTTTCCAGGCTGCAAATTCTCTCTCTCTCTCTCTTTCTCCTATTGACCACTTGTTAAATCTTTTTGTTTGTTTCCCACCTTTCCCCTGGGACCCACAGACAGACAGCCTTGCCAGATTCATTTTCTGATCAAAGCTGTTTGATTTGGTCAATTTTGCCACATTGGAGACGTTCTCTATTACAGAGATAAATAGCCTTGGGCTAACTGTCAACGAAAACTTGTAAGCTAATAAATTATTCCAATTTCTTCCTGCGGATTTCTCTGGAGACAGCCCTAGGAAATACACTTTTTGATTAGTAAATTTCTCTGTGTGTGTGTCTGGACATTCAAATGTGTCGACTTTGATTAGCACCATTGCTTTTCAAGTAGACGTTGGCTGAGGGGCTGTCAGTTGCCGGCAGCCCTGATGCATAATGCATCAACTGGGCCCGGAAACAGGAGCCTCATCCAAGACTGGAAAGGCGGGAAAAATGCCCCAACAGCCCTTTGCATCATGGGAGCAATCCAAGTTGCAAAGACTTTGTCATCAGCAGACACAAGGCCCTGGAGATCAGAGAAGCCTCAGGAGAGGGGAACCAGCAGGAGCAAAGAAGAGCAAGGAGAGAGCCGGGCAAGGAGAGATCAAGGCAATTCGCTGCCACCCCCTTCACTTCCACACCCTCTCCTATGCCCACAAAATCACTTCCTCCCCCTCTTCTTCCTCCTTCTCTCTTCTTCCTCCTCCTCCTGCTCCCCATTCTCTGAGGAGGATTGGATTTTGCTTCACCTCCCACTTGGATTCCTGTTCATCTGCTGTTTGCCTAGTTAAGGACCTGCAGGTTGTTATAGAAACAATATTTTGGCTATAACAAATCAATCGGTGCGTGTGAACACAAACATACAGATCATTTATCAACTGCAAAATACCCTAAATTATGACCTTTCTAAAACCTATCAGAAGGGCGAGGGAATGCATAACGTAAATTAAACTTTGAAGGGTCAGCGATTTTTACTTTCACTATTCATCTTTCTTTCACCTTATAGGTTTAAGAACAAGAGTGCTGTGTAATTACATTTCAATGGGGTGCAGCGGTTCATTATTCTCTGCTATACCAATCTACTGCAACATTTCCAATGCAGTCAGGTACATTCTAGCAGACATTAGTTGCATAAGGCCATACTAGCTTTTTTGGACGGGTAACATCTTTTAATGCAAAACAGTGCAATTGTCTCAAAGACAGCAACAGTGGGGGTTTTAATCAATGTGCTTGTATATATTTTATCATAAAAGTGATGAAGAGTGTTTTGTAGTTTCCTTTCTGTTATTATGAAGCTTTCTCGTTCTCTAGTGGCTCTTTCATTTCCTGCTTTCTCTGCCTCCCCGCTGAAATTTTGTTTTTGTTCCAGAGCCCACATCAGTGATGGAGATGGGCAGCTTCTGACTGAGAAGTCTTATGATGCCAATTATTCAGTTGCATGGTGTGATGGCTAAGCAGCAGACAGTCACTGAAGTTATAGCTTCCCAGCTGAGGATTCATAGGCCAGCTACCAGCAGCAGGGACTCTTATTCCACCTCTGCTTCCAGAAGCACCATTGCTGCGTGCATAGCTTAAATAATTTTTAATCTAACTAACATAAACATCAGAACATGCACATTATAATATGAAACTACTTGAAAACTGTAGAGGCAAAATGAGCATATGAATATTAAACCCAGGAACCTCAGTGAAAATGTTGGATTGGAGCAGAATTCCAACCATCCTCATGTCTATTACGCTTTAAATAAAAACTCACAAAATAAGGAGTGAAAAAAAAAACCATTTGACAAATTTTTAGGTTACATATTAAGACCTTTCCAGGACGCACCCAATATCCAGAAACAGGTATGCCAGAAAGAGCACCAAAAAGACTA